>JAVJIF010031339.1:0-92457 GCA_038442645.1 Agave tequilana
TGTAGGCTGTCTAAAAATGACTAACAGACCAGCCATTAAGGAAGCAGTCTCAAGCTCTAGACGCGAGGAAGCGAGGCCCGCGTCTCAGCATTAAGACGCGTTGGCTCTACACCCGCGTCTCAACGTCCAGACGCGTCGGCCCAAAGCCCGCGTCTCGACATCAAGGCGCGTCGGCCCGACGCCCGCGCCTCAGCGTCCAGACGTGAAGGCCCGAAGCTCGCGTCTCAGCATTAAGGCGCGTTGGCTCGACGCCCGCGTCTCAACTTCAAGGCGCGTTCGGCCCAACGCCCGCGTCTCAGTTGCAACTGCCCTGATTGCGGGGCCAGTCACCGCGCATGTAGCGGGTAGTGGCCCCTCATTCGGGAGCGTTTTCAGGAGGCACCTTCACCCCCTGAGACCCCTATAAATAGCCTTGTTTGCTATGAGGAAAAAAGAGAGAGTTTTGATAAGATCGAAGCTTTGGAAAGGTCGAGAATTAAGAAGGTCAAGGCATCATCAAGATCGATCGAATCCAGGCAAGAGGATCATCAAGAGGGAAGCACGACTTCAACAACAGACAGAGGGAGGAGACTCTTCAGCGAGCTTACTGAGTACTAGCCGCTCTTCGCCTACCTCCTCTTTGAGAGTTTTGGTAGACGGAGCTGAGTTACTCTTTCTACCGACCGAAGAGAAGACCCCCGACGGTCCAGGACGGTCATCTGGTCAACGGAGAACAAGATTCACTCTCCATCGCCACACGAAGAACCCAGCCTTAAACAAAGGGAAGATTCAGACATCCTCCCTCCCTTGTAACTGGAAAAGAGGGAAGAGTAGTTCTTTTGGTTGTAATCGTTTCGCTTGAATCAAGGAAATCTTTTACAGCTAAAACCACTTTCTCCGACCACCAATTTTCCGGCGCGTACAAGAGATGGCGACTCCGCTGGGGACTACCTTCGTTACTGACGAGCGCACCGTGGTGCAAGATGACGTTCTCCGTAAGGGGAAAATGGTCGAATCCCTCGTCGTCGAGTTCGACCAGGCGAAGTATGAAGAGTTCCTCTCTTCTGGCTCCAAGAGCCCAAAGACCCGCGTCTGCCGCAGGGTCTCAAGTGGACAGCCCCCTGAAGCCCAATCTGAGGCTCTGTCGGGTGCTCCTGCTGCCCACTGTGCCAAGTTTGGTTCACGCGCCGACGCCTCCCAGAAGGCCCGCGTAACCTCAGACACCTCTACTGCGATCAACCGCGTCGCGCAGAGCACACGCGCCAACGCCTCTCTGAAGGCTCGCGTGGTCCCCGGCACATCTACTGGTGCGATCGACCGTGTCGCACAGAACGCCCGCGTCAGCGTCTCTCAGGAGACCCGCGTGGCAAACACCCCTGGTTCTACAAACCAGGAAGTTGTTGGCTTCTCTCTTCCTCCACGGCGCAATCGGAATGCCGAGCGTCGACAGAGAAGACGCGCGCGTCAACACTCGGTCGGAACCGTTGGTTTTCTGACTGGGGTTGAACGCAGCGTACGATCCGATGCCTTGCCCGCACCTCGTCCAGTGCGAGAGGTCCGTGTTTGGCGACCCAAACGCGAGACTCCCCAAGTTGAGCCTTCTGAAGACCAACTTGCCAAACGCCAAAGCGAAGCTTCTGCGTCTCGTCAAACGCAGGAAGCACGCGCCCATAGGCGTGGGGCCCAGCAGCCCACTCTCTCCCAAGTCTCTCTGCTCCAACGCAGCAGACAGCAACGCGAAAGTCGCGTCTCATATCAACAGAGACGCCAGACGCGCGTGACGCAGCCGCGACGCGACAGCCGCGTTTCTGAAACCTGTGTCCAGGCTGAACAGCACATGACTGTCTCCCGTCGTCGACGTTGCGAGACCAGTCTCTTTAATCCCCCTCCCACAGATTTGAGGGATTATTTGACAAGGAAAAGGAGTGCCAATCAGACCACTTCTCCATGCTGCTGTCAACAGCTCATCCAGATGCTCTCTGGATGCCATTGCGAGTCAGGCGTGCACCAGCCGTCTTTAATTAGACAGCTGACCCTGATTCCCCCGTCAGCCAAAAGAAGACGCTCCCACAGGAGGAGAACCTTCTCAGATGTTGAATACCCGGAGCTTACTGCAAACATGACTAGCAGAAGCAAGGGAAAACAACTAATGGACAACTCAGAGGAATCTGACTCTGAGCCAGAGGGGGTGTATCAACACACTCGCACCCGGACAGGGGCCATTCCCCCAATTGACTATAATGCCTTAGCCCGCGGCATTAGAATGGGTGGTTCTCACTCCGCTATAGTGGAGTCGCAGGCTTCAAACTCTTCCGTCGAGAAGGAGGCTTCCGCCTACATGGCAGACACTCCTGAGGAGACGGCCAGGCGTTTAGAACAGACGCAGAAGCACCAGATGGATATAATCGCCTCTCAACAGAGATCCATTGACTCCCTTAAGCATATGCTTGAGAAATTGCTTGAAGAAAGAGCGAGATCTCCTCCTAGACGACCGAAGGGGAAAGGGAGAAAGGGAGGAAGCCCACCCTCCGAATCTTCTGACGAGACACGACGATCTACCTCGGATGTGTCCAAGCCCTCGTCGCAGGCAAGAAGCGACCAAGACCAGGAGAAGACTCATGCTAAGAGGGTGAGTCAATTGGAACGACGCCTCGAGGCCCTTGCCAATCGCAAGGACCTCCAAGAAGCAGGAGTGGTCCGGCCCTATCCAGCTGAGTGGGACTTAGTTCCATACCCTCCTAAGTTCAAGGCTCCAACCCTCCAAGCATTCGACGGGAAGGGGTCACCCAACCAGCATATCTACTACTTCAAATCCCAGACCGGGAACGTGGTAGATAATGACGCCATCCTGGCGCGACTGTTCATCGGCACCCTGAAAGGGTTGGCCTTTGAATGGTTTATGAAGCTCCCAGAGGGTTCTATCAAGAACTGGGGGGATCTAGAGAAGCTGTTCTTGACACGCTTCTTCGAAGATGATTCGGAAGTCACAATGCCTACCCTTTTAGCTACAAAACAGCGAAAGGGAGAGTCCGTCAAGTCTTTCGTAGAAAGATTTCGGAACATGGCACTCCGATGTCCAAGCGGCATGACCCAGGCCACCCTGGTGGAAACATGTCGCCATAATCTCCAAACCTCACTCCTTGCTCAAATAGGAGTTGCTGAAAGCCGCACCTGGAAACAATTAGTCCAGCAAGGTGAACAGGCTGAGGAGATTGTCGCCCGCGTCAGAGCGGAAGAAGGCAAGCCCAGGCCAGAGAGGTCGACAAGGCGTGCACCAGACACCTCCCTCCAGACGAAGCGGAAGGATAATTTGGCGACGGAGACCAAATCTCCCACCAAACCTCAAACAGGCAGGGCAAGTGGCTCTTCAAGCCAGCCACGCCCCAACAAGCAGTATTCCTTCAAGGAGGAACACGTCGATTCGCTCTTCAAGCTACTCAACAAGAGCAATCGACTGAAGCTCCCTGAAATTAGGCGCCCGGAGGAAGTCGGCAAGACCGACAATCCCACCTACTGCTTATACCACAGGATGCTCGGACATCCTACCAAAAGCTGCTACGTCTTTAAGGACATCCTTCAAGCTCTGATTGACGCGGAGGTATTAAAACTCCGACCGGAGCAGAAGAAGATGACGGCCAACATGACGTCGATTCTCCAGTTTGGGACACGACCCCCGACACCCGTGGGGGTGATCTCTGTCCCGAAAGGAGAACTGAGGGTGGTCAACACAGACCCTCATCAGCAGCGGGAGAAAGGCTTGGTACCCATCCCTACACCTCGAGGGGAAATCATGTGGGTCCACCCTGACCTCGTCGACGAGCAACAATGGACGACTGTGACCAACAGGAAGTCCAAAGGCAAAGGGAAGACTTCATCTTGCCATGTGATATGCGCCTCCTCTCGAGAAGCGGACACTGATGTTCCCTCGCTGACTGACTCAGAAGAGGAAACAATAGTCCTGGCCGCAGAGCCCAGCCAACCTACGGCGGGGACCCGTTCAGGACAGGCATACTTGAAGCAGTACGGCGAGACAGCAGCGGCTTCTCCGCAACCAGCCGTAGAACCAGCCAAGCCCTCCTCTAAACAGCCTGGGGAGAAACAGAAAGAAACTCGGTTTTCTCGAGTTCTTGCGAAAGGTGTAACGGAAGGATCCTCGACACCTTACCGCTTCGACGTCTTGGCTCAACTAGCCAACATCCCGGCACGCATCACCTTGTATGAACTCCTGAGGCTATCAAAGTCAACCAGAGAGGCTCTACAAGAAGCTTTGGCAAACGCTGAGGTCTTCATGACTCGTGTGCCAAGGGAGGAAGATGTAGAGGATTGCCTCCACGCCTCCCCAAATGCTCCCTGCATCACCTTCACAACAGACGACATGCAGGTTAAAGGGAAGCATGACCGACCCCTATACTTCACAGGGTATATTGGGTCATCCGAGGTGAACCGCATCCAGGTAGACCCAGGGTCTGCGCTAAGCATCATACCTCGCCGGGTTATGCAGTTTCTAGGCATTCCTACCCATCGTCTGAGCCCTACCCAGACGACTATTTACGGGTTCAATGCCAACAGCTCCCGCCCGATGGGGAAGATCAAGCTCAAATGCCAGATCGGGAGCCTCAAGTCGGAAGTGACGTGTTACGTCATTGACGCGGACACTTCCTACAACCTGTTGCTGGGACGACCATGGATTCACCGCAATTCCATCGTTCCCTCTACTCTCCACCAAGTCATGAAATACATTGACGAGAGTGGACAGGTCCGAACGTTGATTGCCGAAAGGCATCCGTTTAAAGGGGTTGAAAATTATTTCACGGACTCCCTCTTATATCAGGATCCGGAGGAGACTAATGAAACCCCACAACCAGAGGAGCCAGACTCTGGTAATGAAGCTGACATTGAGCCTGAGAAAGAAGAGTGCCTGTGGGAGTTGGAGCCCATTGTAAAGAGCACTAATAAGCTCGATGTTGATACCACCGACGATGCGGGTGGTTGGTACATTAATGAAGATTTAGATTTTGCGTATTTCCTGTGTATGTTTCCGATTCAATACCGTCGGATACCACTACCGACGTGGACGATGACCTCTGGTCGGCAATAGATGCTTTGACATCTTTGCATGTACCGGTGAAATCATCCTTCGGGACATACCAGGATAATGGAGACGCGCAAGAGTCTGTATTCATGGTTCCAGCCAGACGAAAAGGCCAAAGACCAATACTTTTTGGGCGAATCGCGTCTGAACCAATGCCCCACGAAGAATCGGAAGGTGAGGATGAATCCCCTCAGTTCGATCATTATGAACCGAAAACGCTCAAGATGATGAAGCGCATGGGGTATGATCTAACCAACAGGCCAGGATTGAACTTCGGAAAAGGAAGAAGAACACTGCTTCGATCCTTTGTACCGAAAGGGAAAACCCCTGATTACTATCATCAGACGCGCCGGGGGTTGGGCTATATATCAACTCCAGTGCCATCAGCCTCTGATTCGGAGAGACTGTCAAGTCATGACTGCTCATCAGACACGTCGTCGTGGGAATCAGATGTCAGTGTCGGCAACATCTTCAAAGGGCTTTCAGTAAACATGGTTTCGACAAGCCATATGGAGGATGAAGATGAAGAAATGATCCAATCTGATACAGACCCTTGGATCAAACATTTGAATGCTCTTTGGGACATCCGCTTTGAACAGCGTGAGCCACCCACAGAAGACAAGGTTGTTCAAGTCAACCTAGGAGATGAAGCCAATCCTAAACCCATCTTCATAAGTGACGGCCTGTCACCTTCGGAGAAGAAGGATTTAATATCTCTTGTACAAGAGTATATAGATGTCTTCGCCTGGAATTATGAGGACATGCCTGGACTTGATCCTCAAGTGGCTATGCATCGCCTCAACATCAATCCGGACATGAAGCCTGTTAAACAACAGCAGCGACGGTTCCGTCCAGAAATAATGGAGGCAATCCAATCAGAAGTCAGGAAGCTTATCGATTCCGGCTTTCATCAGGGAGGAACAGCATCCCGATTGGGTAGCCAACATCGTCCCCGTCGCCAAGAAGAACGGGAAGATCCGGATCTGCATCGACTTCCGTGATCTAAACGAGGCCTGCCCCAAAGACGAATTCCCATTGCCAATCACAGATGTCATGATTGACAATACTTGTGGATTCGAGCGAATGTCCTTTATGGACGGGTTCTCAGGATATAATCAAATCAAGATGTATCCCGATGACGAAAAGCACACCTCCTTCAGGACACCTCTAGGGGTATATTGCTACACCGTCATGCCCTTCGGTCTGAAAAATGCGGGGGCAACCTACCAAAGGGCCATGAATGCCATTTTCCATCGGCAGATACGCAAAACGGTGGAATGTTATGTCGACGACATCGCGGTGAAAAGCCGCACTAAAGGTGATCACATAGCAGACCTGAGGGTGGTCTTCGACATCATGCGGGCTCATCAATTGAAGATGAACCCCACCAAGTCCTTCCTGGGGGTAGCCAGTGGCAAATTCCTAGGGTTTGTTGTGACTTCCACAGGAATCCATTTGGATCCGGAGAAAGTCCGTGCTATCCAAGAGATGCAACCCCCCAGAAGCCTCAAGGAGCTCAGAGGATTACAAGGACGATTGGCATACATCCGCAGATTCATTTCAAATCTCTCCGGGAGATGCCAACCCTTCGCTAAGCTGATGAAGAAGGGCGTTTCGTTCATTTGGGACGACGCTTGCCAGCAAGCATTTGAGGAGATCAAGCACTACCTCACCCAACCACCAGTCCTGGCAGCTCCGGTATCCGGAAAGCCTTTCCTGGTGTACGTCCGATCAATGGATCATTCTTTGGGAGCTCTACTAGCTCAGAATGATGACCAGGGGCGAGAACAAGCAATCTACTACCTAAGTAGAACGATGATCGGAGCCGAACATCGGTATAACCCGATCGAGAAGGAATGTTTGGCACTGGTGTTCGCCATTCAGAAAATGCGACACTATCTGGTGGGCCAAACCATAAATGTCATATCCAAAGTCAACCCCCTGAGGTTACTTATGACAAAGCCTTCTTCACTAAATGGCCGGCTGGCAAAATGGGCCATATTGCTATCACAATATGAGATGCATTTTCTGCCACAAAAGGCTATTAAGGGACAAGCGGTGGCGGACTTCTTAGCTGAACACCCAGATCCCAGGGCAGCCAAACTCTACGAGGATCTCCCAGATGAGGTCGCCGAAGTCTGCCTAGCTCAGACATCGTTCGAAAGTCAAGTATGGCAACTTTTCTTCGACGGTGCATCAAGGGCAAGCCCGAAGGGACACACAGTAGCGGGGGTAGGAGTGGTACTCGTCTCCCCACAAAATTACGTGATTCCCCGAGCTATCTCGTTAACCGAGCCCTGTTCCAACAATGTGGCGGAATACAACGCTCTTTTGATTGGGATGCAATTCGCCGATGAGATTGGCGTTAAAAATCTCGAGGCATACGGTGATTCTAAACTCATCGTCAGCCAAGTTCGCGGAGAGTATGAGGTCAGGCATGAAGATCTAGTACCCTACTACAACGCGACAATCCACATGGCCGAGAGGTTTTCAAACTTCTACATCGACCATGTACCGCGCAAGCAAAATGCGCATGCAGATGCACTTGCATCCCTTGCTGCCTCCTTAGCTCTTCCAGCCGGAGCAATGGAGAAGGTATTCGTCTATAGCCACGACCTATACTGCCCAAAAAGTCCCCTCGGAGACTACCAGAGGTCAACGGGAGATCGTCGCGGTAAGGAAACACTTGAAGTGTCAACCGATCCAGAGCTTAAAGACTGGCGATTCCCCTACATTGATTTTGTCTTGTACGGCATCTTGCCCGAAGACACCAGGGAGGCGGCTGCCATCCGAAGGAAAGCCTCCAAATTCTACTACAATGCGATTTCGCGAACATTGTATCGTAGATCGCATGACGGGATCCTGCTCCGGTGCCTCTCATCAAAAGAAGCCCACGAAGTGTTGAAAGAAGCCCACGATGGTACGTGTGGAGCTCATCAACCTGGCCCGAAGCTGGCAAACCGACTCCAAAGATTGGGTTACTACTGGCCCAAGATGGTTGCCGATGCTGTTGCCTATGCCAAAAGATGTCACGCCTGTCAAATACATGGCGATTTCATCCATCAAGCACCAGGATACCTCCACTCTACGACCTCTACCTGGCCGTTCGAAATGTGGGGGATGGACGTGGTTGGTCCTATCAGCCCACCATCATCAAAGGGACATCGGTTCATCCTAGCGATAACCGATTACTTCTCAAAGTGGGCCGAAGCTATCCCTTTGAAAGAGGTGAAATCTTCTAACGTGATCAAGTTCGTGAAACATCACGTTATTTACCGGTTCGGTGTGCCTCGGCGGATTGTCCATGACAATGGACCCCAGTTCATCAGCCAGGCTTTTCAGAGATTCTGCGCCAAGTTCAGAATCCAGAGTGTGTCATCAACGGCATACTATCCGCCCGCTAACGGCCTCGCAGAAGCTTTCAATAAGACTATTGGCAAGCTTCTCAAGAAATTCGTCTCGAAAAGTCAACGAGACTGGGACGATAAGTTGGGCGAATGCTTATGGGCCTATCGCACGACTGTGCGAACCCCAACTAAAGCCACGCCATTTTCCTTGGTGTACGGATGCGAAGCCGTCCTTCCACTGGAAATCCAAATTCCATCTCTTCGCGTCGCCTTGACAGCGGAAATGACAACAGAGGAGAAGCATCGACAGCGACTCCAAGAATTGGAAGCCTTGGACGACAAGCGTCTGCAGGCCCAACAACAAATCGAGCTTTACCAAGCTCGTATCACCAGAGCCTTCAACAAGAAAGTCAAATCCCGAACTTTCAAGAAAGGCGACCTCGTCTTAGCCGTCCGAAGACCCATGGTCATGACGCACAAGACGAAAGGAAAATTCCAACCCAAATGGGAAGGACCGTTTGTAGTAGAGTCAGTCTACTCAAATGGATCGTATCGCCTCATAACCTCAAATGGCGATACACTCATGATGCCAATCAATGGCAAATTCCTGAAGAAATACTATCCCTAGATGGCATTCTTCCACCGATCAAGTTAAAAATACACCTCTGATCGGAAACATCCAACGCCTCCGACGGCTAAAGATAGAGGAAAATGTTGGCTTTTAAGTCCAACATAAGTCTTCGACAACTCATCATGCTGAGGGGAATAGCATGGCTAGCCCAACTCAAACGGTAGTTGGTAAAGGCATGACAAACCCGTTGACAGCTGAGGATTTGCTAAAAATCCTAAGGGACACGTTCCCATTTGATCCGACGCCTCCGACGGCTAAGGATAGAGGAAAATGTTGGCTTTTAAGTCCAACATAAGTCTTCGACAACTCATCATGCTGAGGGGAATAGCATGGCTAGCCCAACTCAAACGGTAGTTGGTAAAGGCATGACAAACCCGTTGACAGCTGAGGATTTGCTAAAAATCCTAAGGGACACGTTCCCATTTGATCCGACGCCTCCGACGGCTAAGGATAGAGGAAAATGTTGGCTTTTAAGTCCAACATAAGTCTTCGACAACTCATCATGCTGAGGGGAATAGCATGGCTAGCCCAACTCAAACGGTAGTTGGTAAAGGCATCTCAAATCCGTTGATAGCTGAGGGTTTGCTAAAAATCCTAAGTGGACTTGATTCCACTCTTCCCTCCAAAAATCCCTTACCAATTCTCATCCATAGAATGGTAGGACCACAAAATGCAATCATTACTATGTTAACACTATACCTCTGGTAATGAATACTCTTTGTCGAGTATAAACCTTGCTTGTTAACTCTGCATAGAGTAACAAACTCTCAAATTTGCCAAGTTAACACTATACCTCTGGCACTTCAAATTCCACTTGTCAATTCTCATCAATAGAATGACAGGTCCTCAAATTGCTCCTATCGCAAGCAAATTCTTGTCAAGTTAATATCACACCTCTGACAAAACTACTGTTTAAAGTTAACATTACACCTCTAAGCGGTACTCGAGTGCCTGTCAAGTTAATATCACACCTCTGACAGTCACCTTTCTTCAGACTTCCGTATCGAAGCTGAAATGGACGATGCCAAGTTAACACTACACTTCTAGCATCCGAGTCATTGCTAAGTTCAACAATACACCTATGGCTATGACCTTTCCTCGACTTCTTTAAGCCGAGACGACTAATGCCAAGTTCAACATTACACCTCTAGCATTACTATCACTGTTAAGTTAAACATCACACCTATGACAGTGACACCCTCAGTTTTCCCAAATAAAACTGAGATGCTGATGAGTTAGGTTAATATCACACCTCTAACTCACATCCTTGTCAAGTTAACATTACACTTCTGACAAGACTACTTCTAAACCGTTAAGTTAATATCACACCTCTAACGGTAAAAATCTTACTAGATTCCCCACGAGTCTAGTTTCATTTGATATTCTCCCCAACCGAGTATCAAATTCATTTTGGAGGCAGTGTTGGTTAACATTACACCAATAAACAATGCTTCCATCAAAATCCCCAGCTGATCTTAAATCAAGTTAATCCCAAATCCTTGATAAAAGTTCACCTTCTCTGGGGGTACGCACTCCACTTGTCACTTTCTTTTATAAAGTGGCAGGTCCACCAAAATCATTCTTTTGCTTCTAAAACAAAACATTCAAGACAACAGAAAGAGGCAAAAAGAAAAGTGTCACTTTTATTGATATTCAAGCATATGAAAGTGATACAAAATGCTCTCTTATACAATAAGATTGAGTGTTACAATTAAGGAGTACAAAGAAGTCCCTCTCTCTCTCAGAGGCCGTACTCACTCCTTGAAACCGCATCTGATCCCAGGTGCACAATTGGAACCGATTGCGCCATGGCAATGACGCAAAAGTCGAAAGCGCCCTAGCTGATTAAGCTAAGAGCAATGGTGTTCTTGAGGTCCGGTGGCAACAGAAGGTCCTGCAACCCTTCGTTCAGGCGCGTCTCTTTCCCTAGCAGACCATCCAACGAACATGGGGTCACTCCTGGGGTGAGAGAGGAAGTTTAGGAGTCATCACAAAGGATGCTACCCTCCACTAGGTCCAGCGGCAGCAGAAAGTCCTGCATTCATCACCATCCCTTTCCCCAGCAGGCCATCCAACGGAATGTCCTTGATGTCACTTCTGGAGTAGGGAGAGGAAGAGGATCTTTCCGCCACCGTAACCGCCGGACCACCCTCGCCGATACTCAGCCTATCCGTCTCTTGCACCAGATCTGAAGAGACCTTGGCGAGGGTTGGGTCCTCGTCAGAGATATAATTTAATCTCTCACAAACGACGAGGACCATAATTTAATCTCTCACAAACGAACGTGGAGCAAGTTCGCCAGCCGGTATATTCTTTCTGGGGCCCAGCAAACCTGAAAAAGGACAAGCAAGCCTACCTGCAAAGAATAAGCAAGAGAGTCAGAAAATCTGGAACTCAGTACATTTTTATAAAGGAAACTGAGTAACAGAACGCGGCAGCCATTCAAGACTTCAGACGCGGGAATGACCCGCACAGTCAAACAGACGCAAGTCAAACTGCGCCACGCATAGGATTCAAACGCGGCCTCAGTTTGTACCCGCGCCTAATGCACCAGACGCAAAGAATTTCAGAACGCCAAAAATTGCCATCTCTCTGTTGGGTGAACAGGAGTTGCAAGATTCAGGTCTGAAACGCGCCAAGGCAGTAAAACGCAATGGGCAAAGCCAGCGTCAAGCGCCTGCATTCAGAGAAGTCAAGTCACTGGCACAAATTCCAGAGGAGGAATGCACCGGGACTTCATTCAGATGATCATGCCGAAGTTCAGGCTATACACATCATCGGGGGACATACCAGCAGAGACCTCTGGCCAGAGTTGGCCTCTCTGCACCCAAACGCAGGCGTCCAAGATGATCCGAGAGGGGGTTCTTCTTGAAGAGACCAAACCGAAGCGTGAGAGCTCTGGGTCATCTTCATCCTCGGAATTACCTTCGTCCATGGAGACGGAGTCCCTATCAAGAAACTCTTTTCTGAAGAAGGTGGGACTTCTCAGAGCAATCCAAAGAGAAATAATCCAAGCTTGGATCATAGAAGGGGAGCGCACCCTATTTATAGGCAGGCCCTAATAACTGCCATTAATGGGGCGTTAATTGGAACCGTCACGCACGATTGTCAAAGCCCAGTGGAGGATTGACGCGTGGAACGCCGCTTTGGAAACCGTCGCAAGCACCGGTTTTCAACCGCCCGCGTCGGTTTTGCATTTAAGGGCAGTAACTCCTGAGTCCAATGAGGAGTTGACGCGTGGATACCTGCTTTGGGAATCAACGGATGACTCGGAATCCCAATCGACAGTGGAGACCTGACGAGCAAAGATCTCCTAAAATCTTTTGAGTCAGATCACATTAGACGCAGATGGGAAAGCCGCGTCCCTTCAGCAGACAAGGCTGCATCTCTTGCGTCTGCCCGATCCGCGCAAGACAGATTTGCGTTATTCAGAGCTGCGTCTCACCTTGTGATTGACGCTGCGTCTCACCCCAGGGACTGACAGCCGCGTCTTACTTTACGGATCAATGCCGCGTCTCATCTTTTGATTGACGCCGCATCTCATCAAGGAGACCGCGTTCCGATTTGTGATTGACGCCGCGTCTCATCAAAAGGACTTAGTAGAATCTAAGTTCTTATGAAATGATGACCGCGTCTCACTTTATGATTGACGCTGCGTCTCAGTAAAAGGACTTAGTAAAATCTAAGTTCCGGTAGACTGACGACCGCGTCTCACTCTGTGATCGCCGCTGCGTCTCGTCAAAAAGACTTGGTGAAATCTAAGTCCCCATAGATTGATGCCACGTCTCATTCTACGGGATTAATGCCGCGTCTCGCCAAGACCGCGTCTCATTAAAAGAACTTAGTCCTACCTAAGTTCAGTAATCACGACTAGTGATCAAGAGTTGGACTCATCCACAACAGGACAAAGAAATTGGGACAAAAGCTCTAAAGAAAACTTCTATTATATCAAGAAATGATAGAAGTGGATACAAACACTCTTAATAAATAGAGTGTCCCTTTTCTTTACAAAAAAAAAAGAAGAAGAAAAGAAGGCTAAATGTCCTGGTTCGCCAAGGAACGGATTTGTTCCCTAAGGCGGTGAATCTCATGCTGGCGCGTCCTCTCAGCCTCCATGATAGCCCGGTCCCGCAGCTCCGCCTCAGATAAGAAATTTCTGGCAGCCAGCTGCATCCGCAGAGATTCCACCCTGGAAGATTGTAGGGATAGACTCTCTTCAGCACGCGCCGTAGCAGCCCGTTGCTCCTCAAGCTCCTTTTTGAGGGAAACAAGTTTCTCCTCATTTAGCGCAAGAACAGCTTCCGCCTTGGCGATAATGTCCCGAGTTCTGAGGATGACTTGCTCCGTGCTCTGCACACTGAGCTCAGATTCCCTCGAATCTCCGGCTAATTTTTGAAATTCAGCCTTGGAATATTCAAGGTCACGGACCTCGGCAGCGATCTGTGCCTCCGCCTCCTGTCGCTCCCGTTCCTGATCAGCTAGGAGCCTAGTCAAGGTGGCCTGGGCTTCATCAAAAGAGCCAGCATCTTCCAAAGATTCCAGCTCCCGCAGGTTATCTCCAAGTTGCTCTACCACCCGCAGGCATGCCCTGGCAAGTGAAGGGCCTCCCGCCAATTCGACGCTCATGGCCATATTTTCAAGAAGCCTCTGGGCGAACTGGAAGGTGCTGTGTCCACGGAAGATGAGATCAATACATGATCCCATCGAGGTGAAGAATTGTTGCACCATCTGACGTGCCAGCTCCCCCATGTCTTCACCACCTAAGAAGCTTCCCGACCCTTTTTCTGTCACGGGATGAGGGATATAGGGCGGGTCTTCTCGCACAAGAGCCGTGCCGGCCGTCGATGTAGCAAGAGCAAGACTACCCACTGGCGCTTCCTGGAGCGCTGCCTCTGCAGGAGCTTCCACGACCAAGGAAGGAGTTGTAAGCACAACCTCTTCAGAAACTTCCACCGAGGATTGAGCTGTGTGGCCTTCTGGAGGGGTGCCGATCATCGGACTCCCCACCTGAGCCCCCTCAGTCAGAGCTGCCTTACTAGGTTCGAGGTCCAGAGGCGTCGAGTCCTGTAGAATGGGAGTCTCCCCAGCTTCAGCAGTAGCCTTCTCCACCGGCGGAGTGAGAGCCTCCTCAGCCTCAATGGTTGTTTCCCCTCCTGGCAAAGGGGAAGGCTCCCCAACTTCAACAGCTACCCCCTCCGAGGTTATCTCAGCGGCCGAAGCCTCAATCCCCTTGGGCTGGGTCAACTCTGTTTCCATCGCCTCGACATGCGAGGAAGTTATACCTTCAGCAGGGATTATCGCCAGCGGTAACGCAGTCGATGATTCACCCCCGTATATTTTCTCCTCCGAGATGTGGAAGAATTTGCTCTGATCAGGAAGAGCGGGTTCATCGCCATGGTCGACTTCATCTTCAAAGTCACTTTCTCCCGATGACGAAGAAGACGATAGCGCCACACGAGGAAGCTCTGCAACAGGAGCCTTACCCCCAATCACCCCAGTGGTAGGACTAGGGTCGACTGCCCGAGGATTGGAAATAAAGACGCTAGGAGACCCCGGCTGCTGTACCTCGTCTCTCCCTTCATGAGCAGAAGGAAATTCGGGCTGAGTTGAGATTCCTGGAATCTCGACATCCTCTTCGCCCATTATGTCAACCTCCGGTGACTCAGCATCACCAGCAATAAGGGGTCGCTCAACAAGCTCCCCTTCCTCCACGGTCTTGCTGCGTGACCTAGGAGCACGGACCAAGCTTGGAAAATCTTCATCTTCCAGCGGTTCCTCAACTCTAACAGGGACACCTTCAGGAGGAACCTCAACTCCAGCAGAGATAGCTCTGGATTGAGAGACTTCAGCCGTTAAGTCCCTCCGAGCCTTCTTTGGGGCAGGCTCAACTACAGAAGCAGAGCGTCGACGACGCTTCCTCGCCAATTGCTTCGACCTCCTTGCCGGTCGCGGCTCCACTCTCATTGCTGGTGGCTCCGCCCTCGTCGCTTGCGGCTTTGCCCTTGCCGGTCGCGGTGCCGCCCTCACTACTGGGGGCTCCCTCCTCGATCGTTTCTCGACCTCCCTCTGAGCTTTCAGGTACTGGTCGAGGAGTTTAGTACGTTTACTGGATTCAGACCTCTCCTCGAGACTGGCATTGATACTCTCAAGACATGAAGACTCCGGAATAAGATCTGGCGTCTGGCCGGCTTGGGAGTACCAAATACAGAAGCTGAAGCTCATACGGCACTTAGGCGCCTCGTCGGGTAGATGGAACGTTGCTCCCGTCCCTCCAGCCACACTGTAATACCAAGCCCGAGCGCCTTCGAACAGGTTCCCGTCAAAGGCAAGTTGAGCATTGGGATTCCCGACGTAAAGCTGATCATAGCCAAATTGTCGGGCAAAACGACTTGGCATATACGGTTCGATAGTGCAGGAAGTTCCTTGGCGAAACAGCACATATCCTGGTCGTATATTGATCAACCACCAGAAGGCTCCAGCAGGCAATTGCGAGAAGTCATCCCGCCCAGCGACATCCGTGAACAGCTCCCCGGGGGCTGCACCTTGAACCTCTGGAAAACAACGGTTAAGCTGATAGTTCGTGGCACAGGAAAGACGCTTCCTAATGTAATACAGGTAGGTGTCATGCCACTCCGAACGTTCCAGCCGCTGCACAAATGGGATATGATCCACGCTCCCACGCGCCGCCGTCATTAGAGATGGGCAATGCATCACGTACCAAGCCATGAGGTACGTGTAAGGCAGCTCAATCCGCGGGTTGGGGTGCCTCACCGTCGGGTTCCCCTCTGAGTCGGTATACGGCTCCCCACGAGAATTAGCAGTCTTTGGGGGTTCGCAGAAGCTCTTGGTCAACACCCGCAGCCCGCTTTGAATACCAGCCACCACGGCGGGAAGAAGGGCTATGGGGTGGCCATGAGCCAAGAGTACCGCCGGGTACACCACATCTGCCACAATAACTTCATGTGGTAGCGTGGGCACCACACACCTCTTCAGCCACAACATCAGGAAGCCCGCCAACAGCGCCTGATCAGAAATAGGGGTCCGGGCTTGATGGTGAAAGCTCTCAAAGACCAAGTCAGGGTCGAAGCCGTCCTCGTTCGACTCCGTGGTGTAGAACTTGTCAGAAGCTGCGTCGATCCTGTCTTCAACTTCCCCACCAGAACTAGGAGCTAGTCGGATTACTGGGAGATCTTTATTGCTGACATTATTAAACAGATAATCAGCCCAGGATAGTTGCTTGACGCCTCCTGACCTCCAGGCAGTTGTCTGACCGCAGATGTAGAAATGGCACATCACCTCCCAGTAGGTCTCATACACTTGAGGAGATTCTTTTTCCAAAAGGCGCAGCTCCCTGGTGGTTGGGACAAATTCCTCGTAAGGAATATCCCCTGACGACAACCCGGAGACCTCATACAACTCGTGTAGGGCAAGGCCCATCTCTCCGACCGGAGTAAAGAATGTCCCCGTCCGAGGATTGTAGCGCTCCAGAATCCCAAAGAAGTTATGAGAACTCATCGGGACGCCCCACTGCACGGCCCTGACTGCTGGGTACAGCCCCACACGCTTCAGCGGCCCCTCAAGATTGGTAAGGACAAAACCCACCATCCTGCCCCACCAGTAGTTCCCTGGAGAATGGACCCATCCATACGCACGGAAGTCGACAGGATAGTCACCCCCTGCTTCTATGAAGGAATTGAGGAAGGTGGTAGCAAGCTCCGGGATCTCTCCAATTGGGATTTCAGGCTTGGACGACGCAGGGAACAGTCCGACAACTGACCCGTCATGACTATCATGGCGGTCTACCTTTTGGAGGCCAAAGTCACCAAGGGCGATCTCAGGGATATACTGGGAAATGTCCCATTCCATCTTCCGGGGGACAGACATGTGTTGAAAGTAGGACATCGGGAACATCCTCTCCATGTCTGGAAGAAAGAATCTTCCGCCCTTTATCTCACGGAGCCATTTATAGGTCCCCTCAGACACACGACGGCCATCATCATAGATATGATCCCCAAAGAAGAAGGCAGGCTTCTCCAACCTGACGCCGTCATCCGTTTTGAGCGCGGCATCGGTCATAAGTGCCCGAAAGGTTCTCCTGTTAACATTAGAGAGCCTGCGATCCAGCAACTGGTCAGCAGTCACGGGGACACTCATTCTTTGCACAAAGGTCAAGCCCCGGTCGGCACCACCCACGCGTCCAAAGTGGTGCATCTTGGCGAGTGAACCTGAAACATGCGGCACTGCAAAAGAAAAAGACACTTGGTCAGATACTTTGCCAAAAATAAGGGAAGACGCTAAGTGTTCATAATTCAAAACGCAGCCGAGACATTGGACGCAGGAGTTATCATCCGCGTCCAGACCTGCGAACTTGCACCAAAACGCAGAAGAGATACTGGACGCAGGAATTTTTCGAATCCGCGTCCAGACCTGCAAAGCTGCGTTCTGCAAACCAAGACTTATGAAAATTCTAAGTACTTGGACTCAAACGCCAGATTCTACAAAATCGGCGGTTGAAGACACAGAACGCAAGGATCAAATCCGCGTTCTGCAAACCAAGACTTGTGAAATTTCAAAGTGCTTGGACTCAGACGCCAGCGCCTGATGGCACAAAACGCGGCACAGAACGCATGGATCAAATCCGCGTTCTGCAAATCGCGTCCAGAGACCTTCACAATTAGAAATATTCTAAGTGAAGGACCCAGAGTGCAGAGTTCACCAGCGTCGGATCATCAGGCCCGCGCCCCGGTTATCATCTCAAGGACAGCGTCCGAGAATCAAACACGATCTTGTGTTAAAGGTCCTTAGGGTTCTATGAACATGTTTTAATGGCGGAACCCACACCGAAGGTGCATTTTTACCTCGGAAAACACCCTCCTGCGCAGAGGAAGCATCTCTCTCAGCCTCGGCGACGGTCGCCCTTGAGGTCGATGCAGTCGGTTTCGTCTTGGGAGCCATTGAAGATCAAGAAATCCGAGCGAGGAGATGAATAGTTGAACAGAGAAGGAAGTTCTTTTTCTCAGAGAATGCGTTCGTTCGGAGAAGAAGATACATCTCTCCAACTGTTGCCTTTTATAGGCACGGAGATTCGCGAAGATACGCAGCGTTTGGCCCAATAAACGCTGCAGCGAATCGCTGCCTGACGCGTGGAGCCAAATCATTGTTTGAACAGGGAAGATCATGCGTCGCGACCCCGCCACAAGTCAGAAGTTGACACGTGGAGCAGTTCATTTAATGAACCGGGGGATCCGCGCGC
Source organism: Agave tequilana (assembly GCA_038442645.1). Taxonomy (NCBI): domain Eukaryota; kingdom Viridiplantae; phylum Streptophyta; class Magnoliopsida; order Asparagales; family Asparagaceae; genus Agave; species Agave tequilana. The sequence continues at coordinate 18,303 of JAVJIF010031339.1, forward strand.
CAAAAGGCGAAATCTCGCCGTTTCCCCAGGCCAGCTGGCGGCGTAATCATGACATGGCACAGGCGCGCGCCCCAAAGTACGCAGCTCTTCGGTGGACATGCCCCGTCAGCATCATCATAAATGCATCCAGAAAATCGCGTCTGCATTTCAAGAGATGCGTCTCTCCAAAGTCCGCGTCCCCTCAAACAGGCCAAACATCGCGTCTCGCTAAGAAGTCGCGTCTTTAAAGCAGTCTCTGCTTTTTCAAAAAGGAACCTGCGTCCAGTCTCCTGCTTCTGCAAAGTCAGTTCAACAGTACACTGACGCAAACAGACAACCAACCACTCTCGGCCAAAAGCGCACCCGTGACAGACTAAAAGCAATCGGGGAGGTCTAGACTGTGTATCTAGACACTCAACACGATCAACTCTGACGGCTTCAAAGAGTTCAACAGTACACTCACGAAGACCAATTCCAGATAAGATCAAGCCCGAAGCATCAACAGTCCAGTCATAAACGCGAACACGGCTAAGATCCAAAGTATTCCGAAATCCGTCCCATTCAACTGCGGAATATCAGAAACTTTGGAGGGGGTTCTGTAGGCTGTCTAAAAATGACTAACAGACCAGCCATTAAGGAAGCAGTCTCAAGCTCTAGACGCGAGGAAGCGAGGCCCGCGTCTCAGCATTAAGACGCGTTGGCTCTACACCCGCGTCTCAACGTCCAGACGCGTCGGCCCAAAGCCCGCGTCTCGACATCAAGGCGCGTCGGCCCGACGCCCGCGCCTCAGCGTCCAGACGTGAAGGCCCGAAGCTCGCGTCTCAGCATTAAGGCGCGTTGGCTCGACGCCCGCGTCTCAACTTCAAGGCGCGTTCGGCCCAACGCCCGCGTCTCAGTTGCAACTGCCCTGATTGCGGGGCCAGTCACCGCGCATGTAGCGGGTAGTGGCCCCTCATTCGGGAGCGTTTTCAGGAGGCACCTTCACCCCCTGAGACCCCTATAAATAGCCTTGTTTGCTATGAGGAAAAAAGAGGAGAGTTTTGATAAGATCGAAGCTTTGGAAAGGTCGAGAATTAAGAAGGTCAAGGCATCATCAAGATCGATCGAATCCAGGCAAGAGGATCATCAAGAGGGAAGCACGACTTCAACAACAGACAGAGGGAGGAGACTCTTCAGCGAGCTTACTGAGTACTAGCCGCTCTTCGCCTACCTCCTCTTTGAGAGTTTTGGTAGACGGAGCTGAGTTACTCTTTCTACCGACCGAAGAGAAGACCCCCGACGGTCCAGGACGGTCATCTGGTCAACGGAGAACAAGATTCACTCTCCATCGCCACACGAAGAACCCAGCCTTAAACAAAGGGAAGATTCAGACATCCTCCCTCCCTTGTAACTGGAAAAGAGGGAAGAGTAGTTCTTTTGGTTGTAATCGTTTCGCTTGAATCAAGGAAATCTTTTACAGCTAAAACCACTTTCTCCGACCACCAAATTTTCCGGCGCGTACAAATAAGTTTTAGGAAAAATCAGTTTTCCTATTGAAAAACACATGTTTGATAAAATACAAGTTTTGGTTTTGCTAAAACTTTCAAAACACAAAAATAGTTTGAATTGCTTGATATTTGAGTTGAAATTTTTATCACATGTTTATATATCAATGAAAAATATTAAAACTATTTTTGGGGATTTTTAGAAGAGATAAAAGAATTTTTAAAAATTATTTTTACCCAGTTTATGACCCAGACTGTGGCTGACAGGCCAGGTCGGTCGACCGTGCGGTCGACCGACGTGAACAGCTTTGTGCACGTCTGGCAGACACAGTGGGCCAGTCGACGGGCGGTCGACCGGACCAGAGAGCTTTGCTCTCTGTATCTGGGCGGTCGACCGGGCGGTCGACCGGGTTGCCCCAACGGTCATATTTATGACCGTTGGCGGTCGACCGGCCGGTCGACCGCAAGCCTGTCAGGCTGACAGATCAGCCTAACGGCTAGTTTTCTGTTTGGCCTATATAAACCCCATTTCTTTGGGATTTTGGCTAAGATTTCAAGAGCTAAATTTCTCTCCTTTCTTGGTGTTTAAAACAAGTTTTCAAAAGGTTTTAGAGCTTCAAAAGATCAATCTTATTTGTTTTAGAGTTTTTGGAAAAATCAAAGAAAAATAGAAAAATTGGGAGATTTGTATTGTTCTTCATTTCTATCTTTTACAAAGAGTTTTCTCAAGTATTTTTCTTTGAGTTTTTGTTTTCCAAACTCTAAGTTTTTCACACTTGAGCTATATCTCCTATCCTATCTATTTAGGATCTTTGTTTGTGGGAAAAGAGATTGTTTGAGGTTGTGGAAACCTCCAAGTGTTGTACCCTCCTTGTATTTGTTGTATCCCTCTTTGGTAGAGGTTGATCGGAGTGGTGTTTGATCCCTCTAGTGAGAGGTGGAGTTTGGTTTGTATCCCTCTTCGGTAGAGGTGGATTGTGGTTGTTTGGCTACGGGCCTACCCCTCGGTTGTGAGGTGGTGTTTGAGAGAGGAGTTCGGTACTCCCGGTGTTGTACAAATCCTCTTCAGTGGAGGTTCCCTCGGTGGGAGTATAGTGGATTAGAAATCCTTCTCGGTGAAGGCGGGAACGTAGAGCTAGGGGCTCAAACCTTAAAACATATCTTTGTGTTTGCGTTTGATCCATTGACTCTCTCTCCCCCTCTCTCTTTTATTTGTGCAAAGCATCATTCTTCATTCATATCACTCATATTGCTTGTGTTGCCTTGCATTATTTCATATTGCTCATTCTTATATGCTTGGCTTGTTTGTGTGTGCCTCACTTATACTTAACCACAAGAGCTTCATATAGCACCTCAACCCTTATCTAGGGGAATCAAGAGGAGTTAGTCCAGAGCCCTTCACGGGGAATTCGGCTACACTTGTTGGTTGTATTAAGTGTGTTGCAAATTAGTTTTTAGCTTCCGCATTTAGTTTCTAGATTAGCCATATCACCTATTCACCCCCCTCTAGGTGATTTCAATAGCATGTCAAGTGATTAGCACAGTAGATATCAACTATCGTGAATCACAATACAGAAAAATGATACCAATACTGGGGATCAATACGGATACATAAAAATTATAACGATACAGGAGATCGGTATGAATAAAGAAAAAACAATACAGTTTTGAAAAATCATATAAGTAATGGTTTCAAACTCTTCACAACCATCAAGTAAAGAATAATAGTTAAATTATCAAGTAGGCAAGCAAGTAAGTGATCATCCAAGGGGAGCTAAACAAAGCTAGAGTGAAGCTAACACACAACACTAAACACCATCACGTTCGGCGTGATTACTGCTCGCGGAGAAGCTAACACACACGTGTTGTGGCAGTTATATCGCTCCGCATCACCTGTGATGAAGCCGCGCTCAAGGCATAACTACACTCAGACGAAGTTAGTGATAAAACGTTGAGTGTTAGGTTCACCCACCGACATGGCTAAGAGACCCGATGGTCTGAACGCACTCCCTCTTTCGAGAAAGTAGGCAAGAGCTCTCTTGCCTAAAGGGCTAATAGACCAGAAGGCAGAGTAGGCACCTACAGAGGTGTTAGTACCAAACACGCATGTAAACACAGTAACAGATGGCAACTAAGATATAATAGAGTGGTGAAGCCCGGAGACTGAACAAGGCAGAAATAAAGTCAGCAAGCAGACAAGTGAACATCCAACCAAAGCTTAAACAAGGCTGGAGTGAAACTAGCACACAATGTTAAAGGCTATCATGCTCGGCGTGGTTACTGCTCGCGGCGAAGCTAACACACGCGTGTGATGGCGGGTAAACCTCTTCGCAACGCCCATGACGAAGCCATGCCTACGACATAACTACACTCGGGCTGAGTTAGCAGTAAGGCGCTAGGCTTGCCTACCGGGCGTAGCTAAGAGACCTGACGGTCTGAACGTACTCCTTTTTTGAGGAAGTGAGTGAGAGCCCAAAGGGCTAATAGGCCAGAAAGTAGAGTAGGTACCTGTAGAGGTGTTAGTACCAAACACACGCATATAAATATAGTAAGAGATAACAACTAAGATATATCAGAAGGGTGATGCCCGAAAGCTGAACAAGGCAGAAATAATGTCAGCGAGTAGATATGCGAACATCCAACCAAAGCTTAAACAAGGCTGGAGCGAAAGTAGCGCACAACGCTAAAGCCCATCACGCTTGGCGTGGTTACTTCATGCAATGAAGTTAACACACGCATGTGGTAGTGGGTAAACCGCTCCGCAGCACCCGTGATGAAACCGCGCCCATGACATAACCATACTCGGACAGAGTTAGCAGTAAAGCGCTGAGCGCTAGGCTCACCTACTAGCGTAGCCAAGAGACTGACGGTCTGAACGCACTCCCTTTTTCGAGAAAGTGAAAGAGAGCCCAAAAGGCTAATAAGTTCAAAGGCAAAGTAAGTACCTACAGAAGTGTTAGTATCAAACACACACATATAACATGCTAAGAACTGAGCTATCAGTAGAGTGGTGAAGCCCGAAAGCTGAGCATAGAGCCCAGAGGCTAATAGGACCAAAAGGCCGAGTAGAGAGCCTGGAGGCTAAACGGCCATGAAGGGTCGACCACGCATGGAAATAAAGCAGGAATAGAACACATCACAGACAGGTATAGGTATTAAGCTACACTACTATAGGTATTCGTCACAGATCTACTACATGTACAGTCCTAGGCACTTGGCCATATGCTTATGCAGGTACACAGATACAATTTGAGAAATACAAATACAAAACTACAAAATTTCCCAAAATACAATATTAATCCGTCGAAGCAGGAAAACACAGAAGAAGGGTGAGAGCACTCACCTAAAAATCTTTGAAAATACCGTGAAATATTGGGATACTAGAAACATGCGCACGAGTAAATGAAGAGGAGAGAGAAATTAGCAAGAAAGAGATAATAGGAGAGAGAGTTGCAGGAGAGAGAAGAGGAGAAAGAGAATAAAAGTGGGAAGAAGAAGGGGAAAGAGAGAGAGTATGAGAGAAGGGGGAAGTTGGTTGCCAGTGCTGAAGGAACGATCAACGATGGGTCTGATTCGGAGGACCAGATCAGAGAGAGGAAGGGGAAGAGAGAGAAAAAAAGAGAGGAGAGAAGAGAGAAGAAGAAGAAAGAGAAGAAGGAAGAGGAGATCAATCATGGGGATGGTTGTTCGGCAGCGTTGGGTCGCCAACATGGCGGCGCTGATCCCAGAGAAGCAACAGTGGCGGTGGCTCCTATGGAAAGGTGAGAGAGTGGTGCTTCCTTAGAAAAATTAAAGGAGTGTAAAATCTTTATTTGATCGTAAAGAAAATTACAACGGATCAATAATCCTAATACAAAAAAGGAAAGAATGGTTGATCTCCCCTTTGTTTAAGGCTAGGTTCTTGATGTAGCAGTGGAGAGTGATTCTTGTTCTCCGTTGACGAGCCAAACCGGAAGCTTGATCATCAGATCTTCTTGCTCTCGTTGGAAGTGCACTGGTCATGTATGAAACCTTAATTTGTGGCTAAAATCTCAAAGAGATTAGAAACTCAATTTGAACTCAGCAGGTTATATTATAGAGTTTTCTACTCTAACACAATGTGTGTTCAGCAGCCTTGTACTTAGCTTTTAACCTTCTGAAGTTATCCAGCTTCAAGCATCAAGTGTGCCTTTTTTGGGATTCTCCTCCTCTAGCCTATGGATTCTTGAGTTCCTCCTCCGGCACTCCCCTCTTTAGCCCCTCTTTTTAGGTCCTCCCTCCTGTAGCTATCATAGTTATTAATTGAGAAATTGGGGTGTAACGTCCCCCTTAAATCTCTCCATTAATGGGGATTAAACCCTCATTAAGTGGGGAGAACGTGAGTGATTGACCTAGTTATGGCTAACAGTTACAGCAGAAATGTGGGTTTTGCATTAGACACGGACCTTACCCTGATGTTGAGACGCGAAGCTCACAGGCTCGCGTCTGTGTTGGAACGTGGAGCTGCTTGATTAGTCTCTAATTTTGCATAATTTTTATCACATCCGCATATTTATTTGATATAAAATTCTGCTAATAAAGCTTTGCTTGCTTGATCCTAGGTCCATGGAGTGCAAATGAAGAAGAAGACCCTAATCACCATTTAATGGGTGATTAAAGGCCTACCAAGTAGCCATTGACTTTAGGGAGGAGATTTTGTCAGCCCAAGGCATCAAATCCAGAAACCAGAGGATCCAGCTAACAGGGGACAGACGGGATGACACGCACTAGGAAGCCAGTGTGCGCGCCCGCTGGCAAGGCCGCGTTTCCGCAGCCGTACATGCGCAGGCGCGCCTGGCCTTTGGGCCAGAGGTTGTCCCCTGACCCCCTTTCCCCTGGTGCCTATAAAAACACCCCCACTGGGGTTCTGAAGAAGGGCAGATCCAGAGTTTAAAAGTTATTATTATCTTGTTCTAGGAGTTGTAGTTGTTGTAGTTTCCTTCTTCTTCTAGTTTTAGTTTAGCCATTAGAGAGAAAGAGAGAGAGAGTGTGTAAAAGTTATATTTGAAAGATGACAAGCTAATACAAGTAATTACTTCTCTTTCTTCTTTCCATTTACTTGTATTTTCTATTTGCTTTTACTTTCTTGTTTAAGTGTAACTTCTTTTCTCTTTACTTCTTCTCTCTGTTGTTTCCTTTACTGCCATGTCTAACTAACTCCTTCATTGCATGGCTAACTAACTACTAACCCACTAATCTCTAACAACTTATTGATAACCCAAATAGCTCAACAGTATCAAACAAGCCTTGTGTAGATGAGAACTATGACATCTTAAGACGAGGGTTCTAACTCTAACTTCCTTACAAGTATTAGCTCTCTTATACTTCATGCTTAACGGTTTTTGATGATCTATAGAGTTTAAACTTTGCTTGTTTTTGTAAGTTAGAGATTTTTCTTTTAACTTTTCCGATATCATTAGTGCACTTGTGCCTTCCCGTATTCTCGCTTTCAACTGGATCTTATAAGGGAATATCCAACTTTTTACTGTGTAAAGCTAAAGTTAAAGGAAGAACTTTCACTCGATTTTCACGTGAATAATTTCTATGCATAAGGGTTATGCTTGCCTATGATCCATCTGAGGCCACATCTTCAAGAAGTTATAGATTAGTGGGAACACTCAGTAGAAAGTTAGCCATGCGCTTTTACCATTAAGAAAAATCATTTTTACAAACCACCAAACAATTCCAAACAATTCTTGAAACCAACTTGTTTTCATTTTAAAATTCTTTAATTGAAACAAAGAACTTTCTCTTTTCTTGAACAAAGAAGCCACATCAAGCTTTCATCGCTCTCCCTCCTTGTGGATATGACCCGTATAGCCACTTCACTACTACGGAGGAATCGCAAAAGCAGTAACATCGACCAACATTCCTTTACTTATTCTTGTGCTTGCTTTTTGCCGATCAAACTTTGGCGATGTTATCGGGAAGGGAACAGCTTTATTGTTCAATACTAAAGATTTTTCTTTGTTCTTGTTTGTAGGAGAAGTACCAAGGAGCTCACTATCACGGGAAGCAAAGGTGGTGGCCAAAGACGTTGTACGATTCATTTGCCCGCAGAAAATTCGTATAAAAGCGAGTTTCTCCGATTGAAGTACTAACGAACTCTTCTGCAGGGTTGCCAAAAGCCGCTCAAATTGCTTTCTCAAATTGTTTTGGTTCCCTTGAATGCTTCACCTTATACATGTGTATTAAACTCAACAGAAATCCATTTGTTGCTTAATTGAAATTTAGATTAGACTTTTGCACTTAGGGCACGTGTCTATTTTAATTCATTTCAATTTCTGTTGAAGAGTGCTGGAGAAAAGGTACGTGTGCATTCATATAGAATATGACCAATATTTTGGAGTAATTTATAGTTTTGAGTGTTACCTTGTTGTGAATAAACTGCAATTGATATTAAGGGCAAAATCCCAAATAAACAAGATAAGGTGGGGATTTTATCACCCTTCCTTCGCCCAAAAATCATCTCCAAGTGTACTCACATGATCCAAGCCTTAACTAAAAACTGATAAACATTGGCCTTAGGGACATCTCGGACTCATTAAGAGATAAACCGAGGGTGAAAATTACAAGAACTATACTCCTGCAAAATTGGTATCTAAGAAAGTAGATTGATAGGCAAAGCCTCGAAAGCTCCGTGGCTTGACGTAATTAAGGCTCGTGGCTCACGCCCGGATACCTCCCACCGAGTTTTACCTTTTCTTGGCCGATTAGCTTGTAGTCGAGTTTATGCAACAACCTCCCCCGGAGAATCGACCAGTTAGGAGTCGTCTAGGTCCAGATACCTTAGACTAAGGCTTTGAGGTTGTTTTTCTTTCTTTTGTTTATTTTTTTATTCTTTTCGATTGTTTGTTGCCTTTACGTTGTTTGTGGTGTGCTGCATGCAAGAGTGGGTGAGAAATCTTGTAACTTCCAGATTAACCAGAAACACTTCTCTACCCTTCATCCAGAACCAGTGAAGGCATCACTTTAGGACAGGTTTTACGCGATCAGAACCTAATTACCATCTTGTATAAAACTGCCCGAGGCAAATGGAAATAATTTTGAATTAAAGCCTCAATTCATCAACACTCTCCCAAAGTTTCATGGTTTAGAATCAGAGGACGCATACTTCTTTATTAGAGAATTTGAAGAAGTATGCCTCATGATGCGTATTTTCCAGCTAGGAGACGATGTCGTTAGGTTACGTTTCATCCCCTTTTCCCTAAAGGACCTAACTAAAAAATGGTTGTACAGTTTGGCGGTGGATTCAGTTACAACATGGGATGATTCGTCAAGGCCTTCTTGAAGAAATTCTACCTAATTTATAAAACTGCCCTTATTAGAAAGAATATCATGCAGTTCAGGTTAGAACCGAGCGAACCATTTTGGAGATACTTTGAGCGATTCAAAGACCTCCAGCTCAGTGCCATCATCACAGTGTGAAAAAATGGCGTCAGTGACAGATTCTCTACAATGATTTAGATTATCAAACGAAAACCCTGTTAGAAATCATGTGTCAGGGAGGGTTCTTGTAAAAGGATGAGAATTAGGATTGGGATTTATTTGAGAATTTAGCTGAGAAAACCCTGCAATGGGGAGCCAACCTCAGAAAAACTAAGGAATTCACAATCTATAGCTTCAAGATGAGGGCTCCTATCTCTAGAATCATCCATAGCTGCAGAAGCTAAGATTACAACCCTAATGAGAAGAATAGAGGCTCTAAAAATAAAAGAGCCAGCCATTGTCAACCAAATCAACCCGCCACCAATTCACAATCCGGATTGTTCATACTGTCAGGCACCGAACCATATCTTTGAAGAGTGCCCTATTTTTCATACCCAGCAAGTGCCACCGGCACACCTGAACGCGGCCTATCCACGGCTGCCGCATAATCCCTACTCGCAAATATACAATCCAGGTTGGAGGAATCACCCAAATTTCTCTTGGGCCCAGAACAATCCTCCCAGGCCTAATTTCTCTAACAATTTTCACCATCCAGTCCTCCACCAAATTTTTCCCGTCAAGCTCCATCTTCCTCCTCCAAAATTCACCATGGAAAAGAAATTCAGCAAACTTAAGGAGAGCATGGAAGCTTTTATGAAGTCCCAAGCTGCTTTCATGTAAAATTAAGGACAAATACTGAACAACCATTCACAGGCCATATCGAGATTAAAAATGCAGATGAGCCAATTAGCTAGCTCTCTAAGTGAAAGACCAAAGGGTACTTTATCTAGTCAGCCGCTAGTTAACCCTAAAAACTCCAATCAAGCAAATGAAATTCAGGATCCTTCGATCAACCAGTGCAGTATTGTTCACACACTTCAATCTGGCAAGAAGGTGGACAACCAGGTCTACCAAAAGAAAAATTCAGTCCACATTGATCCTACTCGAGCTTCTACCTCTGCTAGTTCCTCCCAATCTACTCCACAAACATCTGACGAGGACAAAACTGCTGAACAAGTTCATAAGCCTGTAGCACCCTTTCCCAATAGGCTTAGGAACAACAATAAGAATATGCACATAGAGAAGATGCTTGAGATGTTTAACCAGGTCAAACTGAATGTGCCTCTTCTTGACGCTATCTAACAAGTCTCAGCTTATATCAAATTTCTTAAGGATATGTGTACAAAGAAGAGAAAGATAAATGAGCCCAATAAAGTGTTCTTGGCAACCAATATAAGCGAAATTCTATCTGGCCCCATTCTGGTGAAATACAAGGATCCCGGATGTCCCACAATTTATTGCACCATAGGACAAACAGAAATTAGCAGAGCACTACTTGACCTGGGCAAGTGTCAACTTGCTACCTCTCTCGGTATACCAACAACTTGGGTTGGGCGAGCTGAGTCCAACTCGAGTCACCACAATTAGCTGACCGATCTGTCAAAATTCCAAAGGGAAAAATCACAGATGTTGATTAGTCACATATATTGCATATATATTGTCACCTTACCATACTTTTTAGCTAATAAATCCTATTAACAAGTCTTCTTCTTTGTTTAATGTAGGCCCAATTGCTAAAAGAAAGGAATGAGAAACAAGCCCAAAATCCCACCAAATTCTGATTTAATTCAGAATAAATTCGAAATCAAGGAATCAGGGCAAATCTTGGCATATCAGAGAGGTTGAAAACTGGTTAAAAAGAATCCTCCCTGAATCAAGCGGTTGAAGCTAACAATCAAAGGCTGTTTCGTCAAACCCTGAAGCTGAAATGAGAAAACTAGAAGAAGATAGGGGCAAATCACCAAACCAGAGAGACCCACCAATTGGGTGTGGCCACATGGCCACACCAGGGCTGCGGAAACGCAGCCCTAGCCGTGTTTCCACGGCTATGTCGTGTCAGTTGGGGGAGCGTTTGCTCCCCCAATCTTCCCGGGATTCTCCCCTTTTGGTTTTTCCTTATAAATACCAGTTTCAACAGAGCAAAAGGGAGCGAAGACTAGGATTAGAATTTTTTTTATTTCCAAGGATTTAGGCTCTTTGTTAGATAGTACAAAAGTTGTATTTTTGTTTTTCAATTTGTAGTTCAATACCAATACTTGTGAGAGAGAGGAATTGAGTGCTTATACTTGAAGATTGAAGTATAATCAATACAAGAATCGAGCCACATTTTCTTCCACTTGTATTACAGTATGTCATGCATTATTTACTTGCTTTCTTCTTTGTTTTTCATGAGTAGCTAGATCGATTTTCTGGGCTCACTATTGTACCTCTCTTCAATTCTTCTTCTCTTCTGATTTTAGTGAAAAAGACCCAATGAATCATTTGCATGCCTTACTTAAAGCCTTTCTTCTTGAAAGTGTTCTTGAAGGCACATGAGGATGGGTTTGGATTTTTAAACTCGTACTTCTTTTAAGAACGTTTCTTGAACTATTTTTATTTCATACTTGCTTCTTCGCGCTTGATGATTTAACATCCTATTCAAAACGATTTCTTAAAGAAAAGAGTGAACTCTTCCAACCATCTTATGTGCTTTACTTCAAACTTTCTAAAGTCAATCTTAAGTTTTACCTATGATCAAGTTGAGGTATTTAGGATTTCAATTGAAGAATGAACAGTTGCGTAGTGAGATAGTGAGCCCAGATCTTCTCCTCTTATATTTAAAACAAACCAAACAATTTTCAAAGTTTATTTTCACCTTCTCCAAAGTCTTCTCCAAAGTTGCAATTTCTCTTTTAATCATCTCCTCTTTCCATTCTCTTTTCCATTAAAAAACAAGCATAATTCTTTGTCATTAAACGGAACACCGAAAAGCTTTCATCGCATTCCTCCTCGTGGACACGACCCGTTAGCCACAGCTACATGGTAAAACTCTTAACTCTTTGGTTGTTCTTTCATTTAGCAATCAATTTTTGGCGCCGCTGCCAGGGAGGGAACAGTGTATTTGTTTTTTAACAAGTTTTGTATGTTGTTTCAGGGACTTGAAGATTCAGATCTAGCATTCAAGCTTTGCAAGAGAAGACTTGAAAATTCTGTGCCCCTACTCTCGAAAGTAGGAAACAGAATTTCAAGAAATTGCGTTGCAAAAACTGAAAATTCCATTAGACTACTAAAACTCTTTTTTGCAGGACATATTGCTTGCAAAAAATTAAGTTTTTGTATGTTATATTCTTGCTATATCTGCTATCCACCATCCCTGTTTTAATCCAACAGTAATTTGAGTGATTTTTAATTTCTTAAAAAACGTTTAGACTTGCATTCTAGGCATTTGTCTAATTACGTTTACTTTACAATTACTGTTGAAGAGATCTGGAGACAAGGTACGTATGCATAGCATATAGTTTAGGAAATATTCTTGGGTGATATTTGCTTTTGAATGCTACTTTTCTATATCTTGCACACTTTGCACAATTATCTCTAAGGGCAAAACCCAATTCAAGATAAGGTAGGGAAGTCATTACCCTTCCTTAGCCCACAAACCATCTCCAAGCACGCACAATCTAAGCCTAAATAAAATCTGATAGACGTTGGCCTTAGGGACATCTCGAACTCACTAGGAGATTATCCTAAGGGGGAAGGTGTTGGAAATTGACTCCTGCCAAATTAGTGTCTAGGAAGGGGATTGAGGGCCGAAAGCCCGAAAGTTGGTGGTTACTTAATTAAGGAACGTCTTTGACGGATAACCTCCCACCAATCTTGCCCTCACCTGGCTGATTAGCTTGTGGTCAAAGTCTACATTATATCTCCTGTGGATAATCAACCAGTTAGGAGTTGTCTAGGTCGAGATTACCTTAAACTAGGCTTGGTTGATTACTCTTATTGACTGTTGGTAAACTTGTTTGTGATTGTGATTGTGATTGTGTTTGTGTATGCAAGTGTGGTCGAGAGACCCTAATTCATCTAGGTTGACTAAAAACACATCACCACCTAAGTTTGAACCAAGACCAGATCCGGTAATGGCTCAATCATTATCATCGCAGGATAGGTTCTACCCTATTAGAACCTCACTTCCATCTTGCATTCTACTTCCATCGGTTGGTGAATACAATTTTGAGCTCAAGTCTCAATTCATCAACACACTCCCCAAGTTTCATGGCTTAGAGTCCGAAGATGCTTACTTCTTCATAAGAGAATTTGAGGAAGTATGTCTAATGATGAAAATCCCACACCTTGTAGACAATGCTATTAGGTTGAGATTTGTCCCTTTCGCACTTAAGGACCTAGCAAAGAAGTGGCTTTACAGCTTAGCGGCCGGTTCTATCACATCTTGGGATGATTTCATCAAGGTATTCTTGAAGAAATTCTATCCAATTCATAAGACCGCCCTCATTAGGAAGACAATCATGTAATTCAAGCAAGAACCGAGTGAACCATTCTGGAGGTACTTTGAACGCTTTAAAGACCTCCTTGTCCAATGTCCACATCATGGAATAAAGAAATGACGACAATGCCAAATTCTTTATGACGGTTTAGACTATTCTACCAAAACCTCTTAGAAAGTATGTACCAAGGGGGATTCTTGCAGAAGGATGAAAATGAAGGATGGGATTTGTATGAAAACCTAGCTGAAAAGACCATCCAATGGGAACCTACTAGTGAGACATCTAGGAATCCTAACTCCATCTCTTCAAAAGGAGATCTCCATTCTATCGAATCATCCATCGCTAATGAGGCTAAGTTAGCTAACCTAGCAAGAAGACTGGAAGCTCTAGAAACGAAGGAACCAAGTCCAGTCAATCAAGTCAGCCCAAACCAATTTTCAACTCCGGGCTGTACTTACTGCCAAGCCATGAATCATGTGTTCGAGGAGTGCCCTGTGTTTCAGGCTCAGCAACAATACCATGAACCGATGAATGCGGCCTTTTCAAGGCCAAACAATAATCCTTACGTACCAACGTACAATCTGGGCTGGAGAAATCACCCTAATTTCTCATGGAACCAAAATAACAATGACCATTCACGATCAAATCATGCTAGCCACTTCCATCATGCCAATAATTCTTCCAATCATCAACCTAACTTTTTCAATTTCCATAATAATTCTCCCAACCATCCACCTAATTTTTCAAACTATCAACAGAACTTTCCCAACAAGCTCCACAATCCTCCTTCCAGAATCCTCAACTAGAAAGGAGAATGACTGGCTTTGAAAGAAACATGGAAAGATACATGAAAAATTAAGATTCTCTCATGCAAACTATACAGAGGTTAGAGGTTCAAATGAGCCAACTAGCCACTCCACAGAATGAGAGACAAAAGGGTACCCTGCCTAGTCAGCCAATAACCAATCCGAGGAATTCTCAACAAGCTCATTTGGCTGAGGATAATTCATTAAATTAATGTAATGAAGTTCATACATTGAGGTCAGGAAAGAGAGTTGATAATCAAGTGTCAACGCCAACCAATCCCATTCAGCATAACCACAATCAAGCATCCACCTCATCTAATCCAAATCCTTCCAATTCTGACGAATCTGAAAAAGATAAGTCAACCAGTCAGGTGCACCAGCCTATAGTACCATTTCCTAATAGGCTGAAAAACAACAAGCAAAATCCACACATGGACAAGATAATTGAGATATTTAATCAAGTGAAGATAAATGTGCCACTTCTTGATGCCATCCAATAAGTCCCTTCCTATGCTAAGTTTCTTAAGGACATGTGTACCAAGAAGAGAAAGACTAATGTACCAAAAAAGGTCTTCTTAGCCACTAACATTAGTGAGCTACTATCAGGTCCGATCCCTGTCAAGTACAAGGATCCAGGTAGTCCCACCATTGCCTACACAATAGGACAAGCCGAGATTAGTCGTGCACTTCTTGACTTGGGGGCAAGTATCAACTTGCTTCCATTCTCAGTTTATCAACAACTCAGGTTGGGCGATCTTAGTCCAACTCGAGTCACCATCCAACTGGCTGACCGTTCAGTAAAAGTTCCAAAAGGGAGATTAATGATGTCCTGATCCGGGTAGGGGAGTTCATTTACCCTGTCGATTTCATAGTTCTGGAGACACAACCTGTGTCCAACTCCAATCATAGGGCTCAAACTCCTGTTATCCTAGGGCGACCATTCCTTGCTACTGCCAATGCCATCATCAATTGTAGGAATGGGTCCGTGAGGTTAACCTTTGGGGACATGACTAAAGAAGTCAACGTCTTCAATCTAGGAAAACAACCCCGCGATATTGAGGACCAAACATTTGAAGTCAACCTAATTGAGAATATAACAAGTGAACATCGGGAAGAATTGAAATTAGAAACTGAGTGTGACTTCAGGTTAGAGTCTGACGACTTTAATCTTGATCAGGTTGTAGATTCTGATGTGAATTGGACCTCGAACCCTATATCACAAATAATGGAGCCAACAAATTTGACTAGTCCTTCCAGTGAGCCTTCCTCTTCCTTAGAATTAAAAGCCTTACCTGCGCATCTCAAGTACATCTATTTAGGCGAACAAGAAACCTTTCCTATCATCATTGCCTCCCATTTAAATGAAAGGGAAGAAGAAGATCTTAAAGCTATTCTAAGAAAACATAGAGAAGCCATTGGTTGGACTATGACTGATATAAAGGGATTAAGTCTGACCATCGTTCAATATTGCATTCATCTCAATGAAGACGCCACACCTAAAGAGACCTGCAGCATAGGTTAAACCCTATAATGTAAGAAGCTGTTCATGCTGAAATTGTCAAACTCTTAGACAATGGGATAATTTATCCCATTTCTGATAGCCAATAGGTCAGTCATGTCCATGCGGTCCCAAAGAAATCCAGTTTCACCGTAGTGAAAAATGAGAACAAAGAGTTGGTTCAAACTCGACTTCCCACGAAGATCCGAGTTTGCATCGACCATAGGAAGCTTAATGCTGCAACTCGTAAGGACCATTTTCCACTTCCCTTCATTGATCAAATACTTAAACGATTGGCGGGTCTCGAGTATTACTGTTTCTTGGACGGTTACTCGGGGTATAATCAGATCCCTATTGCTCTTGAGGACCAAGAAAAGACTACATTCACGTCCGTTTGGGACATTTACTTATCGTCGAATGCCTTTCGACTTATGTAATGCCCCAGCAACATTTCAACATTGCATGTTGAGTCTTTTCTCTGATATGGTAGAACGATTCTTAGAGATCTTTATGGATGATTTCTCCATCTACGGAGATTCATTCACTCAATGTCTCCACCATTTAGAACTTGTCCTCCAATGTTGTGCTGAGAAAAATTTGACATTGAATTGGGAGAAATGCCACTTCATGGTAAAACATGGAATTGTCTTGGGTCATGAAATCTCCAAGAAAGGAATTGAAGTGGATAGAGCCAAAATTGAGGTTATTGCTAAGCTTCCCATGCCCACATGCGTTAAGGACATCAGATCCTTCTTAGGACACGCTGATTTTTACCGAAGATTTATCAAGGATTTTAGCAAAATTGCTAGGCCCTTGACTAATCTGTTAGCTAAGGATGTGTCCTTCACTTTCGATGCTGAATGCATAAATTCTTGGGAGAAGCTTAAGAGAGAGCTTATTTCTGCACCAATCATATCTGTACTGGATTGGTCTAAGCCGTTCGAAATCATGTGCGATGCTTCCGATTTTGCTATAGGCGCTGTCCTAGGATAACGCACTGATAACAAGCAGCATGTGATTTACTACTCTAGTAGGACTCTCAACGATGCTCAATTGAACTACACTATGACCAAGAAGGAATTCTTGGCAGTAGTGTTTGCCTTAGAGAAATTTCGTCCCTACATACTAGGGTCCAAAACCACCATGTTCACCGATCATTCTGCACTTAGGTACCTCATGATGAAGAAGGATGCCAAGGCCCGACTCATTCGTTGGATCCTCCTTCTTCAAGAATTCGATCTTGAGATTCGAGATAAAAAAAGGCGTAGAAAATGTCGTTGCTGACCATCTCTCATGGATTCCTAATTCTCCATGCAACGAATTACCCATAAATGAGGATTTTCCTGATGAAAATCTCTTAGCTATCTCTAGGGAACCTTGGTTTGCTGATATAGTGAATTACTTAGTCATAAACCAAACTCCGTCTTATTGGTCCAAAAACGATATATACCGGTTCTTATCCCAAGTCTAGTATTTCTTTTGGGAGGAACCGTATCTTTTCAAGTACTGTTCTGACCAAATTATTAGGAGATGCATTCCCGATGAGGAGGTTAAGAGTGTTCTATCTTTTTGTCACGAACTTGCATGCGGTAGACACTTTGGTCCCCGCAAGACTGCTGAAAAAGTGCTACAAAGCGGGTTTTATTGGCCCACTTTGTTCAAGGATGCTTATGAATTTTGCAAGACGTGCCCTAGATGCCAAATGGTAGGAAGGATCTCAAAACGAAATATGATGCCCCTCAACCCAATCCTAAAAATAGAACTCTTTGATGTTTGGGGCATCGACTTTATGGGTCCATTTCCTAATTCATTTGGAAACCAATACATATTGGTTGCTGTGGATTATGTGTCCAAGTGGGTAGAAGTCATTCCTTGTAAAACTAATGATAACAAAGTTGTCATAAAGTTTTTGAAAGAGAACATTTTTTCACGCTTCGGAACCCCTCGTGCTATCATCAGTGATAATGGCACTCACTTTTGCAATAGATCTTTTGAAGCTCTTATGCGAAAGTATGCCATAACTCACAAGTTGTCCACACCTTATCATCCTCAAACCAGTGGGCAAGTTGAGATTTTCAATAGACAAGTCAAGCTTATCTTGGAGAAAACTGTGAACCAAAACCGAAAAGATTGGTCCATCAAACTTGTAGATGCCCTATGGGCCTACAGGACCGCTTTCAAGACTATTCTAGGAATGTCTCCTTATAGGTTAGTCTATGGCAAACCTTGTCACTTGCCCGTTGAGTTAGAGCACCGAGCCTTATGGGCAATCAAGCAGTTGAATTTCGACTTGACTAAGGCCGGTGACCTTCGGAAATTATAAATTTCCGAATTAGAGGAATTGAGAAATGAGGCCTATGAAAATGCTAGGATCACTAAAGATAGAGTCAAGATTTTCCATGATAAACACATCATAAGAAAAACCTTTGTCCCTGGACAAAAAGTCTTACTCTATAATTCTAGGCTTCATCTTTTTCCAGGAAAATTGAAATCAAGATGGACTGGGCCATTCGTTGTAAAAAACGTGTTTCCACACGGTGCAGTTGAGATCAGTGACACCAAGAATGGAAATGACTTTAAGGTAAATGGTCAACACCTTAAACCTTTCTTGGAATCGGTGTCGGTAAATGAAACGGCTATGGGTCTTTTTGACCTAGTGTATCGGTAACTTTCCTCTTTTCCATTTTATTTCATGCATTTATACATTTCTTTCATACATTAGGGACAATGCATGAGATAAGTGTGGGGGAGGGTTCTAACATGACAAATATATATATATATATATATATATATATATATATATATATATATATATATATATATATATATAAATTAAATAAAAAACAAAAAAGAGAAAAAAATATATATATATATAAAATAAAAAAAACTTTTTCAAAGGTTAGAACAATATTTTGATATATTTTTTGTAAGAAATTAAGTCAATTTTAAGGAATAGAAAAATCATAATTAGGATTTCTTACACTTGGTCAAAATAAGATAACTTGTTTGATTTTTAGGGTTAGAAAGGAAATTTGTGAAAGTAATTTAGTCTTGATATTTACCTTGATGAAATATGCACACTAAATACACTTACACACTTAGGGTTTAAAAACAGAGACTCTTATGCCTTATAAAAAAATATTATGAAAAAAATATATATATAAATAAATCTAATTATTGATTAGCTAGGTGCTTTGGCCTAAGAAAACCTTGGTATTTATGCAAAAGATAATTAGATAAGTTTGAAAAAAATGTATATATATAAATCCTCTGATTAAGCTGGGTATTTATGCCTCATGACGCATAATTATTCATGCCTAAAAGGGGTACATCTTATAAATAAAAACCTTGGTTTCGTGGCCTTATCTGCTCGAGTGTTTAAGTCCTTAGGGGTGTTTTCTCACCTGGTGCCCTAAAACTGGTATCACCGACTGAAGGCTCGTTACATGGGCAGATTAGAAAGCCTAATGAAATTGAGAAATAAATTTCACCAAAAATAAATATAAATAAGGTATAGGAGTTAATGTTAAAGAACCCTTAGTCAACTTCACAGTCACGATGGTGCATACGACTCAGGGTAAATTAATAGACTAGATGAGAAGTACAATTTGACTCCTTACTTTAACTGATGACATGTTTTTGAATAAAGACTGAGTTTCGGAATGAAAATTTGATATTCCTATAACTTATAGATTACTTAAAGCCTTACAAATATATTTCAAATATTTTCTCCTTTAAAATGCTTTTCGAAAATACTAACTTTTTTCTTTTTCTTTATGAATTTTATGGGTGCAATCCACTGAAAACCCTCACGAGACATAACTCATCCTCTAGGGGTAACCAAGATGTTTAACGGCTTGTTGCACATGCTCAGTGCAATCGAGTGACTTGCGAAAGTGGTCTAATAATTGATTAGAATTAGTCTGATGTTTTGCTCGAGGGCGAGCAAAAGATAAGTGTGGGGGTGTGATTAGTCACATATATTGCATATACATTATCATCTTACAATACATTTAGCTAATAAATCCTATTAACAAGCCTTCTTCTTCTTTGTTTAATGTAGGCCCAATTGCTAAAAGAAAGGAATGAGAAACAAGCCCAAAAGCCCACCAAATTCTGATTTAATTCAGAATAAATTCGAAATCAAGGAATCAGAGAAAATCTTGGCATATCAGAGAGGTTGAAACCCAGTTGAAAAGAATCCTCCCTGAATCAAGCGGTTGAAGCCAACAATCAAAGGCTGTTTCGTCAAACCCTGAAGCTGAAACGAGAAAACCAGAAGAATATAGGGGTAAATCACCAAACCAGAGAGACCCACCAATTGGGTGTGGCCACATGGCCATACCAGGGCCGTGGAAATGCGGCCCTAGCCGCGTTTCTGCGGCTATGTGGTGTCAGTTGGGGAAGCGTTTGCTCCCCCAATCTTCCCGGGATTCTCCCCTTTTGGTTTTTCCCTATAAATACCAGTTTCAACAGAGCAAAAGGGAGCGAAGACTAGGATTAGAATTTTTGTTTATTTTCTAAGAATTTAGGCTCTTTGTTAGATAGTACAAAAGTTGTATTTTTGTTTTTCAATTTGTAGTCCAGTACCAATACTTGTGAGAGAGAGGAATTGAGTGCTTGTACTTGAAGATTAAAGTGACATCAATACAAGAATCAAGTCACATTTTCTTCCACTTGTATTACGATATGTCATGCATTATTTACTTGCTTTCTTTTTTGTTTTCCATGAATAGCTAGATCGGTTTTCTGGGCTCACTATTGTACCTCTCTTCAATTCTTCTTCTCTTCTGATTTTAATGAAAAAACCCAATGAATCATTTGCATGCCTTACTTAAAGCCTTTCTTCTTGAAAGTGTTCTTGAAGGCACATGAGGATGGGTTTGGATTTTTAAACTCGTACTTCTTTTAAGAACGTTTCTTGAACTGTTTTTATTTCATACTTGCTTCTTCGCGCTTGATGATTTAACATCCTATTCAAAACGATTTCTTAAAGAAAAGAGTGAACTCTTCCAACCATCTTATGTGCTTTACTTCATACTTTCTAAACTCAATCTTAAGTTTTTCCTATGATCAAGTTGAGGCATTTAGGATTTCAATAGAAGAATGAACAGCTGAGTAGTGAAATAGTGAGCCCAGATCTTCTCCTCTTATATTTAAAACAAACCAAACAATTTTCAAAGTTTGTTTTCACCTTCTCCAAAGTCTTCTCCAAAGTTGCAATTTCTCTTTTAATCATCTCCTTCTTTCCATTCTCTTTTCCATTAAAAAACAAGCACAATTCTTTGTCATTAAACGGAACACCGAAAAGCTTTCATCGCATTCCTCCTCGTGGACACGACCCGTTAGCCACAGCTACACGGTAAATCTCTTAACTCTTTGGTTGTTCTTTCATTTAGCAATCAGATGTCCTTATCCGGGTTGGAGATTTCATCTACCCCGTTGACTTCATTGTGCTTGAGACACAACCTGTGTCAAATCCGTGGTCTCAAATTTCGATCATCTTAGGACGCTCATTCCTTGCTACAGCCAATGCCATAATCAACTGTAGGAATATGTCCATGCGATTGACCTTTGGAGACATGACGAAGGAAGTCAATGTCTTCAATCTTGAAAGACAACCCAGTGATACTAATGATCAGAATTTTAAGGTCAATTCCATTGAAAATCTGACCACTGAGCATGAGGAAAGTATGGAGATAGACATAGAGGCAGAGTTTGATCTGGAGTCTGAGGATTTTAATCTAGACCAGATCATAGATTCGGCAGTGGACTGGGCATCAAGCCCAAGTGTACCTCATCATAGGATTGAAAGTCTGAATATTACCTCTAATGAAGCAACACCTTCCCTAGAGCTAAAATCCTTACCTAAGCACCTCAAGTACGCCTACCTGGGAGGAAGAAAAACCCTGCCAGTCATCATAGCATCCCACCTGACTGAGAAACAAGAGGGGAGCTTAATGTCTATTCTGGAGACATAGGAAAGCCATTGGATGGACAATGAAGGATATCAAAGGGATAAGTCCAGCCATTGTTCAATACAAAATCCATTTAACCGATGAAGCGACTCCTAAGAGGGACCCACAACGCAGGCTTAACCCACTTATACAAGAGGCAGTAAGAGCGGAAATTTTTAAGCTATTAGATAATGGGATCATTTATCCCATTTCTGATAGCCAATGGGTTAGCCCTGTTCATGCGGTCCCAAAGAAAGCTAGCTTTAAGGTGGTTGAAAATGAGCAAAAGAGCTGGTACAAACAAGACTGCCTACCAAGGTTCGTGCCTGTATCGACTATAGAAAGTTGAATGCAGCCACCCATAAAGACCACTTCCCGCTACCCTTCATCGACCAAATGCTTGAACGCTTAGCTGGACATGAGTACTATTGCTTCCTAGATGGGTACTCGGGATACAATCAAATCCCCATTATTGCAGAAGACCAGGAAAAAATCACGTTCACCTGCCCATTCGGCACCTTTGCTTATCGACGCATGCCCTTTGGATTGTGTAATTCTCTCGCAACATTCCAACGGTGCATGCTCAGTTTGTTCTCCGACATGTGGAACATTTTCTTGAGATTTTCATGGATGACTTCTCCATCTATGGAGATTCATTTGAACAATGTCTTCATCATCTTGAGTTGGTTCTACAAAGATGCTAGGAAAAGAACCTAACTCTGAACTGGGAGAAATGTCACTTCATGGTGAGACAGAGAATTGTCTTACGCCATGAGATTTCTAGGAGAGGAATTGAAGTGGACAAGGCTAAAGTAGAAGTAATTGCTAAGCTTCCTCCACCCAAAAGCATCAAGGATATTAGATCCTTTCTAGGTAATGCTGGGTTCTACCGACGGTTCATTAAGGATTTTAGCAAAATCGCTAGGCCCTTAGCCAACCTGCTCGCAAAGGACGTGATCTTTGATTTTAATGATGAATGTTTCAAGTCATGGGGGAAGTTTAAGCAAGAACTTATTTCTGCGCCTATTATTTCTGCTCCTAATAGGGCACAACCATTTGAAATCATTTGCGATGCCTCTGATTTTACTATTGGCGCTGTTCTAGGACTGCGCATCGACAATAGGCAGCACGTGATTTATTACTCGAGTAGGACCTTGAATGATGCCCAACAGAATTATACAACGACTGAGAAGGAATTCTTGACCGTTGTCTTTGCGTTAGAAAAATTCCGGCCATACTTGTTATGGTTCAAAGACGATGATTTTCACGGATCACTCGGCACTAAAATACCTCATGACCAAGAAGGAAGTAAAAGCCCGACTGAATTGGTGGATCCTTTTGCTTCAAGAATTTGACCTAAAAATTCAGGATAAACGAGGTATAAAAATGTGGTCACTGATCATCTATCACGAATTCTGAATGTACCTATCATGCAAGCTCCGATGAACGAGGATTTCCCAGACGAGCGTATCCTGGCCATTTTCAAGGAACCCTGATATGCAGACATAGTCAATTACCTGGCCACTGGACAAATACGCGCTGATTGGAAAAAGCAAGACCAGTGTCATTTCTTTGCCCAAGTATGGTACTTCTTCTGGGAAGAGCCGTATCTTTTTAAGTATTGTCCTGACTAGATTATTCGACGATGCATACCAGAAGAAGAACAGAGGAGTGTGCTAAGCTTTTGCCATGAACTTGCATGCGGAGGACACTTCGGTCCCCGCAAGACTGCAGAGAAAGTTTTACAAAGTGGGTTTTACTGGCCCACTTTATTCAAAGACTCATTTCACTTTTGTAAGACATGTGCAAATTGTCAGAAAATTGGGAAAATTTCAAGAAGAGACATGATGACCCTGAACGGGATCCTGGAAGTTGGAATTTTTGATGTTTGGGGTATCGACTTCATGGTACCATTCCCTAATTACTTCGGCAACCAGTTCATTTTGGTTGCTATAGATTACGTCTCTAAATGGGTAGAAGATGTGCAACTAAGACCAATGACAACAAAGTAGTTGCCAAATTTCTCAAAGAAAACATCTTTTCCCTACTTGGCACCCTCAGAGCGATAATTAGTAATAATGGATTGCATTTCTGCAGTAGAATTTTTGAAGCTCTGATGCGAAAATATTCTATTACTCACAAGCTTTCTACTCTGTATCATCCCCAGATAAATGGGCAGGTCGAAGTCACCAATCGACAGATTAAGCTCATTTTGGAAAAGACTGTCGAACAAAACCGAAAGGATTGGTCGTTCAAACTCAACGATGCATTGTGGGCTTACCGCACTGCTTTTAAGACAATCCTGGGGATATTTCCTTACAGAATCATATTCGAAAAAGCCTGTCATCTGCCAGTAGAGTTAGAATATCGTGTCCTATGGGCCATTAAGTAACTCAATTTTAATCTGAGTAAGGCCGGTGAACTAAGGAGACTGCAGATCTCAGAATTAGAGGAGATACGGAATGAAACCTATGAGAATGCTCGGATCACCAAAAGCAGGACTAAAATTTTTCATGATCAGATCATAAACTGGAAAAACTTTGCCCCGGGAGACAAGGTTCTGCTGTACAACTCTAGACTTCATATTTTCGCAGGAAAGCTGAGGACTCGTTGGTCTAGACCATTCATTATGCGCACCGTTTTCCCACACGATGATGTGATTATTGTCGATCCTACGAACAACATGGAATTTAAAGTGAATGGGTAAAGACTGAAGCCCTTTTTGACCACTGAGCTTGCATCACAGGCTGATGTGTGCTGACTCTTTTTGTCCGTCATACACCTAACCACAGCCATCCACACCGCAACTAAAAAAACAAATAAAAAATATAAAAAAATTACTTATTGTTTATATACTTACCCCTTCTATATTTTTTGACATTTCTTTCGCCTATTCGCACTTGGCCGGTCCGAGTCGACGAAGGTGGTAACATCATTTCTTCACCCTATTTATTGCATTTGCATTTACATATCATTCATTGAGGACAATGCATTAGATAGGTGTGGGGGTGCTAACACTTTCACTTTTTCTTTTCTTTTTACTTTAAAAAAAATTTCTTTTTACTTTGAAAAAATATATAAAAAATAAAAATATAAAAATATAAAAATAAAATAAATAAAAATCTCAAGAATGAAAACAGAATTTTCATACTCTTTACAAAAATACCAAAAGGTTATAAGAATTAAGGGAACCTTATTAAGGAATCTTTATTTTAGCCTAAATAAAAATAAAATATTGTTTTGACTAAGAGTTGGGAGGGATAAGGAAAAACTTATACCTTTTTATTTAGCCTTTATAGAATATGCATAAACCACACACACATGCTTGGAATTTAAAGAGATAACTTTGGAAAAAATGCTGGATAATTGTGTCTCAAAAAGCATGATTACCCACGCCAAAAGAAATAATAATAATATATATATAAGTAAATCTTAATTTCGTAGCCTACTCTACTTGCATATTTGACCTGAGGGGTATTTTTTCACCTGGTGTCCTAAAGTCATCTGGTTTGGGAGTCATCGGTTTGATATGTGTTACACGAGTGAAGTAGAAAGTCTAATGAATCCAAGAATAATAGTTACATATTAATAAAATTAAATGATATTCAAAGTTGAGTTGAAAAATCTCAAGCACATCATACTTACACATTACACATATCTATCTAAAGCAAAATAACAAAATGAGTTAGAAGTACAAGATCCTTTCTAAATTTAAAGAAAAACCATAATTTCTTCTTTTATGAAGGCTTTATAGGAGGACTTATGAG
Source organism: Agave tequilana (assembly GCA_038442645.1). NCBI lineage: Eukaryota > Viridiplantae > Streptophyta > Magnoliopsida > Asparagales > Asparagaceae > Agave > Agave tequilana. The sequence goes on from JAVJIF010031339.1 coordinate 43,559, forward strand.
AGTTGAACCTAATTCTTACATCATTCGGTCATTTTTGCTTAGATGATTGAAAGTTCTTTTTCTTGAAAGTGGTTTGCTAACATCTAATTTTTTTTTCATTTACTGGATTTTGTGGGTACAATCCGCTGAAAACCCTCAGGAGACAACACTCCTCCTCTAGGGGAAACCTAGAGGTTTAAAGGCTTATTGCACATGCTCAGTGCAATCGCGTCACATGCAAAAATGATGTAATAATTTTCTTATTTTTGTTTTGCTCGAGACGAGCAAAAAGATAAGTGTGGGGGGTATGATAAGTCTCTAATTTTATATAATTTTTATCACATCCGCATAATTATTTAATATAAAATTCTGCTAATAAAATTTTGCTTGCTTGATCCTAGGTCCATGGTGTGCAAATGAAGAAGAAGACCCTAATCACCATTTAATGGTTGATTAAAGGCCTGCCAAATAGCCAATGGCTTTAGGGAGGAGATTTTGTCAGCCCAAGGCATCAAATCTAGAAACCAGAGGATCCAGCTGACAGGGGACAAACAGGACGGCACGCACCAGGAAGCCAGGCGTGCGCCGCCCTGGCAAGGCCGTGGAAACGCGGCCCTGGCCGGCCAGGGGCTGTCCCCCTAGCCCCCTTTCCCCTGGTGCCTGTAAAACCCGCCTGGTGTTCTAAAGAAGGGCAGATCCAGAGTTAAGGAGTTTTTATTATCTTGTTCTAGGAGTTGTAGTTGTTGTATTTTCCTTCCTCTTCTAGTTTTTGTTTAGCCATTAAAGAGAAAGAGAGAGAGAGTGTGTAAAAGTTGTATTTGGAAGGTGACAAGCTAATACAAGTAATTACTTCTCTTTCTTCTTTCCATTTACTTGTGTTTTCCATTTGCTTTTACTTCCTTGTTTAAGTGTAACTTCTTTTCTCTTTACTTCTTCTTTCTTGTTGTTTCCTTTACTACCATGTCTAACTAACTCCTTCATTGCATGGCTAACTAACTACTAACCTACTAATTTCTAATAACTTGATTGATAACCCAAATGAGCCAATAGTGTCAAATAAGCCTTGTGCAAACGAGAGCTATGACATCTTAAGACGAGAGTTCTAACTCTAACTTACTTACAAGTATTAGCTCTCTTATACTTCATACTTAACAGGTTTTTGATGATCTATAGAGTTTAAACTTTGTTTGTTTTTGTAAGTTAGAGATTTTTCTTTTAACTTTGCCAATACCATTAGCACTCTTGTGTCTTCCCGTATTCTCGCCTTCAACTGGATCTTGATAAGAGAATGTCCAACTTTTTATCGTGTAAAGCTAAAGTTAAAGGAAGAGCTTTCACTCGATTTTCACGTAAATAGTTCCTATGCATAAGGGTTATACTTGCCTATGATCCATCGTGAGGCCACATCTTAGAGAAGTTAGAGATTAGTGGGAGCACTAAGTAGAAAGTTAGCCATGCGCTTTTACCATTAAGAAAAATCATTTTTACAAATCACCAAACAATTCCAAACAATTCTTGAAACCAACTTGTTTTAATTTTCAAATTCTTTATTTGAAATAGAGAACTTTCTCTTTTCTTGAACAAAGAAGCCATATCAAGCTTTCATCGCTCTCCCTCCTTGTGGATACGACTCGTATAGCCACTTCGCTACTACGAAGGAATCGCAAAAGTAGTAACATCGACCAACATTCATTTACTTATTCTTGCGCTTACTTTTGCCGATCACTGCTCAGGCTCGCATTTGAGTTGAAATGCGGAACTGGTGACCTTCGCGTCTGAGAAAGGAAAGAAGGTCCGTGTCTGGCGACCTCCGTGTCTGAGAAAAGATGCGAGGTCCACATCTGGCGACCTCCATACCTGACAAAGGACGCGAGGTCCGTGTCTGGTGATCTTCGCGTCAGACAAAGGACGCGAGGTCTGCGTCTGAGGTTGGAACATGACCTCCACGTTTGTGAGGTCCGCGTCTGAGCCTTTGTCCTTAGTCATCTTTTTTTGATAGCCTACAGAACCCCCTCCAAAGTTTTTGAAACTTCACGGTTGACTGAGACGGATTTCGAAATACTTTGAACTTAGGTTGAATCTGGGCTTCCTGTAGTCGGACTGGAATTTTTCTGAGAGGCAGTCTCTTGGGTTGCCCTGAGTTCGATCCTTTCTAGATGGTGAACTTCATGAGTGTAATGTTGAACTTCTTGAAGCCTCCAGGAAAGATCGTCACAGGTGTCTTAGAAACTCAGTCTTGCACTTATTATGAGCTCTAGTTTGCTTGGTGTACAGTTAAACTGGTGGAGTTGTCGATTACTCTTGCCAGTGTATTGTTGAACTGATTGCAGAAGCAGAGACAAACTCTTTGTATTTGAAGAGAGAGGACGCAGCTCTCACAGATGTGGTTATGGTACACTGATCAAATGGAGACGCGAACTTCACCAAAGTTGAGACACGACTCTCAATTGTTATAGAGACGCGACTCTCAATTGTTGTAGAGATGCAGCCTTTACTTGCTGTTGAGACATGACTCTTAAGTTCGTTGAGACACGGCTCTGTACTTGAGACGCGAAGGTCACGCTCAAAGTTTCTTGAAAGTGTTTTAATTACTAGAGGTGTGATATTAACTTAGCAAATTAAATAAATCTATTGGGAGAATTTGAGAAGGTTACTGTCAGAGGTGTGATGTTAACTTGACAGTGAGTCTGGACTTGTGTTTTGAACAAGTTTTGTGAACTTACTATTTAATTGATGAGAATAACAAGTGGAGTTTAATCCGCCAGGAATTATATCCGAGTCTATCGTCAGAAGTTTAGTGTTAATATGACTAGAACTTTGCTTAAAATCAATGGAATGTAAAGTTACTGTTAGAGATGTGATATTAACATAACAATATTGATTTTGCGATCTACGCAACTTAAGTGGACTAGTCATTCTATTGGCAAGAATAACAAGTGGGATTGGATTTGTTGAAGATCCACGGAGATTTTTATCATTAAAGGTATAATGTTAACATGATGGGTTTGAGTTTGCAATTTGAGCAAATTGAATTGTCAGAGGTGTGATATGACTTGACAAAGATGTGTGCTAGAGGTGTGATATTAAATTAGCATCACAAAAGTCTCATTTTCACAGCAAAAATCGAAAGAAGATCATTGTCATAGGTGTAATATTAACTTAACAATGAAATATATGCTAGATGTGTGATGTTTAACTTAGCATTTAACATCTCAGCTTTGGACAGAAAGCTCGAGAAAAGATTATTGTCATAGGTGTAGTATTAACTTAACAATTGAAATGGATGCCAGAGGTATCATATTAACTTGACATTAAATGTCTCATTTTCGGTGGGAGATCGAGAGAATCGTTGTCATAGGTGTATTGTTAACTTAGAAGCAATCTACATTGCGGTACGAGCAACTTTGGTCAGAAGTATAGTATTAAGTTGACCAAGAGATTCTGCAATTTGAGCAGTTTGATGGACTCGCCATCCTATTGAAGAGGACTAACAAGTTGAAATTTTAGTTAGAGGTGTGATATTAACTTGATAGGGATTTGTCTACTTTTAGATGTAGTGATTTTGAACATAACAATATTTTGAGTGGACTTGTCATTCTATTTAAAGAGAATTGACAAGTTGAAATTTTGCCCCCTGGGGATACTTCAAAGTCTTTCTGTAAGAGGTGTAATGTTAACATGACAGGTTCGATCTATAATTTATTCCACTGAGAAAATTGAGGAAAATCACTATTAGAGGTTTAATGTTAACTTAACAGTGGATATGCCAGAGGTATAATGTTAACTTGGCATGTTTGATCTGTGATTATTTTGTTGGAGAAATAGTCACAGGCTTTTTGTGATCTACCATTCCATGAATGGGAATTGGTAAGGGATTTTGGAGGGACATACGAGATCAGATCCCTCAAGGTTTTTAGCAAACCTTTAACTATCAATGGATTTGATATGCCTTTACCAATTACCTTTTGAGTTGGGCTAGCCATGCTATTCTTGTCATCATGATGAATTGTCAAGTATTTTTCGTTGGGCTTAAAATCTAACATTTTCCTCTATCCTTAGCCGTCAGAGGTGTCGGATTATTGTTCCACAGATAACTTATAAAATCCTGCTGGGATTAAAGAAGTATAAACTCTATGGGGAACTTATAGGGAGATCGACGTTCCCTTTGAGTACTTATTTGATCAGAGGTGTGGTGTTGCACTTGATCAAGGATAGTACTTCTTTTTTTTGCTTTTTATTCCATGGGGATGACAAATACCGATGGAATGATTTAGACTGCTCAGATGTAACTGTTGAACGTGACAGTCATAGAAGTCGGATCACCTGATCACCTCGTTACCCAGTAGATTGAATGCTACATGCTCTTGTAATCTTTCTAGCTTACTCTTATAACTATGTCTTCTGCTCGTTCGTCTTGTAAGACTAGTTGCTTTCAGGTGTGACTTTGAGTTACTCCTATTTGCATTTGGAGTGTGGTTTGCAGGTTGTGGCAGTAAGTCTTGATCAGTGTAGACTGTGTTATGTTGCTTGGACATTGGAGCGCCATACTCTGAAATGTCTCCACAGACGCTCTGATTGACTCTCCTTTCTTTTGTTTTGTAGTAAGGAGAGTTGGCAAGGATACTTCGGTGTCATCTATGAAGAATCGCGTGAGGAAGAGCTTCTCGAGATCAACCTATTTCTCGATAGAGCCGGCAGGAAGCTTCATGAACCATTCAAAGGTGACACCCTTGAGTGTGCTGATGAATAAATGAGCCATGATAGTATCATTTGATACTACATTCTCTATTTGGGATTTGAAGTAGTATATATGTTAGTTCAGTGACCCTTGCCGTCGAAGGCCTGTAGGGTCAGAGCTTTGAACTTAGGAGGGTACGGGATAAGATCCCACTCAGCCAAATACGGCCAAACCACTCCAGCTTCTCGGAGGTCTTTTCGGTTGGCGAGGGTGTTTGACGGGAGAATAGGGTTCCTTGTAAAATTTTCTTGAATCAATTGAAAGATTACAATGGATTTACACTCCGATTACAAGAGAGGGAAGATGTTCATGCTTGAATCTCCCCTTTATTTAATGCTGGGTTCTTCAGGTGGCGGTGGAAAGTGAATCTTGTTTTCTGTTGACCGAGTGAACGTCAAGAACTCTTGGGGATCTTCTCTTTGGATGGTCGATGGAGTGACACAGGCTCCTGATTGACCAGGAATCTCAAAGAGATTGTATGCAAAGATTTGCTTGTACGCAGCAAGTTGTTTGAAGAGTTGAACTCTCTTTCCTTTTCTGTAGAAGCTCACAAGTCAAATTCTTCTCCTAGAATTATCTGACCGACCGACCCCTTCTCAATAGCAAGTAAGGCTATTTATAGAGGTATCAGAGGCGAACGTGCCCTCCTAAAAACACTCCACAATGGGGGGTTAACTTTCTCCTTATGTGGGCAGCGCTTGACCCCATAACAAGGGCAGTTATAACTGAGACGCGGGTTTCGACCCTCGCGTCTTGCTGCTGCAGTGATGCTGAGACGCGGGTTTTGACCCTCGCGTCTTGCTGTTGCAGTGATGCTGAGACTAGCCCTGCGTCTGGAGTTCTGCTTTTTGATGACTTGTCTTTTAATGATTTTTAGACAGCCTACAGAACCCCCTCCAAAGTTTTCGATATTCCGCGGTTGGCTGGGACGGATTTCGAAATACTTTGGACTCTAGTTGAATTCACCCTTCTCATGATTGGATTGACAAGGCTCCGAGCTTGATCTTTTTTGAAGTATGGCCTTCGTGAGTGTACTATTGAACTCTTTGAAGCCGTCACAGTCTAAACCTCCCGATGCTCTGGGTTTGTCGTTGGTGTACTTTAAACCAGGGGTGAACAGTCATCTGCTTGTGCCAGTGTACTGTTGAACTGAATTGCAGAAGTAAGGACTGAATGCAAGTCCTGCAGACGCAGGGGTTATGCTGTTTTAAAGACGCGCCTTCTGTGGAGTAGACGCAGCTTCGGCCTAGTTGAAAAGGCGCGACCTTCGGAGGGACGCGTCTTTTGGGATGAAGACGCAGCTGTTGAATGCGAATCCGTGCTATGAGCGCGTTGCCACGTGGCCTGTAGAATTGAGGGGACATCTTCTTTTTGCTGCGCGAATTTCGCGCTGCATTTAATACGCTTTCCACGCGTCAGGCAGGGATTAGGCGTCGAGCCAAGCGCCGCGTATCTCTGCGAATCACTGTGCCTATAAAAGGCAACAGTCTTTCAAGAGTCATCATCAGACTCTTCTTCTTCATTTGAACCTCTTAGGGTTAAGAAAGCTTGAAGCTTTTTTGTTCTTCTCGTTTCTTTCATTCCCAACACCGATTCCACGGTCGTAATGGCACCAAAGGCTAAGCATACTGCTTCGCCTTCCAAGGCCATCATTCCTGAGACCCAAATGGGTGGTTCCTCCATACAAGAATCCCTTATTTCAGGTATTTAAAATCATCGAACTTGGTTTCCGCCATTAAAAGGGCTTACAGAGTTCTTTTAACTCTTAAATCCCTTTTGAATGTGAACCGCCAACGCGGGCTCATGCCCATGTTTGATCTTCAGGCGCAGTTCTTGAGTCGATAGACAAGACGCAAGTTTTGATGACCTCTGCATCTTTTATCTGCTTGAGTCCGTACCTGTTTGTTAAACACAGGGCCCCATTGAGCCTTGCGTTTTGGATCCAATACTTAGAATATTTCTAAATGTGAAGGATTCAGGCGCAGATTTCTTACGATTCTTGCGTCTTGTGAGATCAGACGCCGGTCTTAATGAATCTTGCGTCTGAGTCCGATACTTAGAAATTTTCATAAGTCCTGGATTTTTAAAACGCGGGCTCCATGCTAGCCTCGCGATCTTTGGATCTGGACGCAGATTTTGATGATCTTCGCGTCTGGGTTCATTTCTGCGTTTGAGTTGCAAACACTTAATCATTTTCCTTCAGATTTCTGATCAAATGTTATTTTCTTTTGCAGTATGATATTCCTCCAACCCTCTATCCAAAAAGTGCCACTTTGGACATGTAGGCGGTGCTGACCACATCTGACCTTTGTGTTGTAGAAGACTGCTCCTGTGACTACTGATAAGTCAAAGGAGCGAAAGAAGAAGATCTCTAAAGTCAGCATGAGGACCCTCCGGGAAATTATCACCGACGGAGTGTTTGAGACGGATTCGCGCACTCCGTTAAAGAAACCTGTCTTCTTTTTTGGCGATGACATTGACGAGGATGGTAGTGCCTTGCATGACGGCGATTACATGTGGCTTCGCCAGATAGGGGATAGGAAATTCTTTCTTCCCAATATGGAGAGGATGTATCCCTTATCCTATCTCCAGCACATGTCTGTTCACCGTACAATGGAATGGGATCTTACCTGATCTGTCCCCAGTGTCTCTCTCGGCATACTAGGCGCCAAAGGAGTACACTCTGGCGGTCATGGGAAAGAGGTTTTTAGTTTATTTCCCGGATTGGTCAGACCTAAGTATCCAAGAGGGGAAACCCCTCGGCTCGGCACTACCTTCATCAATCAGTTCATGAAGGTAAGGGGTGATTTTCCCGTTGACTTCCGCCCGCTCGGGTGGGTTCATTCTTCTGACAGATCCTGGTGGGGCAAGATGGTGGGATTTGTCCTTGTCGAACTCGGAGCTCTGCTGAAACAGGTGGGGCTGTATCACGCGATCAGGGCTGTGCAGTATGGCCTGCCGCAAAGCTCTCATAACTTCTACGGCATCCTGGAGCATTATAACCCTTTGACGGGGATATCTTTTACTCCGGCCGGAGAGATGGGGCTCGCCCTTCATGAGCTATATGAAGTTTCGGGGCTGGTTATGGGAGACGCCCCTTATGAAGAATATGTTCCAACTTCTGAAGAGCTTCATCTATTGAGGAAGGAGAGCCCTCAAATATATGAGACCTATTGGGAAGTGTTGTGTCACTTCCACATCTGTGGTCAAATAACCTCCTAGAGGGATAGGGGTGTCAAGCAGATGTCTTGGGCGAGCTACTTATTTAATGGTATAACTGAGAAAGACCACTCAGTGACCATTCTGGCTCCTAGTACTGACGAAGAAATCGCTGAGAGGATTGACGCCTCTGTGAGCTCTTACACTACGGAGTCAAATGAAGACACTTTCAAACCTAATACGATTTTTGAAAGTTTTCATCATCAAGCCCGGGCCCCATTTCTGACCGGGCGCTATTGGCGGGCTTTCTCATGCTGTGGCTGAAGCGCTGCGTAGTGCCGACATTGCCGCATGAAGTGATTGTCGCCGATATGGTGTACCCGGCTGTCTTGTTGGCCTATAGCAGGTCTATCGCCCTCCTTCCAGCAATGGTGGCTGGAGTCCAAAGTGGATTACGGGCTCTGGTTCAAAGCCTGTGCAAAGTGGAAGCCATCGTTGACTCCAAAGGTAGACCAGAGGTCGACTCGGAGGGGAGGCCAAGAATGAAGACCCCCAACCCCAGGATTGAGCTTCCATACACGTACCTGATGGCTTGGTATGTTATGCATTGCCCTTCTCTGATGACGCTGGTGTCTTTATCCGAGGGGTTTGTCCCTTTTGTGCAGAAGCTGGAGAACTCGAGCTGGTCTTGTTATTATATGTTCTATGTTCGAAAATGTATTCTGAACGTTTCGAACTACCATCTCGACTGCTGCTTCCCCGAGATTACTGGTGCATCTTACGGGGATAAATTTGCTGACCTTACGGGACCAGATGACTTCACAAGGCTGCCATCGGGAGTCTTCTGGTGGCTAATTAATATTAGACCCAGGTACCTGCTCTTTCGACAAGGGAACTCATGTACGATCGAGCCCTATATGCCGAACCGTTTTGCCCGACAATTCGGTTATGACCAATTATATGTTGGTAACCCCAATGCCAAACTCTCCTTCAGCGGGAATTTGTTTGAAGGTGCTCGGGCCTGGTATTACAGTGTGGCTGGAGGGACAAACGCTATTTTTAGCTTGCCTCACAAGACGCCTAACTGCTACACGAGCCTCAGTTTCTGCACTTGGTATTCCCAGGCTAGCAAGATGTCTAGTTTCTCAATAAACATCTCATGCATCAAGAGCATCAAGGCGACTTATAAGGATAAATTGGAGTCCAACAAACGCGCCCGAGGTATGGAGGAGTACCAGGCAGCTGAGAAAGAGGCAAGAGGGGAGACAGGGGTGGAACCGAGAGTAGCAGTACCCCAGGAACAGCCTGCTAAAAAGCGTCAACGGGCTGTGTCCAAACGTCCCCATGGCTCTACTTTCAAGGGTGAGCCTGTTCCGAAGAAGGCTAGGAGAGATTCGGGGGCTGAAGCTTCAATGTCCGAGGTCGTCCCTTCTGGTGTTGAAGAACAGAGGGAGGAAGAGGAGGAGGAAGAAGAAATCCCCCTTCTTCGTCCTCGTGGACTACGCAGCAGGGGCCCCGTGATCTTAGAAGAAGGGGAGCTCGCAGATGAACCCGCTACAGCTGAAGAGGCTGAGCAACTCGAGGTTGACCTGGTAGGAAGGGATGATGTTGAGATTCCAGGGGTCTCAACTCAGCCAGGGTCTTCCTTAGTTCAAAAGAGGAGGGGTGAGGAGCAACAGCCTGGGTCTCCTACTGTATTGATACCCAGCTCGCGAGCAGTCGATCCCAGCCCTACTACTGGGGTACTTGGTGGCAAGGTCTCGATTGTCGAGGCCTCTTGTGTTGAACTATCGTCTTCATCGTCCGAGAGCATGAATATTATTCTGGCGATGAAGTCGATTTTGACGAGGAACCCGCTCTTCCAGATCCGAGTAAATTCTCACATATTTCGGAGGAAGAGATACAAGGGTGTGACCCTGTGACAGTTTCGCCAATAGCAACAATCGCTGCTACTGAAGGTACTCTCCTTGTCTTTTTGAACCGGCTTCTCCTTTAGCTAGGGAAGGGTTCTGACATTTCCTTTTGACTTTGTGCTATAGGGCTGGCTGTCGACAGTGAAGCTACAACTTCCTCTCAGATTGAGGAAATGATACAAGAGTTGGCCCAGCAGGAGGGCCTTGAGGCTCCTACTACCGGAATGCCTCAAGAGAGTGCAACTGTCAAAGTCCAGGCTGTCTCAACCCCACAAGATCTACCCAGGAATTCGCCATCTTCAGATCCTCAGCCTGGTAAGGGGGTATTGATGCATTGAAAATTTCTTTCTTTTATTGTGATGTTTGATGTTTTGGTGGTTGGCAGAGAGTGCTGGGGTAGCTCCAGTAGAGGATAATTTGGCAAGCCTTGAGGCAGAGGGTGGTACAGTTCAAACCTCGACCAAGGAACCCGACGTTGCCAGGTTGGCTGTCACTTCAGTCGCCGTGGAGGCTGCTACAACAATAACCTCCCCAGAAGTGTCGGCGACCATCTCAGCTCCTGACGAACCTGTCGTTGACATCCCTCCTGTGCAAGACGAACCGATTCCTGTCTCTCGTCCTGTAATGGAAAGGGGATCCGGGAGTTCGTCAGCAGGGTTCTCTCCAGCTAATGATATCATGGAAGAGCTGGCACGTCAAATGGTGCAACAGTTTTTCGCTTCCATGCGATCATGCATTGACCTCATCCTTTCTGGGGGCAACTCTTTTGAGTTTGCCCGAATACTTCTCAAAAATCAAATCGGGAACATTGGTTATACTGGGGGTCCTTCGCAGGCTAGGGCATGCCTGATGCTGGTGGAGCAGCTGGGAAGCCATCTGAAAGAGCTCAAGTCCCTGGAAAATGCTGGTTTAGTAGACGAGGCTCGGTCAACTCTGGATAAGCTTCTTGCTGCTTAAGAATATGAGCGAAAGGAGATGGAGGAACAAATATCTGAAGAGACCCGCCGTCTCCAGCATTTTCAGGCTGACCACCAAAGGCTGATTGGCGATTCAAAGGAATCAGAAATCGTCATACAGAGCGCAGAGCAGGTTATTGCCACAGCTCGAGCTACCATAGCCAAGGCAGAAGCCTTGATTAAGATCAATGAGCAGAAGCTTGCTGTTTCCAGGAAGAAGTTGGAGGAGCTGGAAATTGTCAAGATACAGGCTGAAGAGAACCTTTCTACTCATTCCTCCAGACTGGAGTCTCTTCAAGCACAGCTAGCTGCGAATAAATTTTTGTCCGAGGAGTTGCGGGTCCAAGCTCTGATGGAGATTGAGAAAGCACGCCAGCACGAGATGCATCGTCTCCGAGAACAAATCCGTTCTTTGGCGAAGCAAGATTATTAGCCTCCTTTTTTTTTTGTAAAAAAAAAAACTTTACTTGTCAAGAGCGTCTGTATTACTTTTACCATTTTTGAATCAAATAATAAGAGTTTCCAGGACTTTGCTCCATTTCAAGTTTTTTTTTTTAGAGGATGAAAACTCAATTTCATAATTGCAGCTCGTGACTGTAGTCTTTAGTTGGCCATAGACTTAGGCTGAACTGAGTCCTCGAGCCAAAACGCGGTTCTAATTTATAATGGAGAAGCGGTCATGGAAAAACGCGTCTCTAACCCGCTAATGGAGGCACCGTGGAGACGCACGGGTTCTCCTTTTTTTTTGAAAAAGACGCAGATCCCCAGACGTGGCCCTTAATTCTGTCAGGCTGCAGAGTTCAGGATATAGTGGGGACGCGGTCCTTAAGCTCCACAAGACTGATGCATGGAACTCAGCTGATTGATGGGGACGCGGCACAGTCTTAGTAGGAACGCGTCTCTGGACCCTTGATATTGAGTTTATGATAATAACACAATTGTCGTCTCGCAATGGAGACGCAGTTCCAGCATCCCTGTAAATGACATAGGCCTTCTCTGTTGAGGACGCAAGTTTCAGAACGCAGCTTTCAAGTTTTATGTGACTTCAAGGTGCGATCTCGGAATGGGCCCCATTTGCTGTGCTGAGGGGACGCGGCTCTGAACCACTCCAAGGGACGCGGTTACGGAACTCTTAACAGGAATGAGAAGGACGCCGCCTTCGAGTTCACAAAGGGACGCGGGTTTTAAGACGCGACCCTTGGGTCTGCATTTCTCTCAAGTGTTACATGCAGCTTGTCTTAAAGATCTTGTTAGATCTTTAAATGTCACATCGGCATTGACGATTGGGGACTTGTGTTTTCCGATGTCTCCCGAAGCAGCAGTCCACGCGTCAGCCCTTCATCGGGCTTAGACATTAATGTCTTTAAATACCAAGTCGGCATTGACGGTTGGAGGCTTGCGTCCTCGCCGCTTCCCGAAGCGACAATCCACTCTCAGCTTTTCATTGGGTTTTGACATTCGTGCGGGAATTAAGGCCAATGGCTCTGATTAGTGCGCCATTAATTACAGGCTTTATGGGTTGCCTATAAATAGGCCTCACCCCCTTAACAGTCCATTACTTAGACTGTTTTCCCTTGAGAGCAGGTGCTCTGAGGAAATTCATCTTCTTTCTTCAAAGACTTCATCTTCTTCCTTCAATGGGATTTGCCCCCATGGACGACGACGACCCAAAGTTTTCATGCTTTTCTTTAATCTCTCCAGAAGATTATCACTGTCAAGTGATTTCAAGATCAAAAAGCGTCTCTTTGAGTACCTTTTATGTCCGCGCCTTGATGCAGAAAGTTCAACCTTTAAAGGGTCATTCTGCGGGTAGGAATTACTTGTCTAGCATGAAACATTCAGCCCAACTGAGTTTCAGTTTTGCTGTCCCTTGAAGAGGTTCATCTTCTTGAACTCCGACTCAAAATCCCTTGGACGCGAGTGTAATGGGCTTTACACCTAGACTGCGAGCTTGACATATAGAACTCGCGTTTGAGGCTGTTGACTTAGAAGAACTTTAACTCAGGCCGAAGGCTTTAGACTTGAATGTAGCAACCCTTGTTTCTCAAACAAGGATATGGCAATTTTCGCGTCTGGTTCTCTTCGCGTCTTTATACTTTAGACGCAGGTCTTAAATTAGGCCGCGTTCAAGTCTACGTGTCTTCGAAGTCCACAACTTTGATTGCGTTTGTTTCTGTCATAACAGAGTTTTGACTTGCTGCGTGGGTCATCCCCGCGTCTAAAGGCCACAGTCATAGCCGCGTCTGTTCCTCAATCTTTCTGTTTCTAGATTCTAATCTTCTATTTTTTTTACTTCTCGCAGGTAACCTCAATCATCCTTTCGCATATTCGCTTGGCCCTTGGGAGAATATATCGGCCAGCGAACTTGTTCGATGGTCGACCATTGGAGGAGAAGTCATGGCTCTTGTTTACGGGAGATGAGGATTTGACATCCGCTGAGACCTCATTGGACACGATGCACCAGTCATGCTTCCGGGTTCATCATGGTCACAGTGGGTATGGCGGTGGATATGGTGGTGGGTATGGTCCTCCTGCAGATCACTGGAAAGAGGACGTCACCTGTAAGGTCTCGAATCCTCAACAATCTTTACCCCAGAAGTGACATCGACAAAAAATCCATGTTCATTGGATGACTTTCTGGTGGTAGAGATGTTCATCAACGAAGGATCATGGCCTGCACCAGTTGGTCAGGTGGAATCAGAAGGTTCTGCTGCATTTCGACCTCAAGAAACACCATTGTTCTTGGTCAACGATGGACTCCTTTGATGTTTACGTCATGCATTATGATGTAATCAGCATCCGATCGTTACAATAGTGCTCAGCCCTTCTTTGGCGCTCTTCCAAACATCTTGTATTTGGAGTGGTGAGAATGCTTCAGGGAGTGAGTGCAACCTTTCACTGAGAGAGGGACTTCTTTGTACTCCTACATTGTAACACTCAATCTTATTGTATAAGAGAGCGTTTTGTATCACTTTCATATATAACTAAAAGCGACACTTTTTCCTTGTCTTCTTCTATTGTCTTGAATTCCTTTTTTGTATTGAAAATCAGATGAATAGAAGTAAAGGATCTTTGACTTATCAAAAATATGATAATAATCTTAACGAGTCAAAGTCTGTAGAAAGATCCGATTTTCGGAACTCAACAATGCTGTCAGAGGTGTGATATTAACTTAACAGAATTGAGATAATTTTTGTGGACCTGCCAATCTATAAAGGAGAGTGACAAGTGAAATTTGTACCCCCAGGGAGGATGAGTTTTCATCAGAAGTTTGGAATTAACTTGACTAAGACCCAGCTGAGGATTTAGTGAAAATACTGTTAACGGTGTAATGTTAACCTAACAATGTATTTAAGTGGGCTTGTTATTCTGTTGACGAGGATAACAAGTGAGACTAGACTCATGGGGAATCTAGGAAGACTTTTTCCGTCAGAGGTGTGACTTAACGGGTTGAATATAGTCTTGTCAGAAGTGTGATGTTAACTCGACAAGGGTGTGAGTCAGAGGTGTAAGATTAACTTAACTCAAGGGTATTCAAGCTTCATTTGGGAAGACTGAACGTGTCACTGTCATAGGTGTAATTTTTAACTTGACAATGAGGGAAATGCTAGAGGTATAATTTTGAACTTGGCATTGATCATCTCGACTTCGACAAGGAAGTCCGAGGGAAAGTCATGGCCATAGGTGTATTGTTGAACTTAGCAATGACCTGGATGCTAGAGGTGTGATGTTAAACTTAGCATCGTTCATTTCAGCTTCGATACGGAAGTCTGAGGAAAAATGACTGTCAGAGGTTTAATATTGAACTTGGCAGCACCTTGATTACTGTTAGAAGTGTAATGTTAAACTTAACAGTAATTTGTCAGAGGTGTGGTGTTAACTTGATAGAAATTGACTCGTGATGGAAGCAATTTGAGGACCTGCCATTCTACTGATGAGAATGACAAGTGAAATTTTAAAAGTGTCAGAGGTGTAGTGTTAACCTGACAAATTTGAAGGTTTGCTACTCCATATAGAGTTGACAAGTAAGGTTTGTACTCGATAGGGAGTATTGAAAATTTTCATCACCAGAGGTATAGTGTTAACACAGCAATGATTGTATTTTGTAGACCTACCATTCTGTGTATGAGAATTGGTAAAGGATTTTATAGAAAAGAGGGTGGAATCTTGTCCACTTAGGATTTTTAGCAAACCCTCAGCTATCAATGGATTTGAGGTGCCTTTACCAACTACCGTTTGAGTTGGGCTAGCCATGCTATTCCCCTCAGCATGGTGAGTTGTCGAAGACTTATGTTGGGCTTAGAAGCCAACATTTTCCTCTGTCCTTAGCCGTCGGAGACGTCGGACATTAATGAAGAGAGCAATATTAAAACTCAAGTTTTGCCTTTCGTTTCTTTATCAATATTTACATCATGCATCATGGTACAGTCAATGCTCGATTAGCTTGTCACCGATCTATCGTGACATGACCGGATAAAGGAAAGAAACTTTTCTTGGATCTGGAGCTTTGATCAGAGGTATACTTTTAACTTGATCAACGGAAGAGTACTATTAAGGATAGTACTTCTTCAAGAACCTGCCATTGATCGGCATCATGAGTGTATCGCCATTTAAAGTTATGAGGCGATATGCTCCATTTGAGTAGACTGACTCTACTACAAATGGTCCTTCCCATTTAGGCTGGAATTTTCCTTTTGTCTTATGTGTCATCACCATAGGTCTTCTGACGGCTAAGACAAGGTCACTTTTCTTGAAAGTTCGCACCTTAACTTTCTTGTTGAAGGCTCTGGTAATCCGGGCTTGGTAGAGCTCGATTTGTTGTTGGGCCTGCAGACGCTTATCATCTAAGGCCTCCAATTCTTGGAGTCACTGTCGATGCTTCTCCTCACTTGTCATCTCCGCTGTCAAGGCGACGCGTAGAGATGGGATTTGGACTTCTAGTGGAAGCACGGCTTCACACCCATATACCAACGAAAATGGAGTAGCTTTAGTTGGGGTTCGAACAGTTGTGCGATAGGCCCATAAGCAATCGCCTAACTTATCGTCCCAGTCTCGCTGACTTTTCGATACAAACTTCTTGAGAAGTTTGCCAATGGTTTTGTTGAAAGCTTCTGCGAGACCGTTAGCGGCGGGGTAGTATGCCATTGAGGACACACTCTAGATTCTGAACTTAGCGCAGAACCTCTGGAAAGCTTGACTGACGAACTGGGGTCCATTGTCATGGACGATTCGCCGAAGCACACCAAAACGGTAGATGATGTGATGTTTAACGAATTTGATCACATCAGATGATTTTACCTCCTTCAAAGGAATGGCCTCAGCCCATTTGGAGAAGTAGTCGGTTATGGCTAAAATAAACCGATGTCCTTTTGATGATGGTGGGCTGATAGGGCCAACTACATCCATCCCCCACATCTCAAATGGCCAAGTTGAAGTCATAGAGTGAAGGTACACTGGGGCATGATGGATGAAATCACCATTCACTTGGCAGGCGTGACATCTTTTGGCATAGGTGATGGCGTCAGCGATCATCTTAGGCCAATAATATCCCAACCTTTAGAGTCGATTCGCAAGTTTTGGGCCGGGTTAATGGGCTCCACACATACCGTCATGGGCTTCTTTCAATACCTCCTGTGCCTCTTTTTGCGATAGACGGCGAAGTAAGATCCCGTCATGCGATCGACGATACAACATTCGTGTGATCGCATTATAGTAGAATTTGGGGGCTTTCCTTTTAATGGTAGCTGCTTCCTTGGTGTCCTCAGGTAGGATACCATACAAGACATAGTCAATGTAAGGAAATCGCCAGTCTCTAAGCTCTGGACCGGTTGACGACTCAAGAGCTTCTTTGTCTTGACAATCTCCCGTTTGCTCCTGGTAGTCCTCAAGAACAATTCTCGAGCAATATAAGTCGTGGCTGTGGACAAATATTTTCTCTACTACTCCAGTTGGAAGAGTTAAGGAGGCAGCGAGAGACGCCAGTGCATCTGCATGAACATTTTGCTTGCGTGGTACATGGTCAATGTAGAAGTTTGTAAACCTCTCGGCCATGTGGACAGTTGCGTTGTAATAGGGTACTAGATTTTCATGTCTGACTTCATACTCCCCGCGAACTTGGTTGACGATAAGTTTAGAGTCACCATATGCTTCGAGATTTTTAACGTCAATCTCATCGACGAGTTGCATCCCAATCAAGAGGGCATTGTACTCTGCTACATTGTTGGAACAAGGCTCGGTTAATGAGACAGCTCGAGAAATCACATAGTTCTGTGGGGAGACGAGTACTACCCCTACTCCTGCTACTATATGTCCTTTTGGGCCTGTTCTCGATGCACCGTCAAAGAACAGTTGCCACACTTGGCTTTCAAAGGATGTCTGGGTCTGGCAGACTTCAGCGACCTCATCTGGGAGATCCTCGTAAAGTTTGGCAGCCCTCGGATCTGGATGCTCTGCCAGGAAATCCGCCACCACTTGTCCCTTCACAGATTTTTGTGGTAAAAAGTGCATTTCATATTGGGATAGCAATATGGCCCATTTTGCCAGTCGGCCGTTTAGCGATGAAGGCTTTGTCATGAGTAACCTCAAGGGGTTGACTTTTGATATGACGTTTATAGTTTGACCTACCAAATAGTGTCGCATTTTCTGAACAGCGAACACCAATGCCAGACATTCCTTCTCGATCGGGTTGTACCGGTGTTCGACCCCAATCATTGTTCTACTCAAATAGTAGATCGCTTGCTCTCGTCCTTGATCATCGTTCTAAGCTAATAAATCTCCTAAAGAATGATCCATTGCTCGGACGTATATCAGGAAAGGTTTCCCGGACACCGGAGCTGCAAGGACTGGTGGTTGTGTGAGGTACTGTTTAATTCCCTCAAATGCTTGCTGGCAAGCGTTGTCCCAAATGAACGAAACACCCTTCTTCATTAATTTGGTAAAGGGTTGGCATCTTCCAGCGAGATTTGAGATGAACCTTCGGATGTACGCCAATCATCCTTGCAATCCCCTGAGCTCCTTGAGGTTTCTCGGAGGTTGCATTTCCTGGATAGCGCGAATCTTTTCCGGATCCAAATGAATTCCTGTGGAGGTTACGAAAATCCTAGGAATTTGCCACTGGCCACCCCCAGGAAGGATTTGGTGGGGTTCATCTTCAATTGATGGGTCCGCATGATGTCGAAGACAACCTTTAAATCAGTCATATGATCACCTTTTGCGCGGCTTTTTACTGCGATGTCGTCAATATAGCATTCCACCGTTTTGCGCATGTGTTCGTGGAAAATGGCATTCATAGCCCTTTGATATGTCGCCCCTGCATTCTTTAGTCCGAAGGGCATGACGCCAGTATACCCCCAGTGGTGTCCTGAAAGAGGTATGTTTTTTATCATCAGGATACATTTTGATTTGATTATACCCTGAAAATCCATCCATGAAGGACATTCGCTCGAATCCACACGTATTGTCAATCATGACATTTGTGATTGGCAGTGGAAATTCGTCCTTAGGACAGGCCTCGTTTAGATCATGGAAATCAATGCAGATCCGAATCTTTCCCTTCTTTTTAGCAACGGGGACGATGTTGGCTATCCAATCAGGATGTTGTTCTTCCCTAATGAAGCCAGAGTCTATAAGCTTTCTGACTTCTAATTGAATTGCCTCCATTACTTCTGGATGGAATCGTTGCTGTTGTTGTTTGACAGGCTTTACGCCTGTATTAATATTGAGGCGATGCATAGCCACTCGAGGATCAAGCCCAGGCATGTCCTCGTAATTCCAGGCGAAGACATTTATATATTCTTGTACAAGAGATATTAGATCCTTTTTCTCAGAAGGTGACAGGCCTTCGCTTATAAAGATGGGCTTATGATTAGCCTCATCTCCTAGATTGATCTGAACAACCTTATCTTCTGTGGGTGGTTCGCGCTGTTCAAAGCGAGTATCCCAAAGAGCATTTAAATGTTTGATCCAAGGATCTGTATCGGATTGGATCATTTCTTCACCTCTGTCTTCCAGGTGGCTTGTTGAAACCATATTTACTGAAAGTTCTTCGAATATGTTGCCGACACTAATATCTGAATCCCACGATGATGTGCCGATGAGTAATCATGGCCTAATAGCTCTTCAGAGTCAGAGGCCGATGGGATCGGGGTTGACACATAGCCCAACTCCCTGCGAGTCTGATGATAATAATCAGGGGTTTTCCCTTTAGGCACGAAAGATCGGAGTAGTGTTCTCCTTCCTTTACCGAAGTTCAACCCTGGACCATTTGTCAAATCATACCCATGCTTTCCATCATTCTGAGTGCATTTGGCTCATAATGACCGAACTGAGGGGATTCCTTCTCGCTTTCTGATTCTTCACAGGATATCGGTTCGGATTTAATTCGTCTGAAAAGAATTAGTTTTTGGCCTTTCCGTTTTGCTGGAACCATGAATACTGATTCTTGCGCATTACCGGCATCTCGGTATGTTTCGAAGGATGATTTCACTGGTACATGTAATGATGTCAAAGCATCCATTGCCGACCAGAGGTCATCATCCACTTCGGTACTAGTGTCTGACGGCACTGAATCAGAAGCGAACACAGAGAAATAAGCCAAATCTAATTCTTCATTAATATACCATCCGCCTACATCATCGGCGGTGTTATCAACATCGAGCTTATTAATGCTCGTTACAAGTGGATCTAGTTCCCTCATGAACTCTTCTTTTTCTGGCTCGGTGTCGGCTTCATTATCAGAGTCTGGCTCCTCTGGTTGCGGGATTTCATTTATTTCCACAGAGTCCTAATACAGGAGAGAATCTGTGAAATAATTCTCGACTCCCTTGAACGGATGTCTTTCGGTAATCAACGTTCGAACATTTCCACTCCCGTCGATGTATTTCATAACTTGGTAGAGGGTGGAGGGAATGATAGAATTACGATGAATCCATGGTCATCCCAGCAGCAAATTGTAGGAAGTGTCGGCATCGATCACGTAGCATGTCACCTCCGATCTTAAATCCCCGATCTGGTATTTGAGCTTGATCTTCCCCATTGGACGGGTACCATTGGCATTGAACCCATAAATGGTAGTCTGGGTAGCGCTCAAACGGTGGGTAGGAATCCCTAAATGTTGCATGACCCGGCGAGGCATAATGCTCAGTGCGACCTTGGATCTACCTGAATACGGCTTACATCAGATGATCCGATGTACCCTGTGAAGTATAGGGATCGATCATGTTTCCCTTTAACCTGCATATCATTTGCCGTGAAAGTGATGCAGGGAGCATTTTGGGAAGCTTGGAGGCAATCCTCTACATCTTCCTCCTGTGATCCAATCGGCACTTGGGTCATGAAAACCTCAGCATTAGCTAGGGCCTCTTGTAAAGCTTCTCTGGTTGACTTCGATAGCCTGAGAAGCTCATAAAGAGTAATTCGGGCCGAAATATTGGCCAATTGAGTCAGAACATCAAAGCGGTAAGGTGCTGTGGATCCTTCCGCGATGTCTTTCGAGAGAACTTTGGAAAATCGAAGCTCTTTCTGTCTCTCCACGGGTTGTTTTGTGGAGGGCTTAGCTGACTTTGTAGCGGGTTTTGGGGGAGTTTCCACCATTTCGTCATACTTTTTCAAATATGACTGACCCGAACGGGTTTCCGCCACAAGTTGGTTGGGTTCTGTGGCCAGAGCTATTGTTTTCTCTTCTGAATCAGTCAGCGAGGGAACATTAGTCTCCGCTTCCCGAGAAGAGGCACATACCACATTACAGGATGAAGCTTTAGCTTTGCCTTTGGACTTTCTGCTAGTCACAGTGGTCCATTGCTGGCCGTCCACAAGGTCGGGATGAACCCACATGACTTCTCCCCAAGGTGTGAGAACAGGTACAAGGCCCTTCTCCTGCTGCTGGTGAAGGTCTATGTTGACCATCCTTAGCTCCCCTCTTGGGACAGGAACTACTCCAGAGGGTGTTGGAGGTTTTCTTCCGAACTGGAGAAATGACGTCATATTGGCTGTCACCTTCTTCTGCTCTGGACGGAGTTTTAATACCTCTGCGTCAATCAGAGCCTGAAGGATGTCCTTGAAGACATAATAGCTCTTGGTGGGGTGTCCCAGCATCCTATGATACAAGCAGTAGTTGGGACTATCGGTTTTACCGACTTCTTCAGGGCGCCTAGCTTCAGGAAGCTTCAGTTTGTTGCTCATGTTAAGTAACTTGAAGAGCGAGTCGACATGCTCGTCCTTGAAAGAATACTGATTGTTGGCGCGTGATTGGCTTGAAGAACCACTTCCCTTGACCGGTTGAGGTTTGGCAGGGGACTTGGTCTCTGTCGCCAAGTTATCCTTCCTTTTCGCTTGGAGGGATGTGTCTGGCGCACGCCTTATCGATCTCTCAGGTCTGGGTTTATTTTCTTCTGCCCTAACTCGGGCAACAATTTCTTTAGCCTGTTCACCTTGCTGGATCAATTGTTTCCAGGTGCGGATTTCGGCAACTCCTATTTGGGCGAGGAGCGAAGTTTGTAGATTGTGGCGGCATGTTTCCACCAGGGTGACCTGGGTCATACCGCTTGGACATCGGAGTGCTACGTTCCGAAATCTTTCTACGAATGATTTGACAGATTCTCCCTTTCGCTGCTTGGTGGCCAAAAGAGTAGGCATGGTGACCTCTGAATCATCTTCAAAGAAGCGCGTTAGGAAGAGCTTCTCCAAATCGCCCCAATTCTTAATGGAGCCTTCTGGGAGCTTCATGAACCATTCAAAGGCAAGCCCTTTTAGGGTGCCGATGAACAAACGTGCCAGGATGGCATCGTTATCTACCACATTCCCTGTCTGAGACTTAAAGTAGTAGATGTGTTGGTTCGGTGAACCTTTCTCATCAAAAGCTTGGAGGGTCGGAGGCTTGAACTTGGGAGGGTATGGAACAAGGTCCCACTCAATTGGATATGGCCGAACCACTCCTGCTTCTTGCAGGTCTTTCCGGTTGGTAAGGGCCTCAAGACATTGCTCCAATTGATTCATTCTTCTAGAACCTGATCTCGGTCGTCTTTTCATTGCGACGAGGATTTAGACGAACCAGAAGTAGGCTGCTCTTTCTCCTTTATATGTACAGAAGATGAGCTTTCTCCCTCTTTTCGTTTGCCTTTAGACTTTTTAGAGGAGGCTTTGTCGGTTGACTTCCTCTTGTCTTCAAGCAACTGTGCCAGCATCTGCTTGAGGGAACCGATAGACTCTTGTTGAGCACGAATCATCTCGAATTGTTCCCTCTGGACCTGGGCTTGCTGCTCCAAGCGCCTAGCTGTCTCCTCAGGAGTGCTTGTCATATATATAAAGGCCTCTTTCTCTATAGAAGAGTTTGAAGCCTTTGACTCTGCAATAGCGGAATGCGAGTCATCTACCTCAATGCCCCGAGCCAGGGCATTGTAGTCAATCGGGGGGATCGCCCCAGTCCGAGCGCGAGTATGTCGGTACACTCCTTCCGATTTTGTGTCCGACTCGTCGGAGCTGTACGCAGGTTGCTTTCCCCTACTCCTGCTCGTCATGTTTGCAGTGAGCTCAGGGTATTCAGCGTCAGAGAAAATCCTCCTTCTGTGAGAACGATTCCTTTTAGCTGATCGGGGAATCAGAGTCAGCTGTCTAACTAGAGACTACTGGTTTGCACCTGAACTGCAACGGCATCCAGAGAGCATTGTGATAAGCCGTTCGCAACAACATGACGAAGTGATTCGATTAGCACTTCTTTTCCTTGTCAAATAATACCTTAGATCCATGGGAGGGGGATCGAAGAGATTAGCCTCGCAATGTTGAGGGCGCCTCACAGCTGAGTCGCAAGGTTCGGAGACGCAGTTCTTGCGTCGTTGCTTCAGAACGCGAGTCTGGCGTCTCTGCTGATAAGAGACACGGCCCTCGTGTTGCTGATTATTGCGTCTGAACAGAGACGCTTAAGGAACGCAGGGCTGATGGGCCCCGTGCCTAGAGGCGCATGCTTCTTGTGCTTGACAAGGTGCGCGAGCTTCGCGTCGGCGTTTGGGGAGTGGGGCTTCAGAAGAGCCAGCCTGATGAACCTCACGTTTGGGCTTCCAAATGCGGACTTCACGTGTCGGATGTGGTACAGAAGAGACGCTGGTCTGCACCTCGCGTCCTACCTCTGTTGGACAATCAACTTGTAGTTGACGTGCACGCCTTCTCTGCCACCGTTCAGCGTTCCGGTTACGTCGTAGAGGTTGAAGGGAACACCCGACGACCTGGTGCTGGACATCAGGAAGGTTAACCACGCGGGTCTCCTGAGAGACGTTGACGCGAGCGTTGCGGATGACACGATTAGCCACAACATCCTTCACAGCAGCCGCGTCTGAGAGAATCTCAGAGCAGACTTCGGGGCAAATCCCCGTAGAGACCCTGCGGTAGGCCCGGGCCTTTGGGATCTTGGAGCCGGAAGAGAGGAACTCTTCATACTTTACTTGGTCAAATTCCACGACGAGTGATTCGACCGTTTTTCCCATGTGGATGACGTCACCTTGCGCACCACTTGCTCGTCAGTAGAGAAAGTAGTCCCCAGCGGAGTCGCCATCTCTTGTTTGACGGGAGAATAGGGTTCCTTGTAAAAATTTCCTTGAATCAATTCAAAGATTACAATGGATTTACACTCCGATTACAAGAGAGGGAAGATGTTAACGCTTGAATCTCCCCTTTGTTTAATGCTGGGTTCTTCAGGTGGCGGTGGAAAGTGAATCTTGTTTTCCGTTGACCGAGTGAACGTCAAGAACTCTTGGGGATCTTCTCTTTGGATGGTCGATGGAGTGACACAGGCTCCTGATTGACCAGGAATCTCAAAGAGATTGTATGCAAAGATTTGCTTGTACGCAGCAAGTTGCTTGAAGAGTTGAACTCTCTTTCCTTTTCTGTGGAAGCTCACAAGTCAAATTCTTCTCCTAGAATTATCTGACCGACCGACCCCTTCTCAATAGCAAGCAAGGCTATTTATAGAGGTATCAGAGGCGAACGTGCCCCCCTAAAAACACTCCACAATGGGGGGTTAACTTCCTCCTTATGTGGGCAGTGCTTGACCCCATAACAAGGGCAGTTATAACTGAGACGCGGGTTTCGACCCTCGCGTCTTATGTTGCAGTGATGCTGAGACACGGGTTTCGATCCTCGCGCCTTGGTGCTGCAGTGATGCTGAGACGCGGGTTTCGACCCTCGCGTCTTGCTGCTGCAGTGATGCTGAGACGCGCCCTGTGTCTGGAGTTCTGCTTTTTGATGACTTATCTTTTAATGATTTTTAGACAGACTATAGAGGGCTTTGAGTGATCACTTCCAACATTTGAACCCTCCTTCTCCTCAGGTAGATTTGGTGGTCTCTCAAAGTTAGCATTCTAACCATTAGAACTTTTGGAGTTGGAGCTATCAACTTTGATGCCTTTTGCCTGACTCGAAGACCCTTTAGTCTTCGGCTTCTTCTTCCTCTTAAACAGCTTGATCAACATTTGCTTAAAGACGTCGATAGATTTCTGTTGGGCGCAGATCATATCGAGCTGCTCTCTCTAAACTTGGGCCTGCTCTTTCAAACTCTTGGCCACTTCTTAAGGGGTACCTGCCACATACGCGAATGCTTTTTTCTCCATAGAGGAGTTCGTTGCCTGTGATTCTACGATGGCAGAGTGTGCCTCCCTTACTTCAACACCCCGAGCTAAGGCACTGTAGTTTACTGGAGCAATTGTACCAGTCTGAGTGTGGGTATGCTAGCACGCTCCTTCTGGTCGGTCAATAATTCTCTCAAACTAGATGGTTCATTATCAAACTCGTCGGAGCAGACGATCGGCTACTTCCCTTTGGACTTACTTGGCAAGGTGCTTGGTCCCACCATGTTTGAAGTAAACTCAAGATACTCCTGTCAGTGTTAGAGAAGCTTCTCTTCTTGCGGGAGCGGTGTCTCTTAGCTGTGTTGGAGACAGGGGCTGCTGATGGCTGAGTAAATGCCGACTGCTTGCTCGTATATGAGTTGCAGTGGCATTTAGAGAGCACCGCTGTGATGAGCCATTCACAGCAACATTGTGGAGTGATTTGATGAACACTTCTTCTCTGTCAAGTAATCACTTAGATCCGTTGTAGGGGGATCAAAAAGATTAGCCTCGAGTCTCTGAGGATGAGGACTTCTGGTTCAGCTCTGACCTTAACCATCGGAGAGTGAACATGAGTCTTATGCCGTAACTCAGAAATACAGATCTCAGAGACGCAGGGCTCACGTTTTGAGTTGGAAAAATGAGGATCGTTCTCTGCAGAAGAGACACGAGTCTCGCGTTTTGGCGCAAAGACGCGGGTCTCACATTTTTGAGAAGAGACGCGGACCTCGCATTGCTAAACATCGCATCTGTGAGGTGAAACGTGAGCCTCGCATTCTAATGTAGAAATACGGGCTTCACATTCAGTTACAGAAACGCGGGCCTCATGAGCTCTGTGTTTTGATATAGAGACGCGCGCCTCACATTTTTGCTCGAAAACATGGGCTTCGCGTTCTGATACAGAGACGCAGGCCTCGCGTTAAGGATCTGAGATGCGAGTCTCTTGCTGCTTAGAAGAAACACGTGCCTGAGCCCCGCGTTCTGTATCTGCTGAAGATGATTTTTTTAGTTTTTTTCATCTGTTGTCATTGTGTGTGATGCCTTTGTTAACTTTTAGCATTCCAGTTACGATCATGAGTTGTTGAGGATCCCGATAACCTAGAGTTGAGGAATCTAGAGAGGAGAGGTACGATGAGATTGGCCTTCATCATCCTTGGCCTCATGGGTTTCGTGGGAGACGTTGACGCAGGCTACATGTGCTATTGAATCCACTTCTGCCTGCTGACGATGAGCGCGATGCCTTCGCCGTCTCTCAGCATTCTAATTGAGTCGCGGAGGTTGTTGGGAACCTGGGTGTCTGGAACTGGCAGCGCCTTGATAGAAGGATGGCGGGGAGATTGGTCTCTATTACCGTCTTGACCGTGGGTCATGGTGCGAGTGTCTGAAGAGACGTTGGGGCTGACCACGTTGTCTCCACAGGAGACTCCCGAAGCTTTGGGGGAGTTCAACTTCTCTTGGTCGAATTTGATCACAAGCGATTTGACTGTAGATCCAAGCATCTTGATGTCGGCTTGCGCCACCACTTTCTCGTCGGTTGAGAAAGATTACTAATCCCAAGCGGAGTCGCCATCTTTTGTTTCTTAGAAAAATTGAAGGCGTGTAAAAATCTTTATTTGATCGTAAAGAAAATTATAACGGATCAATAATCTGATTACAAAAGAGAGAAGAATGGTTGGATCTCCCTTTGTTTAAGGTTGGGTTCTTGATGTAGTTGTGGAGAGTGATTCTTATTCTCTATTGACGAGCCAAGCTGGAAGCTTAATCATCAGATCTTCTTACTCTCGTTGGAAGCACACTGGTCAGCTTTAAAACCTTAATCAGTGACTAAAATCTCAAAGAAATTAGAAACTCAACTTGAATTTAGCAAGTTTATAGAGTTTTCTCCTCCAGCACAATGTGTGTTCAGTAGCCTTATGCTCAGCTTTCAGCCTTCTGTAGTTATCCAACTTCAATCATCAAGCATCAAGTGTACCTTTTTGGGGATTCTCCTCCTCTAACCTATGGCTTCTAGAGTTCCTCCTCCAGCACTCCCCTCTTCAGCCCCTTTTTTAGGTCCCCTCTCCTGTAGCTATTTATAGTTATTTATAGAGGAATTAGGGTATAACTGCCCCCTTAAATCTCTCCATTAATGGGGATTAATCTCTCATTAAGTGGAGAGCCATGGGAGTGATTGACCCAGTCATGGCTAACAGTTACAGCAGAAACGCGGGTTCGCGTTAGACGCAAATCTTACCCTGATGTTAAGATGTAAAGCTCACAGGCTCGTATTTGTATTGGAACGCGGAGCTGCTCAAGCTTGCATTTGAGTTGAAATGTGGAGCTGGCGACCTTCGCGTTTGAGAAAGGACGCGAGGTCCGCGTCTAGCGACCTCCGCGTCTGACAAAGGACGCGAGGTTTACGTTTGAGGTTGGAACGTGATCTCTGCATTTGCGAGGTTCGCGTTTGAGGTTTTGTCCTTAGTAATTTTTTTGATAGCCTACAAGTGGGAGAGTGCAATTTGATGGTTGAGGAAGATGGGTATGGTGGTGGTGATGTAGGTTGTGGTGGTGATGGATTGGGTGGTTGGAGGAGGTGGTGGATGTGGTGGTTGTTGAGGAGGAGATGGGAGAGGTGATGGCTGGCCCTAGGTGGTGGTGATGGTAGCCGACCATGGTGGAAGAGGAGAGAAGAAGGTGATGGTGATGAAGGTGGTGATATTGTTGATGTTGGTGATGAAGATGGAGAGGAGGTAGAGGGAGTTGGGGAGAAGTGTGGCCAGAGTTGGGCTGTCAGCGTAGACTCGCCTGAGGTGGAGATGGTGGCCGCCATGCCCGATGATGGTGGTGGTGGCTGGTTGGAGAGAGGGGGAGAGATTGTAAATTAGAGAGTGAGGGGGAGAGAAAAACAGAGGGTGAGTAAGAATTTAGAGAAAGAAATAGAGATTATGGGGGGAGAGAGAGAGAGAGAGAGGGAATTTGAGAGGGAGGGGGAGAGGAAGGATCTCAGCATCGCTAGCCAAGAGAAGAAGAAAGAATGGAAAAAGAAAAAGAAAGGAGAAAGAAGAAGGAAAAGAAAGAAAAAGAAGAAAATAGTTTGGGGGGTTTGTTTGGTGGATAAAAAATGAGGAAAAGGAAAAGAAAAATATAAAGAGGGGAAGAAAGGAGTGAAGGAGAAAAATAGGGAAAGAAAAAAAAAGAAAAGAATTTTCCGTGTAAACTCTGGATCCGGGAAAACACCGTAATTTCAGAAATGTCAGAAAAATAAAGTAACTCGGAAAGGTCTCCCAAAATTCTCAAAATAGAAAAAATTATATTAAGGTACATGATAAAATCAGATTCAAGAAATTTAATCCCATTTTTAAATTAAAAATCCTAGAATAAATCAGTGATGCCGGTCGACACCAAATCCGGTCGAATTTTGATTAATTCAGAAAAAACCCAAAAATGTACTAAAGTAGAAAATATGATTCTAATAAATAATGTGAAAAGGCTAATTTCAGAAATTTAACTCCATTTGTAAATTAAGAATCTAGGAATCGACTAGCGATACCGATCGATACCAATTTTGAAGCTTTTGCAGAATAATTCAGAAAAATTTCAAAAAAATCATAAAAAATCTAAAATATTGAAAAATGATATTTGAAACTAAAACTGATCAAATCTGACTAGGAAAAAATCAAATTAAGTAGTACACTAGGATCGGGTCCCCAGTTCAGGTTCAGGCTAACTCTGAGTCTAAGAATTTGGATTCGATGCAAAATAATAATATAGTTAATCACACAATAAAAATAAATACATGGAGAAAATCAAAAAATACCATCAAAAAATTAAAAAACGTATTTAAATACGTATTCCGGTACTGGGGTGTTACAACTTCGGTGGGTAAGGAACTGAATCCCACTTCAGCGGGTAAGGACGGGTCATCCCTACCTTCTTTAACTCATCCTTTTAAACTAGGGATGCTATCTGAGCTTGGATGCTTTTTATAACTTCGATATTGATTGAGGATAATCATTTTGAGTAGTTTGAATCCCATACTTGAGTGAGCTTGAGACTACACTACCTTCTTTTTGAAGAAGAAGCACTTTGAATTTTCTTGAACCCTTAAGAATACTTAAAACACTTGGACATGATTGACACAAATAACTATATAGATTTTGTTATCATCAAAACAAGAAACCGGTGATTGCAACGTTGGGCCAACAATTACGACAATTAAACACCGAAAAATAAAATACACTTTCTCACTTACAATTTTACATTACCAATCAAACACCAAAAACTTATTTGCATGTAACTTATTTACAGCTGTAAAAGTGTTTATCACTTACGACTTACGACCACTTATGACAACCAAACAGGCCTATAACCTCTCTATCTCTCTCACTAGCACAAGTCACACTACGTCTCAATTTTGCTTGTTTGATGTAACTTTTGCAGTTGGATGAGAATAAAATGATGTGGCTGTAGAGAAAAGAATTGAAGGAAAGCTGCAATAAGTAATGGAGGAGTCATAATAGAAAGAGAGAAAGGAAAAGAAGAAGAAACAAGGAAAAACACAAGGAGGTAATTATTCATTTTTCTCTTGCTAGAAATAGCTAATTGTAAAGGGAAAAAATATTAATTTTACTTGAAAAAGAAATTTGTTAGACTAGGAGTGATGAGTTTAAGTTTTATTGAGTAAAATTAGTAATTTTTATATTTCTAGAGCAAATAAAGCCAGTACATGTAATGATATCCTGGATTAATTAATATTGTGCAGAATTCTATTTAACATAGATGTTTCAGTCCATTTGGAGATGTATACTGAATCATAGATTGCTATGTTATATATTTTTGAGAAGATAATCGAGTCTACTTTCTATTGAATCTTGTTCCGACCCCGCTGTTACAGCTTAATTATAACAGACTAGTCAAAAATCCAGAACTCTATTACCTTTCATTTAAGTATATTCATAAGTGATCAATTTGAGATATTATTCTTTAACTATTCTTTATTTCAAAAGAATTTACAAAAAAAATGTGAAATAAGCATAAGCTTGTAAAGTAATAGAAGTGAGGAATTCAATTACGGATATACATGATGGAAAAAAAAACTGTGATGAGAAAGGTTCAATATTAAAAGATAGGCAATTCTTTGGATTAGTTGTTGATTATAGGATCCTAGTAACTTTTGTAGGGAACAGTGTTGCAAACTTGGCAAGCCAGATGGCCGGGTCTGTTTGGTTGTCGTAATTGGCCGTAATTCGTAAGTTATAATTGGTAAAGTCTTTTACAGTTGTAAATAAGTTGCATGCATGTAAGCTTTATAGTGTTTGGTTTGTAATATAAAGTTGTAAGTGGAAAAGTGTATTGTGCTTTACGGTGTTTGGTTGTCATAATGTGTAAGTCGTAAGTGAAAAAGTTGATCACAAAATTAACTATTTTGTGATTTAAAAAGTTTTAATATTGCAAATAAATATTAAAATGCTACATATTCAAAAAATTTAATATTAACATAAAAAAATAATACAAATTTGCATGACCACAAAATTAACTGTAACTGGGCTGTAAGTGAGTGGTAATTGGGTTGCAAGTGAGTGGTAATTGGGTTGTGTAAGTCTTTTACGAATTGCGGTCCAAACAAACGCCGTAGTTGTAACTGGGTTGTAAGTCATTTACGAATTACGAACTTTTACGCGAAACAAACGGCCCGGAGTTTGAAGTATGTAATGTACTAAATTTCTTTGTTACTGTTGCAATATACTGCAAAATCCTGTAAATTCATTTATGTTTATGCGTACGAAAGATCTTGAAATCCTTTTGTGCTTGGATTTGTGAAATACTAGTGTTTTGATTTTTCATGTGATCATTTTTTTACTTTGTGATTATGTCACTTGTTGGAGACTGAATCAGAGAGGCTTCCGTCCCTAACAAGCGGTATTAAAGTAAGAGGAGATTATCACGAAGATAAAAGACAGTGAAAAGAGGGTTACAAAGGACAACATCCTCGACGTTTACTACCTCATATTTGACGGTGTGCCACGTCACCCATGTCAGTAAGCTTGAAATTTGAGTTGGACTAAGGCTTGTTTGGCTCGAATGTGGCCGATAGGAAAACTGACAACCCCACACTCTCTCCCCTCTTTCCAAATGAAAAAGTGATAGATGGGGCTCATGAACAATACATTTCCGAGCGTTTTTACAGCCCAAGCGAGAGGAAACCTGGTTTCTGGCCACCTCAGATTTTCGCGAGCCCCATTGAAATGATTTTATTTTTTTAGCCAACCAAAAGAATGGAAAACTGACGTGGCTCGCTTTTGAGGCCCATGAACAGTTGATTTCCGGGCTCAAATCCGAAAACAATCACCCCGACATAAGCCAAGCATGTCCTTGTCTTATGATGGATTCAACCACCCCTCCATCCAATCCTATGCAAATTTGATTCCAACACCAGAAAATTCCAAAAGAAAAAAAAAACATTTTGTATTCATGTGAAAGTGCAAATTATCCTTATTTTGCAATTAGCTTAAAGGAGGTCTTCTGCAAATTTTAAATTACAGGGAAAGGATTGTTTAATCACCCACGAGCTCCTGGTGTGATTTGTCCCCGTGAAAAAGGCCTCTCTCTGTCACTCTTTTCAAGATCCCCACACACTCTCTCTCTCTCTCCCCCTTCAATTTTATCATCGAATTAAGAATTAATGGCGATGCTAAGAGCAGCGAGGCAAGCGATCCAAACCCTAGGTTCTATGGTTCCGAGCTCGTCAACTTTCTCAAAGCATCTCCATGTAAAAATCTGATCTTTTTTCTCTCTTCTGGTTTCAGTCCAAATTAAGCATTGTTTGTCGTAATTAAGCTTAAAGTTAGTCTCTTTTAGTTAAACAAAAACAATTTTTTCTTCTCTTTTATGCTTTCTTCCATCAAGGGTTCTAAAGTTGTTATCTTGCAATTGATTTTCTTCTCTCTTTTTTTGTAAATTGAGGCATTTTTTATGTTTTTATTCCTTTCTGTGAAGATTCTCTATTTATCCTGCCAAGTCTTTTGATAAATTAGAACTTATACAACCAATTGAAGCATCATTGTGATGATTGCTAGGGATCAATATTGAATTATTGATCAAGATGGGAATTGATGTGTTGAATGATTCTGGTCACTCAGTGGGCATCTTGTATTGATAGCAAAATTCTTGAGTGATGATAGTTTCTAATGAGCCCTGCAGGCTTCCCCGGGGAGCAAGAAGATTGTGGGGGTGTTCTACAAGGCCAATGAGTACGCGACGAGTGGTTGGAGTCTTAACGCCACCACTACATTGTTACTGATGACAAAGAAGGCCCTGAATGCGGCCGGTATATGCAGCTTCTCATATTTCCTTTCTGCTACAAGACTTTGAATCCTTCATGATATGTAGAAATGGTAATATGCTAAACAGTAGATTTTTTTTATTTTTTTCCATCAAGAATGTTGTCACCATTGTGTATAAAATTTTAGAATCTATGAGGTTGCATCAATTCCTGATTCTTAATTGTTCATCTTCATTTCTAATTTCAGTTATGTAGTGATAGTTTTTTTTGGCATTAAGACCTTTGTCCAGTAAGCTTACCTTATCATGCTAATTACCATTGTCGATTACTCTTTGCTCAGAGCTGGAGAAGCATATTCCTGACCTACATGTCCTCATATCCACCCCCTTCCACCCGGCTTATGTTACGGCCGAGAGAATCAAGAAAGCCAAGAACTTGCAACTTCTCCTCACTGCTGGGATTGGCTCAGACCACATGATCTAAACGCAGCAGCTGAAGCCACAGGAAGCAATGTCGTCTCGGTTGCAGAAGATGAGCTCATGAGGATTCTCATCCTTGTTCGGAACTTCTTGCCCGGCTATCATCAGGTCGTCGTCAATGGTGACTGGAATGTTGCAGCCATGGCCTCGAGGGCAAGACTGTGGGGACTGTTGGGGCTGGCCGTATCGGGAAGCTCTTGCTCCAGCGTCTGAAACCGTTCAATTGCAATCTTCTCTACCATGATCGGCTCAGAATGGAGCCAGAACTGGAGAAAGAGACTGGGGCGAAGTTTCGAGGAAGATCTCGATGCTATGCTAGCAAAGTGTGACATAGTTGTTGTCAACACATCACTAACTGATAAAACTAGGTGCTTTTTTAACTTAAGCTATTTAATGTTTCTACATAAATTAGATGTTCTACTGATTTTATATTGATGCTAATTAGATATCACTTGCCAAAATTCAAAATATTGCAAAAATCAAGTAGTCCTTTGTCAATGAATTGTCATCTGACTTAAAATGAGTTTTAAGCTTTGGTACCCTAGTAGGTTGCTTATTTTTAAATTATTTTTAAATTAATATGATTCTTTTAGTTGTTCTATCTATGTTTTGTTTTATAAAAGAATATGCATTCACAAGTTTAACCTCACTCGAAATATATGGAGTTGTAGTTAAAATACTAGAAGATTTTGATTTTAAGTTAGTTACATAAATTGAGAAAATCGATAAAGGAAATTTCTTTTAAGTCACAAGGCATCTTTTTGTGATGGAGGAATCAAAAGTTTGAGGCTCAACCAAACCAATTTTTGTGGCCAGAATATGCTTGGGCATATTATTTTTATTATGCAGAATAACTATTTTAATTTTCTTGACATGTCCTTGGTTTGTTGAAAGATAAAATCAAACAAAGTCCCTTGGAGTTCCCAATACAATATTAATTAAGGAGATGAGAGGTCAAATGCATTATGTAGTTTGTAATTACCAAGAGTTATTGTGAAGAAGTTTAAGAGTCATTGTGAGGAAGTTTAAGAGTCATTGTGTGTGGAATTCCAATGTGTGTGGAATCTCAAGAGTCATTAGGAGTCTATAAATAGTGTTGTCATCCTTGAATGAAAAGAGAAGCAAGAATAAGTAAGAATTTGATAGAAAAGAAATTTTGTGTGCTTGCTCCTTGCTCCTCCTCCTCATATTTCTAGTTCTTCTTGTGCTAACAAATTGGTATCAGAGCCGTGGTGGAGTGATCGAAGACGCTGTTGACGGTGATCGCAGCGCGTGAGGAGCGCTCAGTGGTAGCGCGTGAAGCAAGTGCGAGAGGCGCTCAGCAATCAAAAGACATTGGCGGTGATCAAATCTCAAGGTGATCAAATCTTCCAGCAAGTTCTTTGTGCTGTGATCAAATCTCAAGGAAGTGCTGCATGACTTGGGCAGTGTGTGATTATTTTTCCTTCGTGCGGTGATTACTTTGGGAGGTGATTCCCATTGTGAAGCTTGAAGCTTGAAGCTTGGAGAAGACCAAATCCACTTCCTTGCTGAAGGCGTGCCAGAGAGTGCACAGCAAAATAAACTTCTTGCTGAAGGCGAGTACAAGTGCTAAAGGTGAAGGCGAAGACAAGTTGCCGAAGGCGAAGTTAAGTGCGAAGGCGAAACTAAGTACCGAAAGCGAAGACAAGTGCTGAAGGTGAAGACCGTCGGTGACAGCCATGGCGAATTCCGGGAGTACACCGCTGGGACAAAAGTCTACACCGCTGGGGCAGATGCCGCTACCACGCCTCACAAAGACGAACTATGACAATTGGAGCATTCAGATGCGGGTGTTGCTTGGTGCACAAGACGCGTGGGAAGTAGTTGAGAACGGCTACACAGAGCCGGCTACTACTGATAACATGACGCCGAATCAGTTAAAGGCGTTGAAAGAAACGCGCACGAAAGACAAGACCGCTCTCTACTTCTTGTTCCAAGCGGTAGATGAGTCGGGGTTCGAGAAGATTGCTAGTGCGGCAACTTCGAAGGAGGCATGGGAGATTTTGCAAAAAGTCTTCAAAGGCGCCGACCGTGTTAAACAAGTGCGGCTTCAAACTCTACGAGGTGAATTGGAGGCCATGAAAATGAAGGAGTCAGAAGGAGTATCTGACTACATCACGCGTGTACAAACGGTGGTGAATCAACTCAAACGCAATGGAGAAACCATAACCGATTCAAGGGTCGTGGAGAAGATTCTGCGGTCATTGACCGAGAATTTCGAAAATATTGTATGCGCAATTGAGGAGTCGAAGAATCTGGAGGAGATGACCATAGATGATCTCGCCGGTTCTCTCGAGGCGCATGAGCAACGGAAGAAGAAGAAACAAGATCTGCTCGAAGAGGCCTTACAATCTAAGGCAACTATCAAGGAGGACAAGACGATGTATGCCCAGCAAAACTGGCGTGGTCGAGGACGCGGCCGTGGAGGTCATGGTCACGGTAGAGGCTGCGGACGCGGAGACTGTTTGCGCCGGAAAAAGAAAGAGGGAATTGTTGTAAAGATTTCTTTGAATCAGATGAAAAGATTACAACAAGACTTTTCCTTCCAGTTACAAGGGAGGGAGGATGTTGAAGCTTGAATCCCCCCTTTGTTTAATGCTGGGTTCTTCGTGTGGCGGTGGAGAGTGAATCTTGTTCTCCGTTGACCAGATGACCGTCCTGGACCGTCGGGGGTCTTCTCTTCGGTCGGTAGAAAGAGTAACTCAGCTCCGTCTACCAAAACTCTCAAAGAGGAGGTAGGCGAAGAGCGGCTAGTACTCAGTAAGCTCGCTGAAGAGTCTCCTCCCTCTGTCTGTTGCTGAAGTTGTGCTTCCCTCTTGATTATCCTCTTGCCTGGATTTGATCGATCTTGATGATGCCTTGACCTTCTTAATTCTCGACTTCTCCAAAGCTTCGATCTCTCCAAAAGCTCTCCCCTTCCTGATAGCAAACAAGGCTATTTATAGGGGTCTCAGGGGGTGAAGGTGCCTCCTGAAAACGCTCCCGAATGAGGGGCCACTACCCGCTACATGCGCGGTGACTGGCCCCGCAATCAGGGCAGTTGCAACTGAGACGCGGGCGTTGGGCCAAACGCGCCTTAAAGTTTGAGACGCGAGCGTTGAGACAAACGCACCCTAAAGTTGAGACGCGGGCGTCGAGCCAACGCGTCTTAATGCTGAGACGCGAGCTTCGGGCCTTCACGTCTGGACGCTGAGGCGCGGGCGTCGGGCCGACGCGCCTTGATGCCGAGACGCGGGCTTTGGGCCGACGCGTCTGGACGTTGAGACGCGGGTGTAGAGCCAACGCGTCTTAATGCTGAGACGCGGGCCTCAATTCCTCGCGTCTAGAGCTTGAGACTGCTTCCTTAATGGCTTGTTTGTTAGTCATTTTTAGACAGCCTACAGAACCCCCTCCAAAGTTTCTGATATTCCGCAGTTGAATGGGACGGATTTCGGAATACTTTGGATCTTAGCCGTGTTCGCCTCTATGACTGGACTGTTGATGCTTCGGGCTTGATCTTATTTGGAATTGGTCTTCGTGAGTGTACTGTTGAACTCTTTGAAGCCGTCAGAGTTGATCGTGTTGAGTGTCTAGATACACAGTCTAGACCTCCCGATTGCTTTTAGTCTGTCACGGGTGCGCTTTTGGCCGGGAGTGGTTGGTTGTCTGTTTGCGTCAGTGTACTGTTGAACTGACTTGCAGAAGCAGGAGACTGGACGCAGGTTCCTTTTTGAAAAAGCAGAGACTGCTTTAAAGACGCGACTTCCATGGGGTAGACGCGATGTTTGGCCCGTTTGAGGGGACGCGGACTTTGGAGAGACGCATCTCTTGAAATG
Organism: Agave tequilana; assembly: GCA_038442645.1. NCBI lineage: Eukaryota > Viridiplantae > Streptophyta > Magnoliopsida > Asparagales > Asparagaceae > Agave > Agave tequilana. The sequence continues at coordinate 79,472 of JAVJIF010031339.1, forward strand.
CAGACGCGATTTTCTGGGTGCATTTATGATGATGCTGACGGGGCATGTCCACCGAAGAGCCGCGTACTTTGGGGCACGCACCTGTGCCATGTCATGATTACGCCGCCAGCTGGCCTGGGGAAACGGCGAGATTTAGCCTTTTGGCGCGCGGATCTCCCGGTTCATTAAATGAACTGCTCCACGTGTCAACTTCTGACTTGTGGCGGGGTCGCGACGCATGATCTTCCCTGTTCAAACAATGATTTGGCTCCACGCGTCAGGCAGCGATTCGCTGCAGCGTTTATTGGGCCAAACGCTGCGTATCTTCGCGAATCTCTGTGCCTATAAAAGGCAACAGTTAGAGAGAGACACATCTTCTTCTCCGAACGCATTTGCTGAGAAAAGAGAGCTTCCCTCCTCTTGTTTGTTCATCTGTCCATCTTCGAACTCGGATTTCTGAACATCGATGGCTCCCAAGACGAAACCGACTGCATCATCCTCAAGGGCGACCGTCGCCGAGGCTGAGAGAGATGCTTCCTCTGCGCAGGAGGGTGTTTTCCGAGGTAAAAATGCACCTTCGGCGTGGGTTCCGCCATTAAAACATGTTCATAGAACCCTAAGAACCTTTAACACAAGATCGTGTTTGATTCTCGGACGCTGTCCTTGAGATGATAACCGGGGCGCGGGCCTGATGATCCGACGCTGGTGAACTCTGCATTCTGGATCCTTCACTTAGAACATCTCTAATTGTGAAGGTCTCTGGACGCGATTTGCAGAACGCGGATTTGATCCGTGCGTTTTATGCCGCGTTTTGTGCCATCAGGAACCGATTTGATGACTCTGGCGTCTGAGTCCAAGCACTTTGAAATTTCACAAGTCTTGGTTTGCAGAACGCGGATTTGATCCTTGCGTTCTGTGTCTTCAACCGCCGATTTTGTAGAATCTGGCGTTTGAGTCCAAGTACTTAGAATTTTCATAAGTCTTGGTTTGCAGAACGCGGCTTTGCAGGTCTGGACGCGGATTCGAAAAATTCCTGCGTCCAGTATCTCTTCTGCGTTTTGGTGCAAGTTCGCAGGTCTGGACGCGGATGATAACTCCTGCGTCCAGTGTCTCGGCTGCGTTTTGAATTATGAACACTTAGCGTCTTCCCTTATTTTTGGCAAAGTATCTGACCAAGTGTCTTTTTCTTTTTGCAGTGCCGCATGTTTCAGGTTCACTTGCCAAGATGCACCACTTTGGCCGCGTGGGTGGTGCCGACCACCGTCTGACTTTTGCACTGCGAAGGACCATACCTGTGACTGCTGACAGGTCGCCAGTTCGCAGGGAAATGATTGCCCATGTTAATGAGAGGACTTCTCGGGTGCTCATGACCGATGCAGTCTTCGCAACGGATACCCACATCAAGCTGGAGAAGCCTGCTTTCTTCTTTGGAGATCATGTCAGCGATGGTGGCAGACCAATGTATGACGGGAATTACAGGTGGCTCCGTCAGATAGGGGAGAGGAGATACTTCCTTCCCGCCATGGAGAGGATGCTCCCGTTGTCTTATCTCCAACATCTGTCCGTCCTTCGGAAGATGAAGTGGGACGTGTCCCGGGATATCTCTGAGATTACCCTTGGTAATTTCAAATCCCAGAATGTATACCGTCATGATTGCCATGACCGGGCGGTCCTCGGCTTGTTTCCCGGGTCACGCAAGTCTGAGCTTCCAGTCGGAGAGATCCCGCAGCTTGCCACCACCTTCCTCAATTCGTTCATAGAAGCAGAGGGTGATTATCCGGCCAAGTTCCGTTTGCCAGGATGGGTCCACTCCATGGAGAATTCTTGGTGGGGCAGAATGGTGGGTTTCGCCCTCTCCGATCTTGGAGATCTGCTTGAGCACGTGGGATTATACTCAGCAGTCAGGGCCGTTCAATGGGGCATCCCAACGAGCTCTCACAACTTCTTCGGGATCTTGGAGCGCTACAACCCTCAGACGGGGACATTCTTTACCCCGGTCGGAGAAATGGGCCTTGCACTGCATGAGTTGCATGAGGTCTCGGGGCTGGTGATGGGGGAGTTCCCTTATGAAGAATATGTCCCGACTGCTAGGGAGCTTGACCTTATAAAGAAGGATTCCCCTGAGGTGTACGAGACCTATTGGGAAGTGATGTGCCACTTCCATATTTGTGGTCAGGTAACTGGTTGGAGGACGCATGGAGTTAGGCATCTATCCTGGGCCAATTACCTATTCAGCAATGTCAGCAAGAAGGATCATTCGATAACTCGACTGGCTCCCCTCTCTGAACAGGGAGTTGACGACATGGTCGCACAAGCTTCTGAGGGCTTTTACACCACTGGGTCGAACGAGGACGGCTTCGAACCTGATACGCTTTTCGAAAGCTATCATCATCGGGCCCGGGCTTCTATCTCTAGTCGAGCGCTGTTGGCAGGCTTCTTGATGCTGTGGTTGAATGATTTGTCACATACATTGCATTTATGTTGTCACTTTACCATACTTGTTTGCTAATAAATGATATTAATAATTGTCTTTTTCTTTGCTAAATGTAGGCCCAAATGCTCAAAGAAATAAAGGAGGAACAAGCCCAAAAGCCCACTTTATTCTGAAATAATTCAAAATAAACTCGAAGTGAAGAAATCTGGGCTATCAAGGAGTTGAGAAAATCCCTCCTTGAATCGAGGAATCGAAGCCAAGAAAATCAAATGTTGATTCAGTCAGTGGTTGAAGAAGAAACAAGAAAATCAACCAGATATACGAAAAACCCTTCACCCAAAGAAGCCACCCCTCTTGGTGTGGCCACCTGGCCACAAGATTGCCGCAGAAACGCGGCAATAGCCGCGTTTCCGCGGCAATCTGGGGAGTTAGGGGGAGCGTTTGCTCCCCCGACCTCCCCGGGATCTTGGTTGTTGGGTTTTTGGCTATAAATACCTCCTTCAGCAGAGAAAAAGGCAGCGAAGACTAGGATTAAGTTTTGCATTTCTTTTATTAGGATTTAGGCTCTTGTTAGCTAGAAGCAAAATTGTAATCTTTCTTTTTAAGTTGTAGTCCAGTTTCAAGAACTTGTGAGAGAGAGAACTGAGAGCTTGTACTTGAAGTTGAAGTGACAGCAATACAAAGTTGAGCCGATTTCTCCTCTACTTGCAGTACGGTATGGCTTATATTATGTCGTCGTTTTCTTTTTCTTTCTCCATGGGTAACTAAACTTCTCTCTGGCTTGCTATCGAACTCTCCCTTGCTTTTCTTTTTCTTGTTTTTAAAAGGAAAAAGACCCTATGACTCATATGAATGCCTCTCTTTAAAGCCTTTCTTTTTGAAAGTGTTCTTGAAGGCACATGAGGATGGGCTTAGATAGTTGAATCCACAACTCTTTCTTGAACATCGCTCGAATCGTTTTTAATTAATGCTTGCTCTTCGCGCTTGATTTTTAACATCCGATTCTCTGATTTCTTAAAAGAAAAAGACTCAACATCTTCTAACATCTTATGTGCTTTACTTAAAGCCTTCTAAAAAAAAGATTCAACTTGAAGTTTTGGCAAATGAGCATTTGAGGGACTTAATATTTTAAGAAAAAAAAAATAAACAATTGAGTAGTAGAAGATAGTAAGCCCAGACTTGATTTCATATTATTAAACAACAACACAACTCGCAAGCTTTTTAAAATCATCCTCTCCAAATCGTTTTCTGAAAGTTGAAATTTCTCTTTTCATCTCTTTTCCTTCCATTCTCTTTTCTAAAAAAACTGACACACTTCTTTGTTTCTATTTACTTCACCGAAACGCTTCTATCGCATCCCTCCTCGTGGACTCGACCCGTTAGCCACAAGCTACACGGTACATTCTTAACTTCATTGGTTGTTTCATTTGTTTTAGCAATCAATTTTTGGCGCCGTTGCCGGGGAGGGAACGGTGTAGTTGTTTTAACAATTCTTGTGTGTTTGTTTCAGGGAATTGAAGATCAAGATCTAGCATTCAAGTTTTGCCAAGAAGACTTGAAAATTCTGTGCTCCTACTCTCGAAAGTAGGAAACAGAATTTCAAGAAATTGCTTTGCAAATCTGAAAATTTTTGGGACTACTAAAAACTTTGTTTTGCAGGACATATTGCTTGCAAAAATTTCTAATTTTTTATGTCATATTTGTGCTAGTTTGTTATCACCATCCCTGTTTTAATCCAACAGTAATTTGAATGATTGTGAATTGTTTAAAAAACGTTTAGACTTGCATTCTAGGCATTTGTCTAATTACGTTTTCTTTACAATTACTGTTGAAGAGAGCTGGAGACAAGGTATGTATGCATAGCATATAGTTTAGGAAACATTCTTGGGTGTTATTGCTTTTGAATGCTACTTTCCTATATCTTGCACACTTGCACTAAGCAATTCTAAGGGCAAAACCCTAATCAAGATAAGGTGGGGAAGTCATTACCCTTCCTTAGCCCACAAACCATCTCCAAGCACGCACAACCTAAGCCTAATTAAAATTTGATAGACGTTGGCCTTAGGGACATCTCGAACTCAATAGGAGATTATCCTAAAGAGGAAAAGTGTTGGAAATTGACTCCTGTAAAATCAGTGTCAAGGAAAGGGATTGAGGGCCGAAAGCCCGAAGAGTTGTGGTTATTTAATTAAGGAACGTCATTTGACGGAAAACCTCCCACCACTCTTGCCCCGACCTGGCTGATTAGCTTGTGGTCAAGGTCTACATTCTACCTCTTGTGGACAATCAACCAGTTAGGAGTTGTCTAGGTCAAGGATACCTTAGACTAGACTTGGTTGATTTTCATTACTACTGTTTGAACTTGTTGTGATTGTGACTGTGATTGTGTATGCAAGTGTGGTCGAGAGACCCTAATTCATCTAGGTTAACTAGACACATCACCACCTAAGTTTGAACCAAGACCAGATCCGGTAATGGCTCAATCCACATCACTGCAGGATAGGTTCTACCCCATTAGGACCTCACTTCCATCATGCATCTCACTTCCATCGGTTGGTGAATACAATTTTGAGCTCAAGCCTCAATTCATCAACACACTCCCCAAATTTCATGGTCTAGAGTCCGAAGATGCCTACTTCTTCATAAGAGAATTTGAGGAAGTATGTCTTATGATGAAAATCCCACACCTTGTAGACGATGCTATTAGGTTGAGATTTATCCCGTTTGCACTTAAGGACCTAGCGAAAAAGTGGCTCTATAGCTTAGCAGCCGGTTCCATCACATCTTGGGATGGTTTCATCAAGGTCTTCTTGAAGAAATTCTATCCTATCCATAAAACTGCTCTCATTAGGAAGACGATCATGCAATTTAAGCAAGAACCTAGTGAACCGTTCTGGAGGTACTTTGAACGCTTTAAGGACCTCCTTGTCCAATGTCCACATCATGGAATAGAGAAATGGCGACAATGCCAAATTCTCTATGACGGTTTAGACTACTCCACCAAAACCCTCTTAGAAAGTATGTGCCAAGGGGGTTTCTTGCAGAAAGATGAAGATGAGGGATGGGATTTGTATGAAAATTTAGCTGAGAAAACCATCCAATGGGAATCTGCGAGTGAGACCCCTAAGAATCCTAACTCCATCTCTTCGAAAGGAGGTCTCCATTCCATAGAATCGTCCATCGCTAATGAGGCTAAGCTAGCTAATTTAGCTAGAAGACTGGAAGCTCTAGAGACAAAAGAACCAAGTCCAGTCAATCAAGTCAGCCCGAACCAATTTCCATCCCGAGCTGCACTTATTGTCAAGCCATGAACCATGTGTTTGAGGAATGCCCAGTGTTTCAAGCTCAGCAATCCTACCACGAACCGATGAATGCGGCCTTTTCAAGGCCGAACAATAACCCTTACGCCCCAACGTACAATCCCGGCTGGAGAAATCACCCTAATTTCTCATGGAGCCAGAACAACAATGACCATTCACGATTCAATCATGCTAACCACTTCCAACATAGTAACAATTCTTCCAATCATCAACCCAACTTCTCCAATTTCCATAATAATTCTCCCAACCATCCACCAAGCTTTCCAAATTATCAACAGAACTTTCCTAACCAATCTCCACAATCCTCCTTCCAGAATCCTCAATTGGAAAGGAGAATGACTGACTTTGAAAGGAACATGGAGAGATATATGAAAAATCAAGACACTCTCATGCAAACCATTCAGAGGTTAGAGGTTCAAATGAGCCAACTAGCCAACCCACAGAATGAGAGACAAAAGGGTACCCTGCCTAGTCAGCCAGTCACCAATCCGAAGAATTCCCAACAAGCTCATTTGGCTGAGGATCCTTCATTCAATCAATGTAATGCTGTGCATACATTGAGGTCAGGAAAGAAAGTTGATAACCAAGTGTCAACACCTACCAATCCTATTCAGCACAACCACAATCAAGCTTCCACCTCATCCAATCCAAGCTCTTCCAAATCTGACGAGTCTGAAAAAGACAAGTCAGCCAGCCAGGTGCACCAGCCTATAGTACCATTTCCGAATAGGCTGAAAAACAATAAGCAAAATTCGCACATGGACAAGATAATAGAGATTTTAATCAAGTGAAAATAAATGTGCCACTTCTCGATGCCATCCAACAAGTTCCTTCCTATGCTAAGTTTCTTAAGGACATGTGCACCAAGAAGAGAAAGACTAATGTTCCTAAGAAAGTCTTCCTAGCCACTAATATTAGTGAGCTATTTTCGGGTCCTATCCCTGTCAAGTACAAAGATCCAGGTAGCCCTACCATTGCCTGCACAATAGGACAAGCCGAGATTAGTCGTGCACTACTTGATTGGGGGCAAGTATCAACTTGCTCCCATTCTCTGTTTATCAACAACTCGGGTTGGGTGACCTTAGTCCAACTCGAGTCACCATCCAACTGGCTGACCGTTCTGTTAAAGTTCCAAAAGGGGAAATTAATGATGTCCTGATCCGGGTAGGGGTTCATATACCCTGTCGATTTCATAGTTTTGGAGACACAACCTGTGTCCAACTCCAATCGTAGGGCTCAAACTCCGGTCATCCTAGGTCGACCATTCCTTGCCACTGCTAATGCCATCATAAATTGCAGGAATGGGTCTATGAGGTTAACCTTTGGAGACATGACTAGAGAAGTCAATGTCTTCCATCTAGGAAAAACAACCCCGTGACATCGAGGACCAAACTTTTGAAGTAAAACCAAATTGAGAACTTGACAAGTGAACACGGGGAAGAATTGGAATCAGAAATGGAGATTGACTTCGAATTAGAGTCTGATGACTTTAATCTCGATCAGGTGGTAGATTCTGCCGTGAATTGGGCTTCAAACCCGATTTCACCAACTATGGAGCCAACAGATTTGACTAGTCCTTCTAGTGAGCCTTCCTCTTCCTTAGAATTGAAAGCCCTTCCTGCGCATCTCAAGTACGCCTATCTAGGCGAACAAGAGACCTTTCCCGTCATCATTGCCTCCCATTTAAATGACGGGGAAGAAAAAGATTTGAAAGATATTCTAAGAAAAACATAAGGAAGCCATCGAGTGGACTATGACTGATATCAAGGGATTAAGTCCAACCATCGTTCAACACCGCATCCATCTCAATGAAGATGCCACACCCAAGAGAGACCCGCAGCGTAGGTTAAACCCTATAATGCAAGAGGCTGTTCATGCTGAAATCATAAAACTCTTAGACAATGGGATAATTTATCCCATTTCGGATAGCCAATGGGTCAGTCCTGTCCACGCGGTCCCAAAGAAATCTGGTTTCACCGTAGTGGAAAACGAGAACAAAGAGTTGGTTCAAACTCGACTTCCCACGAAGATTCGAGTTTGCATTGACTATAGGAAACTAAATGCTGCAACTCGTAAGGACCACTTTCCACTTCCCTTCATTGATCAGATGCTTGAACGTTTAGCGGGTCACGAGTACTACTGCTTCTGGACGGTTACTCAGGCTATAACCAGATCCCTATCGCTCCTGAGGACCAAGAAAAGACCACGTTTACCTGTCCATTTGGGACATTTGCTTATCGTCGAATGCCATTCGGCTTATGCAATGCCCCAGCAACGTTTCAACGTTGCATGTTGAGTCTTTTCTCTGACATGGTAGAGCGCTTCTTAGAAATCTTCATGGATGATTTCTCCATCTACGGAGATTCATTCACTCAATGTCTCCACCATCTTGAACTCGTCCTCCAACGTTGTGCTGAAAAACATTTGACACTAAACTGGGAGAAATGCCACTTCATGGTGAAACATGGAATTGTCTTGGGTCATGAAATATCCAAGAAAGGAATAGAAGTGGATAGAGCCAAAATCGAGGTTATTGCTAAGCTTCCCATGCCCAAATGCGTTAAGGACATTAGATCCTTCCTAGGACACGCTGGTTTCTACCGTAGATTTATCAAGGATTTTAGCAAAATTGCTAGGCCCTTGACTAATCTGTTAGCTAAGGATGTGTCCTTCACTTTCGATGCTGACTGCATCACTTCTGGGAGAAGCTTAAGAGAGAGCTGATTTCTGCACCAATCATATCTGCCCCGGATTGGTCTAAACCGTTTGAGATTATGTGCGATGCTTCTGATTTTGCCATAGGCGTTGTCCTAGGACAACGTATTGATAGCAAGCAGCACGTGATCTACTACTCTAGTAGGACTCTCAATGACGCTCAACTGAACTACACTACGACCGAGAAGGAATTCTTGGCAGTAGTGTTTGCCTTAGAGAAGTTTCGTCCCTACCTACTAGGGTCCAAAACTACCATCTTCACCGATCATTCTGCACTTAGGTATCTCATGATGAAGAAGGATGCCAAGGCCCGACTCATTCGTTGGATCCTCCTTCTTCAAGAATTTGATCTCGAAATTCGAGACAAGAAAGGTGTAGAAAATGTCGTTGCTGACCATCTCTCACGGATTCCCAATTCTCCATGCAACGAATTACCCATCAATGAGGATTTTCCTGATGAACATCTCTTAGCTATCTCTAGGGAACCTTGGTTTGCTGATATAGTGAACTACTTAGTCACAAACCAAACTCCGTCTCATTGGTCCAAAATGATGTTTACCGGTTCTTATCCCAAGTCCGGTATTTCTTTTGGGAGGAACCGTATCTTTTCAAGTACTGTTCCGACCAAATTATTAGGAGATGCATTCCCGATGAGGAGGTTAGGAGTGTTCTGTCCTTTTGTCACGAACTTGCATGCGGTGGACACTTTGGTCCCCGCAAGACTGCTGAAAAGGTGCTACAAAGCGGGTTTTATTGGCCCACTCTGTTCAAGGATGCCTATGATTTTTGCAAGACGTGCCCTAGATGCCAAATGGTAGGTAGGATCTCACATCGAAATATGATGCCCCTCAACCAATTCTAGAAATAGAACTCTTTGATGTTTGGGGCATCGACTTTATGGGTCCATTTCCTAACTCATTTGGGAAACCAATACATATTGGTTGCTGTGGACTACGTGTCCAAGTGGGTAGAAGCCATTCCTTGTAAAACTAATGATAACAAAGTTGTCATAAAGTTTTTGAGAGAGAACATTTTTTCCCGCTTCGGAACCCCTCGCGCTATCATCAGTGATAATGGCACCACTTTTGCAATAGAACTTTTGAAGCCCTTATGCGAAAGTATGCCATAACTCACAAGTTGTCCACACCATATCATCCTCAAACCAGTGGGCAAGTTGAGGTTTCAAATAGACAAGTCAAACTTATATTGGAGAAAAATGTGAACCAAAACCGGAAAGATTGGTCCTTAAAACTTGTAGATGCTCTATGGGCCTACAGGACCGCTTTCAAGACGATTTTAGGAATGTCCCCTATAGGTTAGTCTATGGCAAACCTTGTCACTTGCCCGTTGAGTTAGAGCACCGAGCCTTATGGGCAATCAAGCAGTTGAATTTCGATTTGACTAAGGCCGGTGACCTTCGGAAATTACAAATTTCCGAATTGGAGGAATTGAGAAATGAGGCCTATGAAAATGCTAGGATCACTAAAGATAGAGTGAAGATTTTCCATGACAAGCACATCATAAGAAAAACCTTTGTCCCTGGTCAAAAAGTCTTACTCTACAATTCTAGGCTTCATCTTTTTCCAGGAAAATTGAAATCACGATGGACTGGGCCATTCGTTGTAAAGACCGTGTTTCCACACGGTGCAGTTGAGATCAGTGACCCCAAGAATGGAAATGACTTTAAGGTAAATGGTCAACGCCTTAAACCTTTCTGGAATCAGTGCCGGTAGATGAGACGGTAATGGGTCTTTTTGACCCAGTGTATCTGTAACTTTCCTCCTTTCCATTGTATTTCATGCACTTATACATTTCTTTCATACATTGGGGACAATGCATGAGATAAGTGTGGGGGAGGGTTCTAACATAGCTGAAAAAAAAAAAAAAAAAAAAGAAAAAAAATGGATATATAAAACAAAAAAAAAAAAAATTTTAAAAAAGGGTAGACAATATTTTGATATATTTTTGTAAGTATTTAAGTCAATTTTAAGGAATAGGAGAATCATAATTAGGATTTCTTTCACTTGGTCAAAATAAGATAACTTGTTTGATTTTTAGGGTTAGGAAGAAAATCTGGGAAAGTAATTTAGTCTTGATATTTACCTTGATGACATATGCACACAAAATACACTTACACACTTAGGGTTTGAAAACAGAGACTCTTATGCCTATATAAAAAAAAAAAGAAAAAAAAAAAAGAGTCTAATTATTGAGTAGCTAGGTGCTTTGGCTAAGCAAGCCTTAGTATTTATGCAAAAGATAATTAGACAAGTTTGAAAAAAAAAAAAAAAAAAAGGGGTATTCTCTGATTAAGCTGGGTACTTATGCCTCAGGAAGCATAAGTATTCACGCCTAAAAGGGGTACCTCGTATAAATAATGAGTATCCTCTGATTAAGCTGGGTACTTGTGCCTCATGAAGCATAAGTATTCACGCCTAAAAGGGTTACATAGTATAAATAAAAACCTTGGTTTCGTGGCCTTATCTGCTCGGGTGTTTAGGTCCTTAGGGTTGTTTTCTCACCTGGTGCCCTAAAACCGTCTGGTTTGGGTGTCACCGACTGAAAGCTCGTTACATGGGCAGATTAGAAAGCCTAATGAAATGGAGGAATAAAAGTTCACAATAAAAATAAATAAATATGAGGCATAGGAGTTAATGTTGAAGAACCCTTAGTAAACTTCACAGTCACGATGGTGCATACGACTCAGGGTAAATTAATAGACTAGATGAGAAGTACAGTTGACTCCTTACTTTAATTGACAACATGTTTTTGAATGGAGACTAAGTTTAGGAATGAAAATTTTGATATTCCTATAACTTATAGATTACTTAAACTCTCACAAATATACTTCAAATATTTTCGCCTTCCATAAAAAATAAAGAAAATAAAAAAAAAAATGCTTTTCGAAAATACTAACCTTTTCTCTTCCTTTTTGGATTTTGTGGGTGTAATCCGCTGAAAACCTCACGAGACAAAACTCGTCCTCTAGGGGTGACCTAGAGGTTTAACGGCTTGTTGCACATGCTCAGTGCAATCGAGTGACCTGCGAAAGTGGTCTAATAATTGATTCAAGTTAGTCTAATTTTTTGCTCGAGGGCGAGCAAAAGATAAGTGTGGGGGGTGTGATTTGTCACATACATTGCATTTATGTTGTCACTTTACCATACTTGTTTGCTAATAAATGATATTAATAATTGTCTTTTTCTTTGCTAAATGTAGGCCCAAATGCTCAAAGAAATAAAGGAGGAACAAGCCCAAAAGCCCACTTTATTCTGAAATAATTCAGAATAAACTCGAAGTGAAGAAATCTGGGCTATCAAGGAGTTGAGAAAATCCCTCCTTGAATCGAGGAATCGAAGCCAAGAAAATCAAATGTTGATTCAGTCAGTGGTTGAAGAAGAAAGGGAAAATCAACTGATATACGAAAAACCCTTCACCCAAAGAAGCCACCCCTCTTGGTGTGGCCACCTGGCCACAAGATTGCCGCAGAAACGCGGCAATAGCCGCGTTACGCGGCAATCTTGGGGAGGTTAGGGGGAGCGTTTGCTCCCCCGACCTCCCCGGGATCTTGGTTGTTGGGTTTTTGGCTATAAATACCTCCTTCAGCAGAGAAAAAGGCAGCGAAGACTAGGATTAAGTTTTGCATTTCTTTTATTAGGATTTAGGCTCTTGTTAGCTAGAAGCAAAAATTGTAATCTTTCTTTTAAGTTGTAGTCCAGTTTCAAGAACTTGTGAGAGAGAGAACTGAGAGCTTGTACTTGAAGGTTGAAGTGACAGCAATACAAAGTTGAGCCGATTTCTCCTCTACTTGCAGTACGGTATGGCTTATATTATGTCGTCGTTTCTTCTTTCTTTCTCCATGGGTAACTAAACTTCTCTCTGGGCTTGCTATCGAACTCTCCTTGCTTTTTCTTTTCTCTGTTTTTAAAGGAAAAAGACCTATGACTCATATGAATGCCTCTCTTTAAAGCCTTTCTTTTTGAAAGTGTTCTTGAAGGCACATGAGGATGGGCTTAGATAGTTGAATCCACAACTCTTTCTTGAACATCGCTCGAATCGTTTTTAATAATGCTTGCTTTCGCGCTTGATTTTTTAACATCCGATTCTCTGATTTCTAAAAGAAAAAGACAACATCTTCTAACATCTTATGTGCTTTACTTAAAGCCTTCTAAAAAAAAAGATTCAACTTGAAGTTTTGGCAAATGAGCATTTGAGGGACTTAATATTTTAAGAAAAAAAAAATAAACAATTGAGTAGTAAGATAGTAAGCCCAGACTTGATTTCATATTATTAAACAACAACACAACTCGCAAGCTTTTTAAAATCATCCTCTCCAAATCGTTTTCTGAAAGTTGAAAATTTCTCTTTTTCATCTCTTTTCCTTCCATTCTCTTTTTTAAAAAAACTGACACACTTCTTTGTTTCTATTTACTTCACCGAAACGCTTCTATCGCATCCCTCCTCGTGGACTCGACCCGTTAGCCACAAGCTACACGGTACATTCTTAACTTCATTGGTTGTTTCATTTGTTTTAGCAA
>JAVJIF010031340.1:0-308950 GCA_038442645.1 Agave tequilana
TGATTTGTCACATACATTGCATTTATGTTGTCACTTTACCATACTTGTTTGCTAATAAATGATATTATAATTGTCTTTTTCTTTGCTAAATGTAGGCCCAAATGCTCAAAGAAATAAAGGAGGAACAAGCCCAAAAGCCCACTTTATTCTGAAATAATTCAGAATAAACTCGAAGTGAAGAAATCTGGGCTATCAAGGAGTTGAGAAAATCCCTCCTTGAATCGAGGAATCGAAGCCAAGAAAATCAAATGTTGATTCAGTCAGTGTTGAAGAAGAAACAAGAAAATCAACCAGATATACGAAAAACCCTTCACCCAAAGAAGCCACCCCCTCTTGGTGTGGCCACCTGGCCACAAGATTGCCGCAGAAACGCGGCAATAGCCGCGTTTCCGCGGCAATCTTGGGGAGTTAGGGGGAGCGTTTGCTCCCCCGACCTCCCGGGATCTTGGTTGTTGGGTTTTTGGCTATAAATACCTCCTTCAGCAGAGAAAAAGGCAGCGAAGACTAGGATTAAGTTTTGCATTTCTTTTATTAGGATTTAGGCTCTTGTTAGCTAGAAGCAAAATTGTAATCTTTCTTTTTAAGTTGTAGTCCAGTTTCAAGAACTTGTGAGAGAGAGAACTGAGAGCTTGTACTTGAAGGTTGAAGTGACAGCAATACAAAGTTGAGCCGATTTCTCCTCTACTTGCAGTACGGTATGGCTTATATTATGTCGTCGTTTTCTTTTTCTTTCTCCATGGGTAACTAAACTTCTCTCTGGGCTTGCTATCGAACTCTCCCTTGCTTTTTCTTTTCTCTTGTTTTTAAAGGAAAAAGACCCTATGACTCATATGAATGCCTCTCTTTAAGCCTTTCTTTTTGAAAGTGTTCTTGAAGGCACATGAGGATGGGCTTAGATAGTTGAATCCACAACTCTTTCTTGAACATCGCTCGAATCGTTTTTAATTAATGCTTGCTCTTCGCGCTTGATTTTTTAACATCCGATTCTCTGATTTCTTAAAAGAAAAAGACTCAACATCTTCTAACATCTTATGTGCTTTACTTAAAGCCTTCTAAAAAAAGATTCAACTTGAAGTTTTGGCAAATGAGCATTTGAGGGACTTAATATTTTAAGAAAAAAAAAATAAACAATTGAGTAGTAAGATAGTAAGCCCAGACTTGATTTCATATTATTAAACAACAACACAACTCGCAAGCTTTTTAAAATCATCTTCTCCAAATCGTTTTCTGAAAGTTAAAATTTCTCTTTTTCATCTCTTTTCCTTCCATTCTCTTTTTCTAAAAAACTGACACACTTCTTTGTTTCTATTTACTTCACCGAAACGCTTCTATCGCATCCCTCCTCGTGGACTCGACCCGTTAGCCACAAGCTACACGGTACATTCTTAACTTCATTGGTTGTTTCATTTGTTTTAGCAATCAAATTTTTGGCGCCGTTGCCGGGGAGGGAACGGTGTAGTTGTTTTAACAATTCTTGTGTGTTTGTTTCAGGAATTGAAGATCAAGATCTAGCATTCAAGTTTTGCCAAGAAGACTTGAAAATTCTGTGCCCCTACTCTCGAAAGTAGGAAACAGAATTTCAAGAAATTGCTTTGCAAATCTGAAAATTTTTGGGACTACTAAAAACTTTGTTTTGCAGGACATATTGCTTGCAAAATTTCTAGTTTTTTATGTCATATTTGTGCTAGTTTGTTATCACCATCCCTGTTTTAATCCAACAGTAATTTGAATGATTGTGAATTGTTTAAAAAACGTTTAGACTTGCATTCTAGGCATTTGTCTAATTACGTTTTCTTTACAATTACTGTTGAAGAGAGCTGGAGACAAGGTATGTATGCATAGCATATAGTTTAGGAAACATTCTTGGGTGTTATTGCTTTTGAATGCTACTTTCCTATATCTTGCACACTTGCACTAAGCAATTCTAAGGGCAAAACCCTAATCAAGATAAGGTGGGGAAGTCATTACCCTTCCTTAGCCCACAAACCATCTCCAAGCACGCACAACCTAAGCCTAATTAAAATTTGATAGACGTTGGCCTTAGGGACATCTCGAACTCAATAGGAGATTATCCTAAAGAGGAAAAGTGTTGGAAATTGACTCCTGTAAAATCAGTGTCAAGGAAAGGGATTGAGGGCCGAAAGCCCGAAGAGTTGTGGTTATTTAATTAAGGAACGTCATTTGACGGAAAACCTCCCACCACTCTTGCCCCGACCTGGCTGATTAGCTTGTGGTCAAGGTCTACATTCTACCTCTTGTGGACAATCAACCAGTTAGGAGTTGTCTAGGTCAAGGATACCTTAGACTAGGCTTGGTTGATTTTCATTACTACTGTTTGAACTTGTTGTGATTGTGACTGTGATTGTGTATGCAAGTGTGGTCGAGAGACCCTAATTCATCTAGGTTAACTAGACACACATCACCACCTAAGTTTGAACCAAGACCAGATCCGGTAATGGCTCAATCCACATCACTGCAGGATAGGTTCTACCCCATTAGGACCTCACTTCCATCATGCATCTCACTTCCATCGGTTGGTGAATACAATTTTGAGCTCAAGCCTCAATTCATCAACACACTCCCCAAATTTCATGGTCTAGAGTCCGAAGATGCCTACTTCTTCATAAGAGAATTTGAGGAAGTATGTCTTATGATGAAAATCCCACACCTTGTAGACGATGCTATTAGGTTGAGATTTATCCCGTTTGCACTTAAGGACCTAGCGAAAAAGTGGCTCTATAGCTTAGCAGCCGGTTCCATCACATCTTGGGATGGTTTCATCAAGGTCTTCTTGAAGAAATTCTATCCTATCCATAAAACTGCTCTCATTAGGAAGACGATCATGCAATTTAAGCAAGAACCTAGTGAACCGTTCTGGAGGTACTTTGAACGCTTTAAGGACCTCCTTTGTCCATGTCCACATCATGGAATAGAGAAATGGCGACAATGCCAAATTCTCTATGACGGTTTAGACTACTCCACCAAAACCCTCTTAGAAAGTATGTGCCAAGGGGGTTTCTTGCAGAAAGATGAAGATGAGGGATGGGATTTGTATGAAAATTTAGCTGAGAAAACCATCCAATGGGAATCTGCGAGTGAGACCCCTAAGAATCCTAACTCCATCTCTTCGAAAGGAGGTCTCCATTCCATAGAATCGTCCATCGCTAATGAGGCTAAGCTAGCTAATTTAGCTAGAAGACTGGAAGCTCTAGAGACAAAGAACCAAGTCCAGTCAATCAAGTCAGCCCGAACCAATTTCCATCCCCGGCTGCACTTATTGTCAAGCCATGAACCATGTGTTTGAGGAATGCCCAGTGTTTCAAGCTCAGCAATCCTACCACGAACCGATGAATGCGGCTTTTCAAGGCCGAACAATAACCCTTACGCCCCAACGTACAATCCCGGCTGGAGAAATCACCCTAATTTCTCATGGAGCCAGAACAACAATGACCATTCACGATTCAATCATGCTAACCACTTCCAACATGGTAACAATTCTTCCAATCATCAACCCAACTTCTCCAATTTCCATAATAATTCTCCCACCATCCACCAAGCTTTCAAATTATCAACAGAACTTTCCTAACCAATCTCCACAATCCTCCTTCCAGAATCCTCAATTGGAAAGGAGAATGACTGACTTTGAAAGGAACATGGAGAGATATATGAAAAATCAAGACACTCTCATGCAAACCATTCAGAGGTTAGAGGTTCAAATGAGCCAACTAGCCAACCCACAGAATGAGAGACAAAAGGGTACCCTGCCTAGTCAGCCAGTCACCAATCCGAGGAATTCCCAACAAGCTCATTTGGCTGAGGATCCTTCATTCAATCAATGTAATGCTGTGCATACATTGAGGTCAGGAAAGAAAGTTGATAACCAAGTGTCAACAACCCCAATCCTATTCAGCACAACCAAAATCAAGCTTCCACCTCATCCAATCCAAGCTCTTCCAAATCTGACGAGTCTGAAAAAGACAAGTCAGCCAGCCAGGTGCACCAGCCTATAGTACCATTTCCGAATAGGCTGAAAAACAATAAGCAAAATCCGCACATGGACAAGATAATAGAGATGTTTAATCAAGTGAAAATAAATGTGCCACTTCTCGATGCCATCCAACAAGTTCCTTCTATGCTAAGTTTCTTAAGGACATGTGCACCAAGAAGAGAAAGACTAATGTTCCTAAGAAAGTCTTCCTAGCCACGAATATTAGTGAGCTATTTTCGGGTCCTATCCCTGTCAAGTACAAAGATCCAGGTAGCCCTACCATTGCCTGCACAATAGGACAAGCCGAGATTAGTCGTGCACTACTTGAT
Source organism: Agave tequilana (assembly GCA_038442645.1). NCBI lineage: Eukaryota > Viridiplantae > Streptophyta > Magnoliopsida > Asparagales > Asparagaceae > Agave > Agave tequilana. The sequence goes on from JAVJIF010031340.1 coordinate 4,318, forward strand.
TTGGGGGCAAGTATCAACTTGCTCCCATTCTCTGTTTATCAACAACTCGGGTTGGGTGACCTTAGTCCAACTCGAGTCACCATCCAACTGGCTGACCGTTCTGTTAAAGTTCCAAAAGGGGAAATTAATGATGTCCTGATCCGGGTAGGGGAGTTCATATACCCTGTCGATTTCATAGTTTTGGAGACACAACCTGTGTCCAACTCCAATCGTAGGGCTCAAACTCCGGTCATCCTAGGTCGACCATTCCTTGCCACTGCTAATGCCATCATAATTGCAGGAATGGGTCTATGAGGTTAACCTTTGGAGACATGACTAGAGAAGTCAATGTCTTCCATCTAGGAAAAATAACCCCGTGACATCGAGGACCAAACTTTTGAAGTAAACCAAATTGAGAACTTGACAAGTGAACACGGGGAAGAATTGGAATCAGAAATGGAGATTGACTTCGAATTAGAGTCTGATGACTTTAATCTCGATCAGGTGGTAGATTCTGCCGTGAATTGGGCTTCAAACCCGATTTCACCAACTATGGAGCCAACAGATTTGACTAGTCCTTCTAGTGAGCCTTCCTCTTCCTTAGAATTGAAAGCCCTTCCTGCGCATCTCAAGTACACCTATCTAGGCGAACAAGAGACCTTTCCGTCATCATTGCCTCCCATTTAAATGACGGGGAAGAAAAAGATTTGAAAGATATTCTAAGAAAACATAAGGAAGCCATCGGGTGGACTATGACTGATATCAAGGGATTAAGTCCAACCATCGTTCAACACCGCATCCATCTCAATGAAGATGCCACACACAAGAGAGACCCGCAGCGTAGGTTAAACCCTATAATGCAAGAGGCTGTTCATGCTGAAATCATAAAACTCTTAGACAATGGGATAATTTATCCCATTTCGGATAGCCAATGGGTCAGTCCTGTCCACGCGGTCCCAAAGAAATCTGTTTCACCGTAGTGGAAAACGAGAACAAAGAGTTGGTTCAAACTCGACTTCCCACGAAGATTCGAGTTTGCATTGACTATAGGAAACTAAATGCTGCAACTCGTAAGGACCACTTTCCACTTCCCTTCATTGATCAGATGCTTGAACGTTTAGCGGGTCACGAGTACTACTGCTTCTTGGACGGTTACTCAGGCTATAACCAGATCCCTATCGCTCCTGAGGACCAAGAAAAGACCACGTTTACCTGTCCATTTGGGACATTTGCTTATCGTCGAATGCCATTCGGCTTATGCAATGCCCCAGCAACGTTTCAACGTTGCATGTTGAGTCTTTTCTCTGACATGGTAGAGCGCTTCTTAGAAATCTTCATGGATGATTTCTCCATCTACGGAGATTCATTCACTCAATGTTTCCACCATCTTGAACTCGTCCTCCAACGTTGTGCTGAAAAACATTTGACACTAAACTGGGAGAAATGCCACTTCATGGTGAAACATGGAATTGTCTTGGGTCATGAAATATCTAAGAAAGGAATAGAAGTGGATAGAGCCAAAATCGAGGTTATTGCTAAGCTTCCCTGCCCAAATGCGTTAAGGACATTAGATCCTTCCTAGGACACGCTGGTTTCTACCGTAGATTTATCAAGGATTTTAGCAAAATTGCTAGGCCCTTGACTAATCTGTTAGCTAAGGATGTGTCCTTCACTTTCGATGCTGACTGCATCACTTCTTGGGAGAAGCTTAAGAGAGAGCTGATTTCTGCACCAATCATATCTGCCCCGATTGGTCTAAACCGTTTGAGATTATGTGCGATGCTTCTGATTTTGCCATAGGCGCTGTCCTAGGACAACGTATTGATAGCAAGCAGCACGTGATCTACTACTCTAGTAGGACTCTCAATGACGCTCAACTGAACTACACTACGATCGAGAAGGAATTCTTGGCAGTAGTGTTTGCCTTAGAGAAGTTTCGTCCCTACCTACTAGGGTCCAAAACTACCATCTTCACCGATCATTCTGCACTTAGGTATCTCATGATGAAGAAGGATGCCAAGGCCCGACTCATTCGTTGGATCCTCCTTCTTCAAGAATTTGATCTCGAAATTCGAGACAAGAAAGGTGTAGAAAATGTCGTTGCTGACCATCTCTCACGGATTCCCAATTCTCTATGCAACGAATTACCCATCAATGAGGATTTTCCTGATGAACATCTCTTAGCTATCTCTAGGGAACCTTGGTTTGCTGATATAGTGAACTACTTAGTCACAAACCAAACTCCGTCTCATTGGTCCAAAAATGATGTTTACCGGTTCTTATCCCAAGTCCGGTATTTCTTTTGGGAGGAACCGTATCTTTTCAAGTACTGTTCCGACCAAATTATTAGGAGATGCATTCCCGATGAGGAGGTTAGGAGTGTTCTGTCCTTTTGTCACGAACTTGCATGCGGTGGACACTTTGGTCCCCGCAAGACTGCTGAAAAGGTGCTACAAAGCGGGTTTTATTGGCCCACTCTGTTCAAGGATGCCTATGATTTTTGCAAGACGTGCCCTAGATGCCAAATGGTAGGTAGGATCTCACATCGAAATATGATGCCCCTCAACCCAATTCTAGAAATAGAACTCTTTGATGTTTGGGGCATCGACTTTATGGGTCCATTTCCTAACTCATTTGGGAACCAATACATATTGGTTGCTGTGGACTACGTGTCCAAGTGGGTAGAAGCCATTCCTTGTAAAACTAATGATAACAAAGTTGTCATAAAGTTTTTGAGAGAGAACATTTTTTCCCGCTTCGGAACCCCTCGCGCTATCATCAGTGATAATGGCACCCACTTTTGCAATAGAACTTTTGAAGCCCTTATGCGAAAGTATGCCATAACTCACAAGTTGTCCACACCATATCATCCTCAAACCAGTGGGCAAGTTGAGGTTTCAAATAGACAAGTCAAACTTATATTGGAGAAAACTGTGAACCAAAACCGGAAAGATTGGTCTTTAAAACTTGTAGATGCTCTATGGGCCTACAGGACCGCTTTCAAGACGATTTTAGGAATGTCTCCCTATAGGTTAGTCTATGGCAAACCTTGTCACTTGCCCGTTGAGTTAGAGCACCGAGCCTTATGGGCAATCAAGCAGTTGAATTTCGATTTGACTAAGGCCGGTGACCTTCGGAAATTACAAATTTCCGAATTGGAGGAATTGAGATGAGGCCAATGAAAATGCTAGGATCACTAAAGATAGAGTGAAGATTTTCCATGACAAGCACATCATAAGAAAAACCTTTGTCCCTGGTCAAAAAGTCTTACTCTACAATTCTAGGCTTCATCTTTTTCCAGGAAAATGAAATCACGATGGACTGGGCCATTCGTTGTAAAGACCGTGTTTCCACACGGTGCAGTTGAGATCAGTGACCCCAAGAATGGAAATGACTTTAGGTAAATGGTCAACGCCTTAAACCTTTCTTGGAATCAGTGCCGGTAGATGAGACGGTAATGGGTCTTTTTGACCCAGTGTATCTGTAACTTTCCTCCTTTCCATTGTATTTCATGCACTTATACATTTCTTTCATACATTGGGGACAATGCATGAGATAAGTGTGGGGGAGGGTTCTAACATAGCTGAAAAAAAAAAAAAAGAAAAAAAAAGAAAAAAATAGATATATAAAACAAAAAAAAAAAAAAATTTTTAAAAAAGGGTAGACAATATTTTGATATATTTTTTGTAAGTATTTAAGTCAATTTTAAGGAATAGGAGAATCATAATTAGGATTTCTTTCACTTGGTCAAAATAAGATAACTTGTTTGATTTTTAGGGTTAGGAAGAAAATCTGGGAAAGTAATTTAGTCTTGATATTTACCTTGATGACATATGCACACAAAATACACTTACACACTTAGGGTTTGAAAACAGAGACTCTTATGCCTTATATATAAAAAAAAAAAAGAAAAAAAAAAAGAGTCTAATTATTGAGTAGCTAGGTGCTTTGGCCTAAGCAAGCCTTAGTATTTATGCAAAAGATAATTAGACAAGTTTGAAAAAAAAAAAAAGGGTATTCTCTGATTAAGCTGGGTACTTATGCCTCAGGAATCATAAGTATTCACGCCTAAAAGGGGTACCTCGTATAAATAATGAGTATCCTCTGATTAAGCTGGGTACTTGTGCCTCATGAAGCATAAGTATTCACGCCTAAAAGGGTTACATAGTATAAATAAAAACCTTGGTTTCGTGGCCTTATCTGCTCGGGTGTTTAGGTCCTTAGGGGTGTTTTCTCACCTGGTGCCCTAAAACCGTCTGGTTTGGGTGTCACCGACTGAAAGCTCGTTACATGGGCAGATTAGAAAGCCTAATGAAATGGAGGAATAAAAGTTCACAATAAAATAAATAAATATGAGGCATAGGAGTTAATGTTGAAGAACCCTTAGTAAACTTCACAGTCACGATGGTGCATACGACTCAGGGTAAATTAATAGACTAGATGAGAAGTACAGTTTGACTCCTTACTTTAATTGACAACATGTTTTTGAATGGAGACTAAGTTTAGGAATGAAAATTTGATATTCCTATAACTTATAGATTGCTTAAACTCTCACAAATATACTTCAAATATTTTCGCCTTCCATAAAAAATAAAAAATAAAAATAAAAAAAAAAAATGCTTTTCGAAAATACTAACCTTTTCTCTTCCTTTTTGGATTTTGTGGGTGTAATCCGCTGAAAACCCTCACGAGACAAAACTCGTCCTCTAGGGGTGACCTAGAGGTTTAACGGCTTGTTGCACATGCTCAGTGCAATCGAGTGACCTGCGAAAGTGGTCTAATAATGATTCAAGTTAGTCTAATTTTTTGCTCGAGGGCGAGCAAAAGATAAGTGTGGGGGTGTGATTTGTCACATACATTGCATTTATGTTGTCACTTTACCATACTTGTTGCTAATAAATGATATTAATAATTGTCTTTTTCTTTGCTAAATGTAGGCCCAAATGCTCAAAGAAATAAAGGAGGAACAAGCCCAAAAGCCCACTTTATTCTGAAATAATTCAGAATAAACTCGAAGTGAAGAAATCTGGGCTATCAAGGAGTTGAGAAAATCCCTCCTTGAATCGAGGAATCGAAGCCAAGAAAATCAAATGTTGATTCAGTCAGTGGTTGAAGAAGAAACAAGAAAATCAACCAGATATACGAAAAACCCTTCACCCAAAGAAGCCACCCCCTCTTGGTGTGGCCACCTGGCCACAAGATTGCCGCAGAAACGCGGCAATAGCCGCGTTTCCGCGGCAATCTTGGGGAGTTAGGGGGAGCGTTTGCTCCCCCGACCTCCCCGGGATCTTGGTTGTTGGGTTTTTGGCTATAAATACCTCCTTCAGCAGAGAAAAAGGCAGCGAAGACTAGGATTAAGTTTTGCATTTCTTTTATTAGGATTTAGGCTCTTGTTAGCTAGAAGCAAAATTGTAATCTTTCTTTTTAAGTTGTAGTCCAGTTTCAAGAACTTGTGAGAGAGAGAACTGAGAGCTTGTACTTGAAGGTTGAAGTGACAGCAATACAAAGTTGAGCCGATTTCTCCTCTACTTGCAGTACGGTATGGCTTATATTATGTCGTCGTTTTCTTTTTCTTTCTCCATGGGTAACTAAACTTCTCTCTGGGCTTGCTATCGAACTCTCCCTTGCTTTTTCTTTTCTCTTGTTTTTAAAAGGAAAAAGACCCTATGACTCATATGAATGCCTCTCTTTAAAGCCTTTCTTTTTGAAAGTGTTCTTGAAGGCACATGAGGATGGGCTTAGATAGTTGAATCCACAACTCTTTCTTGAACATCGCTCGAATCGTTTTTAATTAATGCTTGCTCTTCGCGCTTGATTTTTAACATCCGATTCTCTGATTTCTTAAAAGAAAAAGACTCAACATCTTCTAACATCTTATGTGCTTTACTTAAAGCCTTCTAAAAAAAAGATTCAACTTGAAGTTTTGGCAAATGAGCATTTGAGGGACTTAATATTTTAAGAAAAAAAAAATAAACAATTGAGTAGTAAGATAGTAAGCCCAGACTTGATTTCATATTATTAAACAACAACACAACTCGCAAGCTTTTTAAAATCATCTTCTCCAAATCGTTTTCTGAAAGTTAAAATTTCTCTTTTTCATCTCTTTTCCTTCCATTCTCTTTTTCTAAAAAACTGACACACTTCTTTGTTTCTATTTACTTCACCGAAACGCTTCTATCGCATCCCTCCTCGTGGACTCGACCCGTTAGCCACAAGCTACACGGTACATTCTTAACTTCATTGGTTGTTTCATTTGTTTTAGCAATCAAATTTTTGGCGCCGTTGCCGGGGAGGGAACGGTGTAGTTGTTTTAACAATTCTTGTGTGTTTGTTTCAGGGAATTGAAGATCAAGATCTAGCATTCAAGTTTTGCCAAGAAGACTTGAAAATTCTGTGCCCCTACTCTCGAAAGTAGGAAACAGAATTTCAAGAAATTGCTTTGCAAATCTGAAAATTTTTGGGACTACTAAAAACTTTGTTTTGCAGGACATATTGCTTGCAAAAATTTCTAGTTTTTTATGTCATATTTGTGCTAGTTTGTTATCACCATCCCTGTTTTAATCCAACAGTAATTTGAATGATTGTGAATTGTTTAAAAAACGTTTAGACTTGCATTCTAGGCATTTGTCTAATTACGTTTTCTTTACAATTACTGTTGAAGAGAGCTGGAGACAAGGTATGTATGCATAGCATATAGTTTAGGAAACATTCTTGGGTGTTATTGCTTTTGAATGCTACTTTCCTATATCTTGCACACTTGCACTAAGCAATTCTAAGGGCAAAACCCTAATCAAGATAAGGTGGGGAAGTCATTACCCTTCCTTAGCCCACAAACCATCTCCAAGCACGCACAACCTAAGCCTAATTAAAATTTGATAGACGTTGGCCTTAGGGACATCTCGAACTCAATAGGAGATTATCCTAAAGAGGAAAAGTGTTGGAAATTGACTCCTGTAAAATCAGTGTCAAGGAAAGGGATTGAGGGCCGAAAGCCCGAAGAGTTGTGGTTATTTAATTAAGGAACGTCATTTGACGGAAAACCTCCCACCACTCTTGCCCCGACCTGGCTGATTAGCTTGTGGTCAAGGTCTACATTCTACCTCTTGTGGACAATCAACCAGTTAGGAGTTGTCTAGGTCAAGGATACCTTAGACTAGGCTTGGTTGATTTTCATTACTACTGTTTGAACTTGTTGTGATTGTGACTGTGATTGTGTATGCAAGTGTGGTCGAGAGACCCTAATTCATCTAGGTTAACTAGACACACATCACCACCTAAGTTTGAACCAAGACCAGATCCGGTAATGGCTCAATCCACATCACTGCAGGATAGGTTCTACCCCATTAGGACCTCACTTCCATCATGCATCTCACTTCCATCGGTTGGTGAATACAATTTTGAGCTCAAGCCTCAATTCATCAACACACTCCCCAAATTTCATGGTCTAGAGTCCGAAGATGCCTACTTCTTCATAAGAGAATTTGAGGAAGTATGTCTTATGATGAAAATCCCACACCTTGTAGACGATGCTATTAGGTTGAGATTTATCCCGTTTGCACTTAAGGACCTAGCGAAAAAGTGGCTCTATAGCTTAGCAGCCGGTTCCATCACATCTTGGGATGGTTTCATCAAGGTCTTCTTGAAGAAATTCTATCCTATCCATAAAACTGCTCTCATTAGGAAGACGATCATGCAATTTAAGCAAGAACCTAGTGAACCGTTCTGGAGGTACTTTGAACGCTTTAAGGACCTCCTTTGTCCAATGTCCACATCATGGAATAGAGAAATGGCGACAATGCCAAATTCTCTATGACGGTTTAGACTACTCCACCAAAACCCTCTTAGAAAGTATGTGCCAAGGGGGTTTCTTGCAGAAAGATGAAGATGAGGGATGGGATTTGTATGAAAATTTAGCTGAGAAAACCATCCAATGGGAATCTGCGAGTGAGACCCCTAAGAATCCTAACTCCATCTCTTCGAAAGGAGGTCTCCATTCCATAGAATCGTCCATCGCTAATGAGGCTAAGCTAGCTAATTTAGCTAGAAGACTGGAAGCTCTAGAGACAAAAGAACCAAGTCCAGTCAATCAAGTCAGCCCGAACCAATTTCCATCCCCGGGCTGCACTTATTGTCAAGCCATGAACCATGTGTTTGAGGAATGCCCAGTGTTTCAAGCTCAGCAATCCTACCACGAACCGATGAATGCGGCCTTTTCAAGGCCGAACAATAACCCTTACGCCCCAACGTACAATCCCGGCTGGAGAAATCACCCTAATTTCTCATGGAGCCAGAACAACAATGACCATTCACGATTCAATCATGCTAACCACTTCCAACATGGTAACAATTCTTCCAATCATCAACCCAACTTCTCCAATTTCCATAATAATTCTCCCAACCATCCACCAAGCTTTCCAAATTATCAACAGAACTTTCCTAACCAATCTCCACAATCCTCCTTCCAGAATCCTCAATTGGAAAGGAGAATGACTGACTTTGAAAGGAACATGGAGAGATATATGAAAAATCAAGACACTCTCATGCAAACCATTCAGAGGTTAGAGGTTCAAATGAGCCAACTAGCCAACCCACAGAATGAGAGACAAAAGGATACCCTGCCTAGTCAGCCAGTCACCAATCCGAGGAATTCCCAACAAGCTCATTTGGCTGAGGATCCTTCATTCAATCAATGTAATGCTGTGCATACATTGAGGTCAGGAAAGAAAGTTGATAACCAAGTGTCAACACCTACCAATCCTATTCAGCACAACCAAAATCAAGCTTCCACCTCATCCAATCCAAGCTCTTCCAAATCTGACGAGTCTGAAAAAGACAAGTCAGCCAGCCAGGTGCACCAGCCTATAGTACCATTTCCGAATAGGCTGAAAAACAATAAGCAAAATCCGCACATGGACAAGATAATAGAGATGTTTAATCAAGTGAAAATAAATGTGCCACTTCTCGATGCCATCCAACAAGTTCCTTCCTATGCTAAGTTTCTTAAGGACATGTGCACCAAGAAGAGAAAGACTAATGTTCCTAAGAAAGTCTTCCTAGCCACTAATATTAGTGAGCTATTTTCGGGTCCTATCCCTGTCAAGTACAAAGATCCAGGTAGCCCTACCATTGCCTGCACAATAGGACAAGCCGAGATTAGTCGTGCACTACTTGATTTGGGGGCAAGTATCAACTTGCTCCCATTCTCTGTTTATCAACAACTCGGGTTGGGTGACCTTAGTCCAACTCGAGTCACCATCCAACTGGCTGACCGTTCTGTTAAAGTTCCAAAAGGGGAAATTAATGATGTCCTGATCCGGGTAGGGGAGTTCATATACCTTGTCGATTTCATAGTTTTGGAGACACAACCTGTGTCCAACTCCAATCGTAGGGCTCAAACTCCGGTCATCCTAGGTCGACCATTCCTTGCCACTGCTAATGCCATCATAAATTGCAGGAATGGGTCTATGAGGTTAACCTTTGGAGACATGACTAGAGAAGTCAATGTCTTCCATCTAGGAAAACAACCCCGTGACATCGAGGACCAAACTTTTGAAGTAAACCAAATTGAGAACTTGACAAGTGAACACGGGGAAGAATTGGAATCAGAAATGGAGATTGACTTCGAATTAGAGTCTGATGACTTTAATCTCGATCAGGTGGTAGATTCTGCCGTGAATTGGGCTTCAAACCCGATTTCACCAACTATGGAGCCAACAGATTTGACTAGTCCTTCTAGTGAGCCTTCCTCTTCCTTAGAATTGAAAGCCCTTCCTGCGCATCTCAAGTACGCCTATCTAGGCGAACAAGAGACCTTTCCCGTCATCATTGCCTCCCATTTAAATGACGGGGAAGAAAAAGATTTGAAAGATATTCTAAGAAAACATAAGGAAGCCATCGGGTGGACTATGACTGATATCAAGGGATTAAGTCCAACCATCGTTCAACACCGCATCCATCTCAATGAAGATGCCACACCCAAGAGAGACCCGCAGCGTAGGTTAAACCCTATAATGCAAGAGGCTGTTCATGCTGAAATCATAAAACTCTTAGACAATGGGATAATTTATCCCATTTCGGATAGCCAATGGGTCAGTCCTGTCCACGCGGTCCCAAAGAAATCTGGTTTCACCGTAGTGGAAAACGAGAACAAAGAGTTGGTTCAAACTCGACTTCCCACGAAGATTCGAGTTTGCATTGACTATAGGAAACTAAATGTTGCAACTCGTAAGGACCACTTTCCACTTCCCTTCATTGATCAGATGCTTGAACGTTTAGCGGGTCACGAGTACTACTGCTTCTTGGACGGTTACTCAGGCTATAACCAGATCCCTATCGCTCCTGAGGACCAAGAAAAGACCACGTTTACCTGTCCATTTGGGACATTTGCTTATCGTCGAATGCCATTCGGCTTATGCAATGCCCCAGCAACGTTTCAACGTTGCATGTTGAGTCTTTTCTCTGACATGGTAGAGCGCTTCTTAGAAATCTTCATGGATGATTTCTCCATCTACGGAGATTCATTCACTCAATGTTTCCACCATCTTGAACTCGTCCTCCAACGTTGTGCTGAAAAACATTTGACACTAAACTGGGAGAAATGCCACTTCATGGTGAAACATGGAATTGTCTTGGGTCATGAAATATCCAAGAAAGGAATAGAAGTGGATAGAGCCAAAATCGAGGTTATTGCTAAGCTTCCCATGCCCAAATGCGTTAAGGACATTAGATCCTTCCTAGGACACGCTGGTTTCTACCGTAGATTTATCAAGGATTTTAGCAAAATTGCTAGGCCCTTGACTAATCTGTTAGCTAAGGATGTGTCCTTCACTTTCGATGCTGACTGCATCACTTCTTGGGAGAAGCTTAAGAGAGAGCTGATTTCTGCACCAATCATATCTGCCCCGGATTGGTCTAAACCGTTTGAGATTATGTGCGATGCTTCTGATTTTGCCATAGGCGCTGTCCTAGGACAACGTATTGATAGCAAGCAGCACGTGATCTACTACTCTAGTAGGACTCTCAATGACGCTCAACTGAACTACACTACGACCGAGAAGGAATTCTTGGCAGTAGTGTTTGCCTTAGAGAAGTTTCGTCCCTACCTACTAGGGTCCAAAACTACCATCTTCACCGATCATTCTGCACTTAGGTATCTCATGATGAAGAAGGATGCCAAGGCCCGACTCATTCGTTGGATCCTCCTTCTTCAAGAATTTGATCTCGAAATTCGAGACAAGAAAGGTGTAGAAAATGTCGTTGCTGACCATCGGATTCCCAATTCTCCATGCAACGAATTACCCATCAATGAGGATTTTCCTGATGAACATCTCTTAGCTATCTCTAGGGAACCTTGGTTTGCTGATATAGTGAACTACTTAGTCACAAACCAAACTCCGTCTCATTGGTCCAAAAATGATGTTTACCGGTTCTTATCCCAAGTCCGGTATTTCTTTTGGGAGGAACCGTATCTTTTCAAGTACTGTTCCGACCAAATTATTAGGAGATGCATTCTCGATGAGGAGGTTAGGAGTGTTCTGTCCTTTTGTCACGAACTTGCATGCGGTGGACACTTTGGTCCCCGCAAGACTGCTGAAAAGGTGCTACAAAGCGGGTTTTATTGGCCCACTCTGTTCAAGGATGCCTATGATTTTTGCAAGACGTGCCCTAGATGCCAAATGGTAGGTAGGATCTCACATCGAAATATGATGCCCCTCAACCCAATTCTAGAAATAGAACTCTTTGATGTTTGGGGCATCGACTTTATGGGTCAATTTCCTAACTCATTTGGGAACCAATACATATTGGTTGCTGTGGACTACGTGTCCAAGTGGGTAGAAGCCATTCCTTGTAAAACTAATGATAACAAAGTTGTCATAAAGTTTTTGAGAGAGAACATTTTTTCCCGCTTCGGAACCCCTCGCGCTATCATCAGTGATAATGGCACCCACTTTTGCAATAGAACTTTTGAAGCCCTTATGCGAAAGTATGCCATAACTCACAAGTTGTCCACACCATATCATCCTCAAACCAGTGGGCAAGTTGAGGTTTCAAATAGACAAGTCAAACTTATATTGGAGAAAACTGTGAACCAAAACCGGAAAGATTGGTCTTTAAAACTTGTAGATGCTCTATGGGCCTACAGGACCGCTTTCAAGACGATTTTAGGAATGTCTCCCTATAGGTTAGTCTATGGCAAACCTTGTCACTTGCCCGTTGAGTTAGAGCACCGAGCCTTATGGGCAATCAAGCAGTTGAATTTCGATTTGACTAAGGCCGGTGACCTTCGGAAATTACAAATTTCCGAATTGGAGGAATTGAGAAATGAGGCCTATGAAAATGCTAGGATCACTAAAGATAGAGTGAAGATTTTCCATGACAAGCACATCATAAGAAAAACCTTTGTCCCTGGTCAAAAAGTCTTACTCTACAATTCTAGGCTTCATCTTTTTCCAGGAAAATTGAAATCACGATGGACTGGGCCATTCGTTGTAAAGACCGTGTTTCCACACGGTGCAGTTGAGATCAGTGACCCCAAGAATGGAAATGACTTTAAGGTAAATGGTCAACGCCTTAAACCTTTCTTGGAATCAGTGCCGGTAGATGAGACGGTAATGGGTCTTTTTGACCCAGTGTATCTGTAACTTTCCTCCTTTCCATTGTATTTCATGCACTTATACATTTCTTTCATACATTGGGGACAATGCATGAGATAAGTGTGGGGGAGGGTTCTAACATAGCTGAAAAAAAAAAAAAGAAAAAAAAAAGAAAAAATAGATATATAAAACAAAAAAAAAAAATTTTAAAAAAGGGTAGACAATATTTTGATATATTTTTTGTAAGTATTTAAGTCAATTTTAAGGAATAGGAGAATCATAATTAGGATTTCTTTCACTTGGTCAAAATAAGATAACTTGTTTGATTTTTAGGGTTAGGAAGAAAATCTGGGAAAGTAATTTAGTCTTGATATTTACCTTGATGACATATGCACACAAAATACACTTACACACTTAGGGTTTGAAAACAGAGACTCTTATGCCTTATATATAAAAAAAAAAAAGAAAAAAAAAAGAGTCTAATTATTGAGTAGCTAGGTGCTTTGGCCTAAGCAAGCCTTAGTATTTATGCAAAAGATAATTAGACAAGTTTGAAAAAAAAAAAAAAAAAGGGGTATTCTCTGATTAAGCTGGGTACTTATGCCTCAGGAATCATAAGTATTCACGCCTAAAAGGGGTACCTCGTATAAATAATGAGTATCCTCTGATTAAGCTGGGTACTTGTGCCTCATGAAGCATAAGTATTCACGCCTAAAAGGGTTACATAGTATAAATAAAAACCTTGGTTTCGTGGCCTTATCTGCTCGGGTGTTTAGGTCCTTAGGGGTGTTTTCTCACCTGGTGCCCTAAAACCGTCTGGTTTGGGTGTCACCGACTGAAAGCTCGTTACATGGGCAGATTAGAAAGCCTAATGAAATGGAGGAATAAAAGTTCACAATAAAATAAATAAATATGAGGCATAGGAGTTAATGTTGAAGAACCCTTAGTAAACTTCACAGTCACGATGGTGCATACGACTCAGGGTAAATTAATAGACTAGATGAGAAGTACAGTTTGACTCCTTACTTTAATTGACAACATGTTTTTGAATGGAGACTAAGTTTAGGAATGAAAATTTTGATATTCCTATAACTTATAGATTACTTAAACTCTCACAAATATACTTCAAATATTTTCGCCTTCCATAAAAAATAAAAAAAAAAAAAAAAAAAAAATGCTTTTCGAAAATACTAACCTTTTCTCTTCCTTTTTGGATTTTGTGGGTGTAATCCGCTGAAAACCCTCACGAGACAAAACTCGTCCTCTAGGGGTGACCTAGAGGTTTAACGGCTTGTTGCACATGCTCAGTGCAATCGAGTGACCTGCGAAAGTGGTCTAATAATTGATTCAAGTTAGTCTAATTTTTTTGCTCGAGGGCGAGCAAAAGATAAGTGTGGGGGTGTGATTTGTCACATACATTGCATTTATGTTGTCACTTTACCATACTTGTTTGCTAATAAATGATATTAATAATTGTCTTTTTCTTTGCTAAATGTAGGCCCAAATGCTCAAAGAAATAAAGGAGGAACAAGCCCAAAAGCCCACTTTATTCTGAAATAATTCAGAATAAACTCGAAGTGAAGAAATCTGGGCTATCAAGGAGTTGAGAAAATCCCTCCTTGAATCGAGGAATCGAAGCCAAGAAAATCAAATGTTGATTCAGTCAGTGGTTGAAGAAGAAACAAGAAAATCAACCAGATATACGAAAAACCCTTCACCCAAAGAAGCCACCCCCTCTTGGTGTGGCCACCTGGCCACAAGATTGCCGCAGAAACGCGGCAATAGCCGCGTTTCCGCGGCAATCTTGGGGAGTTAGGGGGAGCGTTTGCTCCCCCGACCTCCCCGGGATCTTGGTTGTTGGGTTTTTGGCTATAAATACCTCCTTCAGCAGAGAAAAGGCAGCGAAGACTAGGATTAAGTTTTGCATTTCTTTTATTAGGATTTAGGCTCTTGTTAGCTAGAAGCAAAATTGTAATCTTTCTTTTAAGTTGTAGTCCAGTTTCAAGAACTTGTGAGAGAGAGAACTGAGAGCTTGTACTTGAAGGTTGAAGTGACAGCAATACAAAGTTGAGCCGATTTCTCCTCTACTTGCAGTACGGTATGGCTTTTATTATGTCGTCGTTTTCTTTTTCTTTCTCCATGGGTAACTAAACTTCTCTCTGGGCTTGCTATCGAACTCTCCCTTGCTTTTTCTTTTCTCTTGTTTTTAAAAGGAAAAGACCCTATGACTCATATGAATGCCTCTCTTTAAAGCCTTTCTTTTTGAAAGTGTTCTTGAAGGCACATGAGGATGGGCTTAGATAGTTGAATCCACAACTCTTTCTTGAACATCGCTCGAATCGTTTTTAATTAATGCTTGCTCTTCGCGCTTGATTTTTTAACATCCGATTCTCTGATTTCTTAAAAGAAAAGACTCAACATCTTCTAACATCTTATGTGCTTTACTTAAAGCCTTCTAAAAAAAAGATTCAACTTGAAGTTTTGGCAAATGAGCATTTGAGGGACTTAATATTTTAAGAAAAAAAAAATAAACAATTGAGTAGTAAGATAGTAAGCCCAGACTTGATTTCATATTATTAAACAACAACACAACTCGCAAGCTTTTTAAAATCATCTTCTCCAAATCGTTTTCTGAAAGTTGAAATTTCTCTTTTTCATCTCTTTTCCTTCCATTCTCTTTTTCTAAAAAACTGACACACTTCTTTGTTTCTATTTACTTCACCGAAACGCTTCTATCGCATCCCTCCTCGTGGACTCGACCGTTAGCCACAAGCTACACGGTACATTCTTAACTTCATTGGTTGTTTCATTTGTTTTAGCAATCACTTTCCATATGAAAAAGTTAAGGCCATCAAACTTGAGAGGGGTCCTAATACTGTCAGCCATTTTTACTAGTGGATGAATGAAGAAATTAATAGAATGATTAGCAAATTAGGATCTCTCTAAGGATGTTAAGTCAAAACTAGAGACCTTGCTCTGATACCAATTGAAATTATACCTAGAGGGGGGGTGAATAGGTGTAAGGCTAATCAATTCAATATTCAATGCAAAATAAAAATGAGATGATGCAAACGATCACTCAAAGCAAGATTAGAAGCCGTATACCCCGTGAAGGGTTCTGAAATTCTTCCTCGTGATTCGTCTAGATAAGAGTTTGAGGTGCTCAATGTAATCTTGTTGTAATGAGTATAGTGTTGGCTCAGAGGCCTTCCACTCTAGTTTTGATGATGATTAACTCATGTAGTTATGATTACTAATAATCTTGTGATGTTTAGTTTCAGATCTCTAATCAAGATATTAGTAGGTGATTAGCTTCAACAAGATGTTTTGGAAGCTTTCACATGGTGATTTAAGAGCCCGAGCGTCAAAGATCATATATAGCACTAGTTGGAGTCAAGTTCGGTGGATCACAGTTTGGATCGAGTCAGCTTGAAGACGGAGTTCATTAAGAAGACTTCGGTACATAGTTTAGTTTAGTGTTTAGATCCATTTGTAAAGACTAGATAGTGTGATATGCTCAAGTTCACAACACACACACTTGTTTTAGTTTTTATGTTTATTGGTTTTTCGGTTTTGGTTTAACCGATCTTGATTTTCATGAATAGATAGTATCAATACAAGTTTACATTGTTTAAATGTATATTAGATGTGTTCTATATACATATATGCTTCATCTTTTAAACAAACTTAATTTGATGTCTATTTCATGAGTTTGGTGTTTTGGTATTTTAACAAAACGTATTTTGGATTTTTAGTCAAAAACATGGATATATATATGTTTCATGTATATTAGATTATATCCATATACATCATGCCTAAAAGTTGTTTCTATATCATGTTTTTGTTTTTGGATGAGTTTTGGAAAAATTGGATTTCCATTTGAAAAATTCAAGTTTTGGAAAATACGGAATTTGGTTTTCGGCAAAATTTGTAAGTCACAAAAATGGTTCAAAAAGTTTAAAATTTGTGTTGAAAATTTTCACACAAGTTTGTATTTCAATATATTATGTTAAAACTATTTTTGTGGATTTTTAAAAACCCAGTTTTCTAGTCCTGATATGCTGCCTGCCAGGCTCTAGCGGTCGACCGGACCCAGAGTCGGTCGACCGGACGTGCACAAAACGTGCACGCTGGCCAGCCACTTGGGCCGGTCGACTGACTACAAGTACCCCACTCTCGGGTGGGGGCGGTCGACCGACCGGTCGACCGTAAGGCTTGGACGGTCGACCGAGCGGTCGACCAACCAGAGAGCATTTGCTCTCTGGATTAGCACTGTCGACCGGGCGGTCGACCGGGATGCTCCAACGGTCAAATTTTTAACCGTTGGTGGTCGACCGGGCCGGTCGACCGCCAGCCGCCAGGGCTGAAAATCAGCCCCAACGGGTAGTTTTTCAATGGGGCTATTTATACCCCATTTGTAAGGGTTTTTGGTTAAGGTTTTTAAAGAGAAAAATTCCTACTTCTCTAGTGTTTATTCCCAAGTTTTTCAAAAGTGTTTTAGATTCAAAGTTCTCATCTTTATTTGTTTTAAAAAAAGGGATTTGGAAAAATCAAGAAAAGAAAAGTCTTTTGGGATTGTTTTGATCTACATTTTTTCTATCTTTTTAGAAGTCTTCCCAAGAAGTTTTTCTTTGAGTTAGTGATTTCCAAACTCTTTGTTTTTCACACTTGAGCTATATCATACTATCCTATATATTTAGGATCTTTATTTGTGGAAGAAGGTTGTTTGTGGTTGAGATAGACCACCAAGTTGTAACCCTCTTTATTTGTGGTATCCCTCTTGGGTAGAAGTTGATTTGGAGTGGTTGTTAGCTCCCTCTAGTGAGAGGTTGAGGTTGTGGTTAGCTCCCTCTAGTGAGAGGTTGAGGTTGGTTGTGTATCCCTCAAGTGTGAGGTGGATTGTGGTTGTTTGGCTAAGGGTCTACCCCTCTTGTGTGAGGTGGTGTTTGTGTTGCCTCTAGTGAGAGGTTGTATCGGTTGAGAGAGGAGTTGTGTACTTCCAGTTGTAGTTGCCCTAAATCCTCGGTGGAGGTTCCCTGTGTGGGAGTCCTGTGTGGACAAGTTAGTGGATTTGAAATCCTTCTCGGTGAAGGCGGGGACGTAGAGCTGGGTGCTCGAACCTCGAAACAAATCTCGTTGTTTGCGTTTGATCCATTGACTCTAAACTCTCTCTTTACTTTATGCTTTGCATCATTTCATATTGCTCATTCATTATATGCTTGGCTTGTTTGTGTGTGCCTCACTTGTGCTTAACCACGAGAGCTTTATATAGCGCCTCAACTCTTATTCAGAGGAATCAAGAGGAGTTAGTTCAGAGTCCTTCACCGAGAATTCAGCTACAGTCGTTGGTTGCATTAAGTGTGTTGCAATTAGTTTTTAATTTTCGCATTTAGTTCATTAGATTAGCCTTATCACCTATTCACCCCCCTCTAGGTGATTTCATATAGATCGACAATGAATGAATATAAAGTAGATAAGAGAGATAAGAAGTCAATCGCAAACAAAGAAATTTGTTTCGAGGTTCGAGCCATCGCTCTACGTCCCCGCCTTCACCACCGTGAAGGATTTCCAATCCACTAGAACTTTTCACCAAAGGAATTACAACCACTATAGAGCACACAACTCCCCAACACACTCCTCTAGTCTAGAGGTAGCGTAGCAACAATACGATAAGCACTGGGTAATCAAAATACCACAAACTCTCTCTTGAAAACACTTCTTTATAAAACCCTAGAGAATAATATATAAGATTGAAGCTCAAGATTTTGTAAGTGAAATTTAAAAATAAAAGAGAGATTTTAAGAACCAAAACTTGAAGAAAGCTTTTAAAAATAATAGCACAAAACTGAAAACAATAAGCTATTTCACTTGAAATCCCAAAACTTTGATTTTTGAATTTGTTATTGTAAAAAACTCAACTCTAATGATCCCTTTATTTAGGTTTTAGAAGAGCAAACATAGAATAGTTTTACCGGCATAAAAGAAGTAGAAATTGACCCTCTAATATAACTTGCCACGTTTTTTTAATTTAAACATGTTTTAAAACAGCCTATTCAAAAAATAGCCATTTTTGCCAAACTAGAAGACTGGCGGTCAACCAGCCGGTCGATCGGTAGATTCAAAAAATCTGACCGTTAGCCCTCCGATCTACTGGTCGGTTGACTGTGACAAACTGAGGCTAAACCTGCTTATAGTCGGTCGACTGCCCGGTCGACCGCAACGGGGACCAGTCGACCACCCGGTCGACCGGGAACGTGCACACCCCCAATTTTCAGAACTCCGGTCGACTGTGCGGTCGACCATTCTGGCCTGTAATAGGCATGATCGACCGCCCGGTCGACCGACCTTGGTGAAAACAGAAAACCAGCCTAAAATACATTTTGAAAATATGTTATGTTTTGAAAAGATTTTTGTAAGGTTTTTGAAATATAGAAACTAAGTATACTGATTATAAAACAAAGTATATTTTATAAAGGTTGATATTCAAAAGCTAAAAATATTCTTTTGAAAAACGTGCAATTTATGTGTGTGTGTTTTTGAGCTTCAAACATATATACTAATTTTTAACAAAAAAACTATCTATAAGATGAGTCTACAAGCAGGCGTCTCTGATGTTGAGCAGTGATTGCGCTAGAGCCTAATATCCGATGCTTGAGAATTGAGCCATCAATACCTGTACCAACCTGAAATTCATTCTTAAGTTTCTATTAGTACAAAATAACCTTTATATGGTTTGTTATCATCAAAACACATAACCCGGAGATTGTAACCTTTGGGCCAACATAAATGACCATAGGGAAGCCGTGAAGAAGGAGGACGAAATTGATGATTTGTGTCGGGGATGGAGGAGATCAGCGCTGTGGGGAAGGTCGCCACTGAAAAGATTAGCCGACTTCAAGTAGATCTGGACTACGAAGTGGCGGTTCGTTCAAGTCGAGAGAAGAAGCTGAAGCGGCTTAGGGGAACTAGAGAAGAAGGGCTCAGAGATGCTGAAGAGGGACTCTGAGCTATAACAAAAAGAGTTTGCACTATTGATGGTTCAACAAGAACTTGAGGAGATGTGTTAGCGTGCTGAGGTGGCAGAGACTACGCTAGGGTCAAGAGGGCCGCCTTCGAGAGACAAAGGAGTGCGTAGAGGATGACTTGAGTAGGGCACTAATTGCGTAGCAAGATGCGAAAACATGTGAGCAAGCGGCGATAGATCATTGTCAACGGGCGGTGAAGGTTTTCAAATTTAAGAAATATAAAGATGGGTATGAAGATGGGAAACGAGGAGCGTCCCTGAGGTACCCACTTGAAATTGGTACCTTCCTTAGGAGTCAAGGTCAGGAAACTCCTGAATGCAGTGCTGCCCCCTCCTACCATGGCGGAGACCTCCTTGAGCAATGTCGTGCCCTTGGCAACAAGCCCTCTGCCAACTGCTCCCCACTGGGTCTGTGGATCCGGCTGCTCCTGAAGACGCTGCGCTTCTGGCTTCCCCTTCTGAGTCGTCTCACAAAGACAAAGTGAGTGCTTGAGAGTTTGTCTTATCATTTTTTCTGTCATTTGTAAAATTCAAATGTAATCCTTTTCAATGGAATAAATGAGTCTTCAGTTTTCACCTCCTTTTGAATGTCTTTTTTCCATTGTGTTTCAAGGTTGTTGCGGATGTCGTCTTGGTGGACACTTTTCTCCTAGCTTCTGACTTAGTAGCCTCCATAGGGTTGGAGGGTCACGGTCAAAGAGGAGCCCTTCGAAATCTACGGATGTCCCTTTCCTGCATAAACTCCAATTGCGTTGGCTCTTTCGGAGTGAAGCTCTCCGCGGAGGCTAAAGATTTGACCCCGAGGGTGGAGATTAGGGGGCGAAAATTGATCTAGATGATGAGTATGGGTTGTCGCTAGACTTTCTGAATGCCTGGCGGAAGAAGGTCGTCGCGAGTTCGTTCAGGGTGATACCTGGGCTTTCTTTCCATATAAAGCTTGAATTTCTCGATCTCCTTACCTCACAGCTGGATCGTGAGCTCATCTCCCACAATATGATGGTGGAAAATCTCAAGAAGATGTTGGGTGGAGTGTTCCAGAAAAGGTGCGAGTTGCAAGAGGTGATGGTTGAATTGAGACTAGAGAAGGCGGACCTCGAAGTGAGGCTCCGAGTAGGCTTAAGGAGCTGGTGGGAAAATGTGTTTGACCTTAAAGAGAAGGTTGCTTCGGCCCCATCGGAATCTCTTCGCTTCAGAAGCAAATCGATAAGTGGCGCATCAAGAAGCTGGCACTCAAGCATGGAGTCCAAGTGCTGAAGAATAACTTGGAGAATCGTGAGAAGGATGTGGAAGAGTTGAGGGCCGAGGCTTCGCGTCAATCAGAGTGTTATGATGAGCTCTAGGGAGCTCATGGGGTGCTGCTTGAGGAGGCACTGGCGCTGCGCTCTCAATTTATAACCCTTAGCTCAAGCGGCCAAGTGGAGAGCGCCGGAGGATGGTTTGGGAGTACGAGCCGTGACCCCGAGGGACCTAGTTCCCGGCCCAGGGGTTAGGTTCACCAGTCAGGGAGGCCGATCGATCATGCTGAAGGCTCTGATGGCTAGCATGGGAGATCTCGGGGATGGCGGAGGACCACGTCAATGGTCGTAGGCGGAGCTAAATGGACTTGCCCCTCTTTTTGTAGTAATTGATACATTAAGTGTAAGTCACCTAGAGGGGGGTGAATAGGTGACAAGCTAATCTAATGCAAACTAATGCGGAATTAAAAACTATTATGTAAACACACAAAATATAACACAAGAATGTAGCTGAATTCTCGATGAAGAGCTCTAGACTATCTTCTCAAGATTCCTCTAGATTAAGAGTTGAGGTGCCACTATGACTCTCTTGGTTGAATATAAGTGTGAGCGAACAATCCCAAGCATATATCAAGTAAGCACAAATATATCAAGCATATAAAGAGATGAACAATATAAGCATGCAAGATATATAAACACAAGTGAGAAAGAAATGAGCAATCGCAAACACGGAAGAATTGTTTCAAGGTTCGAGCACACTTGCTCTACATCCCCGCCTTTAACACTATGAAGGATTTTCACTAAAATCGCAAGATCACTCAGTGCTGCAACACCTACAACATGCTCCCTCAAGAACTCTTGGACCCGCAAGTCCCTCACTTGTTCCCACAAGAACAACACATGCAAGCACACTAGCTTGTCGAGGCCGCACCTCTACATCGAGCTCCTACAAGAACTCGTCACAACACGAACCCACAAGTTCGCCTCCTCAAATACAAAGATAATCTCTATACTTTGATCACCAAAAATAACTCTCACAACAAGTATCCTACAGAATGAATATATCAATGGAAATCTCAAGCTTGTGTAAGAAAATAAGGTAGATTGAGTAGTGGAAAACCCCAGAAATCTCTTTTGTAAACACTCTTTAAAAACTCTCCTTTTGATATGGAAGTTTTAGCCCAAAAACATGCGGAGAAAAAAAACCTAAGAGAGATGAAAAAAACTGGCTCTAAAACTTCTCCAAAATTCTGTATAAAACTAGCCAAAACAGCCCTCTTTTATAGAGTTACAAAAACTAGCCGTCGACCTGTCGGTCGACCGATAAACGGTCATATTTATGACCGTTGGGGTTACCGGTCGACCGTCAAGTCGACCGCACCCAGGTCTTGACCTGTCGGTCAACCAAGGCTAGAACCAGAGAGCACTGCTCTCTGGCCGGTCGACCGAGCGATAGACCGGGGCCAGATCTAGAGAGTAAACTCTTTGAAATCGGTCAACCATCCGGTTGACTGGCCCTTAAGCCAGGGCTTGTGCATGTCTCTATGCACATCGATCGATCGCTTGGACTTCTAGTTCGGTCGACCGGTCGGTCGACCGCCAGAAGGCCAGGTCAGGAATCATTAGGGATTAAAACTTGGTCTTTCAATATCCTATAAAATCTTATAAAATCACATAAAATCCACAAAAATAAGTTTATTGAAATACTTTGAATTACAAATATGTGTAATCAAAAATCAACACATATTACAAACATATTGAACTATTTTTGCGATAAAGAATTTTAGCTTTAATCCGGAAACCGCATTTTTCAAAATCAATCTTCAATTTGAAAAATAATTTTTTCAAAATTTGTTCAAATACAAAAATAAGATATTAAAACTCATTTGAAGCATAGTGTGTACAAATATGATCCAATACACATATAAAATGAAATATCTATGTTTTTGACAATTAAGCTCTAAACAAAGTTTTGATAAATACAAAACTTAAAAACCGTGAACTTAAAATTTCAAACTAAGTTTTTCTAAATATTTGAACCAACAATGTATATAGATGAAATTTAATATTCATATAAAACATGTAAACTTATTTTGATGAACTCTATTCATAAAACATAAAAATATCTTCTTTGAAGCTTAAAACTAAAATGATATTTTCTAAAACAAAAACTATTTATGAAAATACATATAAATTTTGTGTTTGTTTATATATGAGCTTGAGCAATCCACAACTAATCTTTCCTTTATATTTTATATAAAAATAAAATCTTAACACTGACTAACTCGACTCAAGTCTTGAAAATCTTCTCTTGAAAATCTTCTTCTCCTTCTTGACTTAGTCCAAATCTTGATTCAAAGAGCTCGACTCCTCTTGAGTACTAGATGCGATCTTGATGCGCGAGCTCTTGAATCAACACATGCTAGCTTTAAAACTTGACTTCGAATCTTTTGTTGAACCTAAACACTTACTAAGATCTTGATTAAAAATCTGAAACTAAATAAACACAAGATCATTAGTACTATAACTATATGAGTTAATCATCATAATAACTTGAGTGATGGGCCTTTGGGCCAAAATTAAAATGTGTCTGATTGGTCGCTAATGCTGCATATTTAATATCATATGTCCATACTTATTATAGAATAAAAGCCTGCATTGTCCTAATTAATTGTTTGATTTATTTGCAGGCCCAATCCTTAAGGAGATGAAGAGAAATGAGCCCAAAAGCCCACCAGAATTCTGAATTAAATCAGAGTTAATTCGCACTCACTAAATCAGGGCAAAATCAAGAGGTTGAAAACCGGTTGAGAAGAATCCTCTCAGAATCGATCGGTTAAAGCCAAGAATCCAAGGCCATTTCGTCAGAATCCGGGACTCAAACGAAGAAACTAACAAAGGATAAAGTCAGAAGATAATCCCAAGATGACCCACCAACAGGGTGTGGCCATCTGGCCACACCCTGGCCGCGAAAACGCGGCAAAAGCCGCGTTTCTGCGGCTTTGTTGGGGAGTTAGGGGGAGCGTTTGCTCCCCCGACCTCCTCGGGATCCTATAGATTGGGTTTTGTGCCTATAAAAGGCCTATACTTGCGCTGAAAATGGACGACCATGCAGATTAGGATTTAGCCTAGTTTTCATTCTTTGTAGTTTAGGTTTTTCTTTTCTTTTTTATGTAATTTGTATGTAGCTTAGGTTAGATGAAGATTCATGTAAGTAAGAGAGAGAGGCTAATGTTGAGAGTGAAAATCACCTAGAGGGGGGGTGAATAGGTGATAATGCTAATCAATGGATAAATTAAAAATTAAGATGTAACAATCACCCAACAAGATTCACAAGATGAATGAAAGCAAGTAAATATAGCAATGATGATGATAAGCAAGTAATAAGTGCAAGTAAAGTAAAGTAAGGAGTGCAAGAATGTAAACCAAACGCAAACGCAAGGATATGTTATCGAGGTTCGAGCACCCAGCTCTACTCCCCGCCTTCCCCAGAAGGATTCTAGCTACTTCCACTATCACAAAGAAATCACAATTACACCGGAGTACCCAACTCCACAATCTCAAGTACAAGTAATTTCTGAGTAGTCAAAAGACCACAAACTCTCTCTTTCAAAAGTCTCTTCCCTTACAAAAGGTCCTTAGAGAACAATGAGTAGGAATGAAGCTCTTGTGTGCAAGGAGAAAAGAAAATGAAATCAGAAAATTCTTTTGAAAAACACTTCAGAGAATGAGAGAATTTCAGCACAAAAACCAAGATCTTTTGAAAGCCTTAAACTTGGAAACTTTTGGAATTTTTCTCTTGTAATTAATTGTTGTAAACAATCTCTCCCCAAACACCCTATTTATAGGAGAGGGCTAGGGTTTAGGGATAAAACATAATTAGGATTAATCAGAGAGTATTAAGTTTGAAATATATCCCTTAAACTAATTTTAAACACAAAAAGACAAAATTTAAAACAGCCCAGAAAATAGCCGTTTACTGTTCAACGGCTAGTCCGGTCGACCGGTCGGTCGACCGCCTATTCAAAAATAGAGCCGTTACAGGCATACGGTCGACCGCCCGGTCGACCGGCAAACATGCACACTGATACGTGCATCTGCCAGAACCACGGTCGACTTGTCCGGTCGACCGGACAAGACTGACACAGGCACGGTCGACTGGTGCGGTCGACCGGCTCAGGTCAAAAGTCAAGTTTAAAACACAATTTTGAAAAGACTTTGATTTTTATGAAAATATCTTTAAATAGTACTAAGTATAAAACATAAAAATTGATTTGTAGGCAGAGGATTTTGTATCAAAATATTTTTGTACATTTTATAGAAAATCATCTTAGAAACAATATGTACGCAAAAACGTGTGTGATTGAGCTTCAAACCTATCTATCATTCTTTAACAAAATTCTAAACCTATAAAACTAAAAACAAATCTTGTTGAGCAATCTTCAAGTCTTGAGCCATGCTATGCCTTGCTAGAGCCCCTTCTTCTATGTTCCTTCCTTGATATGCAATATGCCTTCTTTGCTTCATGAAACCTAGAAGTTGTTGCAATAGCTAAGCAATGGCCTCCAAATATGGTACTAACCTGAAACTTATCTTAAACAAACTCATTAGTACCAAATAGCACTAATTTGGTTTGTCATCATCAAAACTCAATAAGAGGAGAGTGTAACCTTTTGGGCCAACAATCTCCCTCTTTTTGATGATGACAAAACAAATAGGCTACAAGATAAAAATATAGGGGAGGAGAAAACTCCCCCTCAAATTATGCTATATAAAGAAAACATTTAAACTCAAAACACAAGAATTCATTGAAAACATAAAAACATTTATGCTCTTGATACCAAGTTAAACCAATTGAAACAATAATGAAAATCACATGTTATTTTCTTGATACTAACAAAACACAAGAATTCTCAAAACGCATGAAAACAAAACAAGACAACAAAAACATATATAAACTCATATAAACTCATATGGAACCAAGACCATATAAATTTATTTTTATCATGCACTAACTTATTCTCCCCCTTTTTGTCATACATCAAAAAGGGTTAGGAATCACATGTTTAATCAATAATACAAACATTAAGTTCTCCACAAATAAACAAAAATCTTGCAAAATCAAGAGGTTTAGTGAAAATATCGGCTAGTTGCAAATCCGTAGAAACATAATCAATATCTATATCTCCTTTCTCAAAATGATCTCTAAGAAAGTGATATCTAATCTCAATGTGCTTGGTCTTACTATGTTGATTTGCATTCTTAGTCATGTGTATAGTACTAGTATTATCACAAAATATTTTTATATGATCAAAATGCAAATCAAAATCAAGGAGAGTATGTTTCATCCAAAGGACTTGTGCACAACAAGCCCCCGCGGCAACATACTCCGCCTCAGCGGTTGAGAGTGCTACGGAATTTGTTTCCTAGAGGACCATGAAACAAGACAATTACCAAGAAATTGACATGTCCCACTAGTACTCTTTCTATCTACTCTACAACCCGCATAGTCGGCATCCGAATAACTCGTCATTGAGAAATCTCCGGTTTTCGGATACCATAGACCCATCCCAATAGTGCCCTTAATATAACGAATAATGCGTTTTACCGCAATAAGATGGGACTCTTTAGGACACGATTGAAATCTAGCACAAAGACACACACTAAACATGATATCCGGCCTACTTGCCGTTAAATATAAAAGACTTCCTATCATGCTTCTATATAATTTAATATCAACATTTTTACTTTGGTCATCTTTATCAAGCTTGGTTGTAGTTGCCAGGGGAGTGTTGCAAGTCTTTGAGCCTTCAAGTCCAAACTTCTTTACGAGTTCCTTTGCGTACTTGGCTTGACTTATGAACGTCCCGTTTTGCAATTGCTTGATTTGGAGTCCAAGGAAGAAATTGAGCTCACCCATTGAAGACATTTCACATTCAAGTTGCATGACCTTTTCAAAATCCTTGCATAAAAGCTCATTAGTAGAACCAAAAATTATATCATCTACATAAATTTGCACAATTAATATATCATTATCAACATGCTTAGTAAATAGAGTTGTGTCTACTTTGCCTTTAACAAAATCATTTGAAATTAGAAAACTAGAAAGCCTTTCATACCAAGCTCTAGGAGCTTGTTTCAATCCATATAAAGCTTTATCAAGTTTAAAAACAAAATCGGGATGAACATGATCAACAAAACCGGGAGGTTGAGAAACATAAACTTCTTCATTAATAAAACCATTCAAAAATGCACTTTTCACATCCATTTGAAAAAGTTTAAAATTTTTGAAAGATGCAAAAGCTAGTGTCATCCGTATGGCTTCAAGCCGTACTACGGGTGCAAAGGTCTCCTCAAAGTCAATTCCCTCAACTTGAGTGTAACCTTGGGCCACTAACCTAACTTTATTCCTAATGACATTTCCAGACTCATCCATCTTGTTTCTAAAGATCCACTTAGTACCAATTATTGGTCTATCGTGGGGCTTAGGAACAAGGTGCCAAACTTGGTTGCGCTCAAATTGATTGAGTTCCTCTTGCATGGCAAGCAACCAATATGGGTCCGTCTCGGCTTCGAGAATGCCTTTGGGTTCAAAATGAGAAATGAAAGCAAAGTTACCACATAGGTCATGGAGTTTGGAGCGCGTTGTGACTCCTTTAGATGCATCACCCAAGATGAGCTCCTTAGGATGATTTGTAGCGTATCTCCAAGCTTTAGGAAGCGGTTGAGAGCTTTCCTCTTTATCCTCTTGAACATCACCAATTGATTCTTACTTTTCTTCTTGAGCGGGTGAGTCCTTCAAGGATAGTTTCTCCATGTTTTCACCTAATGGTTCAATCTCTACAACATTCTCAACAAACACATTAGATTCTTCAAACTTAACATGCATGGTTTCTTCAATAGTATGTGAAGATCTATTAAATACTCTATATGCTTTGCTAGTAGAAGAATATCCAACAAAGATAGCTTCATAAGCCTTAGCATCAAATTTAACCAAATTCTCCTTAGTATTTAAAACAAAACACTTGCATCCAAAAACTTTAAAATATGCAACATTGGGTTTTCTAGAATGATACATTTCAAAAGATATTTTGGAAGAATTCTTACATACATAAATACGATTTGAAATATAGCATGCGGTGTTTACGGCCTCGGCCCATAAATATTGAGGGAGGTCATATTCACTTATCATTGTCCTACCCATCTCTTGAAGTGTTCTATTTTTCCTTTTACTACTCCATTTTGTTGTGGAGTCCTAGGACAAGACATTTCATGCTTGATTCCCTTTTCATCACAATAAGTCATGAAGAGTTGGTTAACAAACTCACCACCTCTATCACTCCTTATTCTCAAAATCGAAAAGCCCTTTTCTTTTTCAACCCTTTTTCGAAAAATTTTGAAATGAGAAAAAGTTTGATCTTTATTTTGCAAGAAGAAAACCCAAGTGAAACGGGAAAAATCATCAACTAAAACAAATGCAAATCTACTACCATTTAAACTTTTAGTTTGTGTTGGTCCAAAAAGATCCATATGAATTAGTTCTAAGGGCCTAGTAGTCATGATATTCTTAATTGGTTTGAAGGAAGACTTGGTTTGTTTCCCAAGTTGGCACGCACCACAAATGCGGTCTTTCTCAAACTTCAAGCAAGGTATACCCTTTACTAAATCCTTAGAATTAATTCTAGTAAGATGGTCAAAAGATGCATGTCCTAATCTTCTATGCCAAAGCCAAGAATTTTCATCAAAAGCATTCAAACATTTAGTAGAACAATCTAAATTAAGCATGTCAATGATATAAACATTATTGTCACGAAAACCGGTAAGAATACAAACATCGGATTTAACATCAAAAATCTTGCAAGAAGAATCATCAAAAACAACTTTAAGTCCACGGTCACAAAGTTGACTAATGCTAAGCAAATTATGTTTTAAACCATCTACTAAAATAACATTTTCTATAATAGGAGATGCACCAATTTGAATGTTACCTATACCGATGATAGTTCCTTTGGAGTCATCCCCGAAGGTGACGGAGCCACCTTCCATGTACCTTGATAGGGTTGTGAAGTTGTTGATATCCCACGTCATGTGTCTTGAACAACCACTATCAAGGTACCACCGCTCCCTACGTCTTGGAGCCTTGGTGTGTACCTACATCAAATAATTTAGGTCTTGATTTTGGTACCCACATTTTCTTGGGTCCTAAAGAGTTAGTTTCATTAACCCAAACAAGATTATTGGTCCTATTTACTTGGTCATAACAAAATTTAGCCAAATGTCCATTCTTACCACAATAAGTGCATCTATACACTCTACCATATTTAAAAGCATAGTGAGTGTGTGATTTGTGAGCATGAGAATTGTGAATATGGGAAGATTTAGCATGAGAAGTGTTATGTGTAGTGTGAGCATGTGGAATCTTAGCATGTGAATCTTTAGCATGAGAGGTGTGCTTTTTAGAAAACATGTCCTCAAGTTTCTTTGTGTTAAAAGCACAATCATTTAAAACTTTTTCAAAATCATTTATTTTAGATTTAAAAGAAGAAATTTCATTTTCATCAATCATAGGAGATTTTGCCTTACAAGAAATCTTGTAGGCACTAAATTCTTCTTGAATAGAAATGAGATTAGAAGAAAGATCATCTTTTTCTTTAGAAACTATAGCAAGTTGATTTTTGAGAAAAACAACTTCCTTTTGCAATTTTAAGCATTCAAGTTTCTTGTTATCATAAGTTTCGGAAAGTTCAACAAAAGCATGTACAAGAACTTTCTTACTTAATTCATCATCTTCATCATCAAGAGATTGAGAGGTTACCTTTGGAGTGTTTGCCATGAAACACATGTTTGCCGTATCCACCTCTTCTTCGGACTCGCTTTCCGAATCCCACGTTGCCTTGTATGCTTTCTTTTCCTCCGGCTTCTTTGGCTTGAAGGAGGAAGTCATCTTCTTCTTGAACTCCGGGCAATCCGCCATGATATGTCCGAGTTTGCGGCAATTGTAGCAAATGATCCTTCTCTCCTCTTTGCCTTCAAATTTTCTCCGGAAGTTGAGCTTGTTCTTCTGGTACAACCTCTTGACGTTCCGCACAAGTAGAGTTAGCTCCTCATCTTCTTCTTCGTCTTCTTCATCGTCATCATTGGTGGATGAAGTCTTGAAGGCTATGGATTTCTTCTTTGAAGTAGTGGTCTCTTCTCTTGCCTTTTTCTCCATCTCATGGGTCTTTAGGTTCCCAATGAGATTAATGAGGTCCATCTCGTCCTTATCGTTCAATTCTTTTAAGGTGGTGGCCTTTATCTCCCATGAAGACGGAAGAGCCCGAATCACTTTCCGCACCTTTTGATCGTTGGAGATGTCATCACCTAAGGAAGAAAGACCATTAGTGATTTTAGTAAATCTTATAATCATACTATCAATAGACTCATCATCAATCATTTTAAATGACTCATATTGGGACCTCAAGAGATCTATCTTAGCTCTCTTGACTTGTGAAGTCCCTTCGTGTGTGACCAATAAATGTTGCCAAATCTCATAGGCGGATTGGCAATGAATTACCCGTGTAAGGTCATCCTCATTCAAGGCGGTTAATAGGGAGTTTTGGGCCTTGGAGTTAGCCTCATATTCTCTAAAGTTGAAGTCGGTCCAAGTGCTCTCATCACTATCGGGTGCTACATAGGGTTTGGTCAAGGACTTGGCCACTAAGCTACCCAAAGATTGCAAAAATATAGTCATCCTAACCTTCCAAATAGGGAAATTAAGTCCATCAAATTTAGGAGGGGTTTTAATGTTATCGGCCATGTTTACTAGTGTATGAATGTATGAATGAAAATGTTGATTAGCAAATTTTAAGGATCTCTCTATGGATGTTAAGCCAAACCTAGAGTCCAAGCTCTGATACCAATTGAAAATCACCTAGAGGGGGGGTGAATAGGTGATAATGCTAATCAATGGACAAATTAAAAATTAAGATGTAACAATCACCCAACAAGATTCACAAGATGAATGAAAGCAAGTAAATATAGCAATGATGATGATAAGCAAGTAATAAGTGCAAGTAAAGTAAAGTAAGGAGTGCAAGAATGTAAACCAAACGCAAACACAAGGATATGTTATCGAGGTTCGAGCACCCAGCTCTACTCCCCGCCTTCCCCAGAAGGATTCTAGCTACTTCCACTATCACAAAGAAATCACAATTACACCGGAGTACCCAACTCCACAATCTCAAGTACAAGCAATTTCTGAGTAGTCAAAAGACCACAAACTCTCTATTTCAAAAGTCTCTTCCCTTACAAAAGGTCCTTAGAGAACAATGAGTAGGAATGAAGCTCTTGTGTGGAAGGAGAAAAGAAAATGAAATCAGAGAATTCTTTTGAAAAATACTTCAGAGAATGAGAGAATTTCAGCACAAAAACCAATATCTTTTGAAAGCCTTAAACTTGGAAACTTTTGGAATTTTTCTCTTGTAATTAATTGTTGTAAACAATCTCTCCCCAAACACCCCTATTTATAGGAGAGGGCTAGGGTTTAGGGATAAAACATAATTAGGATTAATCAGAGAGTATTAAGTTTGAAATATATCCCTTAAACTAATTTTAAACACAAAAAGATAAAATTTAAAACAGCCCAGAAAATAGCCGTTTACTGTTCAACGGCTAGTCCGGTTGACCGGTCGGTCGACCGCCTATTCAAAAATAGAGCCGTTACAGGCATACGGTCGACCGCCCGGTCGACCCAACAAACCCGAGAGCAAAGCTACTACAGTCAGGTCGACCGCCCGGTCGACCGGCAAACATGCACACTGATACGTGCATCTGCCAGAACCACGGTCGACTTGTCCGGTCGACCGGACAAGACTGACACAGGCAAGGTCGACTGGTGCGGTCGACCGGCTCAGGTCAAAAGTCAAGTTTAAAACACAATTTTGAAAAGACTTTGATTTTTATGAAAAATATCTTTAAATAGTACTAAGTATAAAACATAAAAATTGATTTGTAGGCAGAGGATTTTGTATCAAAATATTTTTGTACATTTTATAGAAAATCATCTTAGAAACAATATGTAAAAACGTGTGTGATTGAGCTTCAAACCTATCCATCATTCTTTAACAAAATTCTAAACCTATAAAACTAAAAACAAATCTTGTTGAGCAATCTTCAAGTCTTGAGCCATGCTATGCCTTGCTAGAGCCCCTTCTTCTATGTTCCTTCCTTGATATGCAATATGCCTTCTTTGCTTCATGAAACCTAGAAGTTGTTGCAATAGCTAAGCAATGGCCTCCAAATATGGTACTAACCTGAAACTTATCTTAAACAAACTCATTAGTACCAAATAGAACTAATTTGGTTTATCATCATTAAAACTCAATAAGTGGAGAGTGTAACCTTTTGGGCCAACAGAGAGTGACACCGATGTACCCTCCTCCTTTCTTCCATTGTCTCTGCAAGTAATAAAGGTAAAAGCTTCTTTTTATGTTCGTATTTTGTTTTGCTTTCCTCTTCCTCTTTCTACTTTACCTTGGTTGTATTTGTTGAGTCTACAAGTGAATTCCAAAGCAAGTATAACTAAGCTACGTGAGAGCCAGCGATAGTTCATGAAGACGTTCTCCTCTTCTAAGCTCCGCATCACTTCGTTCTTGATATGCTTGACGATATAATGTGCACGGGGACTGAGCTCGAGTTTATGATCTATGCGTTGAACGCCTCCGAAGCAAAAAGGTAGAACTTGCAAAAGGTTTCCAGGTAAGTCATCAATTAAACTAGGTAAGTATTCCTTCCTTTTCTTTCCTTTCTCTCATTTCTGTAAATTATATCACCACTTCTTCCAACTCTTTCTTCTCCACTCACTCCATTTGTACATAGTCGCTTTTATTGTTTTCTGATTTTTCCACCTTCTTCATCTTTCACTTTCTTCTTAACTTTAACTATAACTTTCTTTTTTCATTTTTATAACTTTAAAACAGAGAAGAACTTTCGCTTGTTTTTTTAATGATTTCAATTCAAGAACGTAAACGCTTCTATCGCAAAACCCTCCTTGTGGATCACGACCCACATAGCCACTTGCTATAGCGGAAGAATTGAGCACCTGCACATTTTGTTTATAAGTTCTGAAATTTCGTATTTTGTGCAGGTTTTGCCTCAATCAAAATTTTGGCGCCGTCGCCGGGGATCGAACCCGGGTCACCTGCGTGACAGGCGGGAATACTTACCACTATACTAATGTTGCATATTTAATATCATATGTCCATACTTATTATAGAATAAAAGCCTGCATTGTCCTAATTAATTGTTTGATTTATTTGCTGGCCCAATCCTTAAGGAGATGAAGAGAAATGAGCCCAAAAGCCCACCAGAATTCTGAATTAAATCAGAATTAATTCGCACTCACTAAATCAGGGCAAAATCAAGAGGTTGAAAACCGGTTAAGAAGAATTCTCTCAGAATCGATCGGTTAAAGCCAAGAATCCAAGGCCATTTCGTCAGAATCTGGGACTCAAACGAATAAACTAATAAAGGATAAAGTCAGAAGATAATCCCAAGATGACCCACCAATAGGGTGTAGCCATCTGGCCACACCCTAGCCGCGGAAATGCGGCAAAAGCCGCGTTTTCGCGGCTTTGTTGGGGAGTTAGGGGGAGCGTTTGCTCCCCCGACCTCCTCGGGATCCTATAGATTGGGTTTTGTGCCTATAAAAGGCCTGTACTTGCGCTGAAAATGGACGATCATGCAGATTAGGATTTAGCCTAGTTTTCATTCTTTGTAGTTTAGGTTTTTCTTTTCTTTTTTATGTAATTTGTATGTAGCTTAGGTTAGATGAAGATTCATGTAAGTAAGAGAGAGAGGCTAATGTTGAGAGTGACACCGATGTACCCTCCTCCTTTCTTCCATTGTCTCTGCAAGTAATAAAGGTAAAAGCTTCTTTTTATGTTCGTATTTTATTTTGCTTTCCTCTTCCTCTTTCTACTTTACCTTGGTTGTATTTGTTGAGTCTACAAGTGAATTCCAAAGCAAGTATAACTAAGCTATGTGAGAGCCAGCGATAGTTCATGAAGTCGTTCTCCTCTTCCAAGCTTCGCATCACTTCGTTCTTGATATGCTTGACGATATAATGTGCACGGGGACTGAGCTCGAGTTTATGATCTATGCGTTGAACGCATCCGAAGCAAAAAGGTAGAACTTGCAAAAGGTTTCCAGGTAAGTCATCAATTAAACTAGGTAAGTATTCCTTCCTTTTCTTCCTTTCTCTCATTTCTGTAAATTATATCACCACCTCTTCCAACTCTTTCTTCTCCACTCACTCCATTTGTACATAGTCGCTTTTATTGTTTTCTGATTTTTCCACCTTCTTCATCTTTCACTTTCTTCTTAACTTTAACTATAACTTTCTTTTTTCATTTTTATAACTTTAAAACAGAGAAGAACTTTCGCTTGTTTTCTTAACGATTTCAATACAAGAACATAAACGCTTCTATCGCAAAACCCTCCTTGTGGATCACGACCCGCATAGCCACTTGCTATAGCGGAAGAATTGAGCACTTGCACATTTTTATTATAAGTTCTGAAATTTCGTATTTTTTGTGCAGGTTTTGCCTCAATCAAAATTTTGGCGCCGTTGCCGGGGAGGGTAACGTTTTTATTGAAATCTGAATTTTTATTGAAAATTTTTTAGAACTAAAACGAATTTTCTTCTCTGTTGCAGGTTACAGGGCAAGCAAAGCAGGAAAAGAAGATTGCAGTAACACATAAGTGGTCTTGGGCCTCTGCTGTAGAAAGCAGAGACCAAGGGCCCTCTGATTTGCTGCGTTTGCGCGGCCAAAGCCGCGGATCCGCGGCAAAGAAGAGTTGACTACTAACAGGTTTTGTGCAGGGTTGCTTGCTTTGCAAAAACATAGCTTCCTGCAACTTTATTTCCTATATGCCATCACCATAACCTGCTAATAAACCAACAGTAAAAAGTTTGTTGAAAAAGTTAAAAAATTGATTAGACGTTTGCATCTTAGGCACGTGTCTTTTCAATTCCTTTACTTTACTGTTGAAGAGTGCTGGAGCAAGGTACGTACGCATTGCATCTAGAATAGGACTATCTCTTGGTTGATTTATATTGCTTTGAGTGCATCTTATTTTTCTTGTACACTTGCACAAATTGATTTTAAGGGCACTACCCATTAACTAGATAAGGTGGGGATTTAATCACCCTTCCTTAGCCCAAAAATCAGATTCCAAGCACTCACTAACCCAAGCCTAACTAAAAATGAGTAGACGTTGGCCCTATGGACATCTCGGACTCAATTAGGAGATTATCTTAAGGGGGAAAGGTGTTGGAATTTGACTCCTGCCAAATCAGTGTCTAGGAAAGGGATTGAGGGCCGAAAGCCCGAAGGTTGGTGGTTATTTAATTAAGGAACGTCTTTGACGGAAAACCTCCCACCAACCTTTCCTTGACCTGGCTGATTAGCTTGTGGTCAAAGTCTGCATTAAACCTCCCGTGGACAGTCTAATCAGTTAGGAGTCGTCTAGGTCATAAGTCTACCCTAACTTAGTTAGAATTTTTTCCTTTTATTTGTTTGCTTCTTTGCTTGTTTTTTCTTTCTTTTTGTTTGTATTCTATTGTGTGATATGGCTTATAATAATAATTTTTTCAACTTCAATAATAATCCATATTACACACCGAGTTCATTTTCGGATATTACTAACCCGGCATATCATGACTTTAACCAACCTAGTGTGCCGGATTGGTCTTATCCGAATCAATATAACCCATATCCCCAATCTAATAACTATAATTTCCATAATGATTTCAACTCTTCACAGAGTCAGTGGAGATTCACCTCCCCCGAGCATAATTTTCAACCAACTTGTCCTCCTTCTCCACCTAGTCCACAATATTTTCAAGATTCATACTCAGTTCCACCAGTCCAAAATAGGAAACTTCAATTTTGGAAATGAGTATGCGTGAGTCCAAACACAAATCCCAAAATCTGATGGACTCACAATTTCACCACCAATTCCAAGACAACACTTCATCTTTTCATCAAAACAATGAGCCTATCAACTATGGAAAAGATGCTTGAAGCCATGACTCAGGCTCAAAACGCTCGTAATCGTGACATAGATATGATGGTCGAATCTCTACGTTCCCACCGTTCTGATGTCACTTACCATTCTGTTAGAGCCGAAGAGTCATGTTGTTTTAGAAATCAAGATTCTATTTCAGAACAACCATTTGAACTTGCCCAAACTCTAAATTTTGAAAAAGATATTGACAGTTTGGCAAGTTATTCCTTTCCTGAAATAGAACTTGAGAATGAATATGATCTTGAACCCCAACTTAGTGATTCAATTCTTCTTCCTGATTCAATAATGACTCCGGTATCTTCACCTGACTTCAATCTTTTCCCGGAGTAAACATTGGATCCTGTACCAATTCATAATGAAATTGAATCACCCATCTTTGAGGATCATATTGAACTTGACCAATTATACAATTTTGAAAGTCCTATTGACAAATTGGCAAGTTCTCAATTTTTTGATATTGAACTCAATGAGATATGTGACCTAGATTCTCAAATCTGTGATCCAGTTCAACTTTGTGAATCAATATTGACTCCTGTTGTGTTACCAAACTTGAGTAATATTTTAGAGTCAGTTTTGATTCCTCCACCTATCATTCCTGAACTGGAATCACCCATATTAGGTCACATTCTATTGTTGGAAAATACATGTGGACTTGAGTTTCAACTTCTTGACTTGGACCCAATTTCTGAACCTATTTCGACGCTTGAACCTTTACTTGATTTAAGTCACCTTCCTGAGTCGGTATTAGTTCCTGTCCTTTCTGAGTTCAAGTCAATCATTCTATCGTTTCATACTCCTTTCTGGGACGAGGTGGTTGACAAATTTGATTCCAAAATTAGTTATGGAATATGGAAATTAGATGGGGTTAAATTTTTAATAAAAATTCTTCATGGATTTATCTTTTTAATGGGTTATATTAAAGATATTTCTGGTGGGTTCCTCCGAGACCCAAGAAAAGTTGATTGGGCCATGTTTCGTGGACAAATCAGACCACCACCGGAACCACCACCTTAAGGTAACCTTTTCCTTCCCTTTCTTCTTTTTCATGCACCTATGCATTAATTCATACATTGAGGACAATGCATGAGATAGGCGTGGGGGAGGGTCTAACATAACTTTTCTTTTTGTTTAAAAAAAAAAGAAAAAAATTAACATTTTTCCTTACTTTTAAAAACCTTTTGAAAAATAGAAACAATATTTTGACTTATTTTTGTAAGAAATTAAGTTAATTTTAAGGAATAGGAAAATCCAAATTAGGATTTCTTATACTTGGTCAAAATAAGATTATTTGTTTGATTTTAAGGGTTAGGAAGATAATTTTTCAAAGTAATTTAGTCTTGATCTTTACCTTGATGAAGTATGCATACCTCATACACTTATACACTTAGGGTTCAAAAACAAAGATTCTTATATGCCTTATAAAAAAAAATATATAAAAAAAATAAACAAATCTAATTATTGATTAGCTAGGTGCTTTGGCCTAAGCAAGCCTTAGTATTTATGCGAAAGATGATTAGATAAGTTTGAAAGAATATATATATATATACCCTCTGATTAAGCTGGGTATTTGTGCCTAATAAAGCATAGGTATTCATGCCTAAAAGGGACCCATATAATAAAACCCTTAGTTTTGTGGCCTTGTTTGCTCGAGTCCTTAAGTCCTTGGGGTGTTTTCTCACCCGGTGCCCTAAGACCGTTTGGTTTGGGAGTCATCGATTAAAGGCTCGTTACATGGGCAGATTAGAAAGCCTAATAAAACTAAGGAATAATACCGCAAAAATATATATATATATATATATATATATATATATATATATATATATATATATATATATATAAATAAGGCATAAGATTTAGAGTTAATGAACCCTTAGTCAAAATTTTCACAGTCACAAGGTGCATATGACTTAGGGTAAAGTAATAGACTAGATTAGAAGTACAATTTGACTCCCTACTTTGATTGATAACAAATTTTTGAATATAGACTAAGTTTAGGAATGAAAAATTCAGTTTTCCTATAAATTATAGATTGCTTAGATCTTACAATTATATTTCAAATATTTTTCTCTTTCAAAATGCTTTTCGAAAATACTAACTCTTTATTTCCCTTTCTTTATGGATTTTGTGGGTGCAATCAGCTGAAAACCCTCACGAGACAAAACTCGTCCTCTAGGGGAAACCTAGAGGTTTAAAGGCTTGTTGCATATGCTCAGTGCAATCGCGTGACCTGCGAAAGTGGTCTAATAATCCTTAGTATAGCTTAGTTGTTTTGCTCGAGGACGAGCAAAAGATAGGTATGGGGGTGTGATTGGTCGTTAATTTTGCATATTTAATATCATATGTCCATACTTATTATAGAATAAAAGCCTGCATTGTCCTAATTAATTGTTTGATTTATTTGCAGGCCCAATCCTTAAGGAGATGAAGAGAAATGAGCCCAAAAGCCCACCAGAATTCTGAATTAAATCAGAGTTAATTCGCACTCACTAAATCAGGGCAAAATCAAGAGGTTGAAAACGGTTGAGAAGAATCCTCTCAGAATCGATCGGTTAAAGCCAAGAATCCAAGGCCATTTCGTCAGAATCCGGGACTCAAACGAATAAACTAACAAAGGATAAAGTCAGAAGATAATCCCAAGATGACCCACCAACAGGGTGTGACCATCTGGCCACACCCTGGCCGTGGAAACGCGACAAAAGCCCCGTTTCCGCGGCTTTGTTGGGGAGTTAGGGGAGCGTTTGCTCCCCCGACCTCCTCGGGATCCTATAGATTGGGTTTTGTGCCTATAAAAGGCCTGTACCTGCGCTGAAAATGGACGACCATGCAGATTAGGATTTAGCCTAGTTTTCATTCTTTGTAGTTTAGGTTTTTCTTTTCTTTTTTATGTAATTTGTATGTAGCTTAGGTTAGATGAAGATTCATGTAAGTAAGAGAGAGAGGCTAATGTTGAGAGTGACACCGATGTACCCTCCTCCTTTCTTCCATTGTCTCTGCAAGTAATAAAGGTAAAAGCTTCTTTTTATGTTCGTATTTTGTTTTGCTTTCCTCTTCCTCTTTCTACTTTACCTTGGTTGTATTTGTTGAGTCTACAAGTGAATTCCAAAGCAAGTATAACTAAGTTACATGAGAGCCAGCGATAGTTCATGAAGACGTTCTCCTCTTCCAAGCTCCGCATCACTTCGTTCTTGATATGCTTGATGATATAATGTGCACGGGAACTGAGCTCGAGTTTATGATCTATGCGTTGAACGCCTCCGAAGCAAAAAGGTAGAACTTGCAAAAGGTTTCCAGGTAAGTCATCAATTAAACTAGGTAAGTATTCCTTCCTTTTCTTTCCTTTCTCTCATTTCTGTAAATTATATCACCACCTCTTCCAACTCTTTCTTCTCCACTCACTCCATTTGTACATAGTCGCTTTTATTGTTTTCTGATTTTTCCACCTTCTTCATCTTTCACTTTCTTCTTAACTTTAACTATAACTTTCTTTTTTCATTTTTATAACTTTAAAACAGAGAAGAACTTTCGCTTGTTTTCTTAACGATTTCAATACAAGAACGTAAACGCTTCTATCGCAAAACCCTCCTTGTGGATCACGACCCGCATAGCCACTTGCTATAGCGGAAGAATTGAGCACTTGCACATTTTTATTATAAGTTCTGAAATTTCGTATTTTTTGTGCAGGTTTTGCCTCAATCAGTGTCCTTCATTTTCTTTGGGTATTGAATTACTTCTCTTGATGCTCTTGTGTGATGCCTTAGATCTTTGTTTTTTTGGGTTCCAGAGGGATAGCCGTCGAGCATGACCATATAGACTGTTTTTCCTTTGTAATCATCACGGTAGGACGTATAGGCTGTTTACTCACTCGGGTGACCGTCAGGGTGAAGATTCGTACAGGCTGACTCTGAGCAGTCATTGTGGGTGAGTCCACATCTTTCATGGGGCTCTATGAGGGATAGCCATCAGGGTAGGACCCGTATTGACTGTTGACTCATTAGGGTGATCGTCAGGGTGAAGACCCGTATAGGCTGACTCTGAGTAGTTATTGTCGGTGAGTCCCCATCTTTTAGAGGGCTCCTTGAGGGATAGCCGTCAAGGTAGGACTAGTATAGGCTGTTGACTCACCCAAGTGGCCATCATGATGAAGACCCATATAGGCTG
Source organism: Agave tequilana (assembly GCA_038442645.1). Lineage (NCBI taxonomy): Eukaryota > Viridiplantae > Streptophyta > Magnoliopsida > Asparagales > Asparagaceae > Agave > Agave tequilana. The sequence continues at coordinate 44,376 of JAVJIF010031340.1, forward strand.
ACTCCGAGCAGTCACTGTGGGTGAGTCCCCATCTTTCAGGGGCTCCCCGAGGGGTAAATGTCAGGGGAGAATCCTATAGGCTATTTTTTCTTTGTAGCCATTAGGGTAGGACCCGTATAGATTGTTGACTCACTCAGGTGGTTATCTGGGTGAAGACCCATATAGGCTGACTCCGAGCAATCATTGTGGGCGAGTCCCCATCTTTCAAGGATCTCCCCGAGGGATAGCCTTCAGGGTAGGACCTATATAGGCTATTAATTCACTTGGGCGGCCGTCAGGGTGAAGACCCATATAGGTTGATTTCGAGCAGTCATTACGAGTGAGTCCCCATCTTTCTGGGGGCTCCTCGTGGGATAGCCATCAGAGTAAGACTCGTATAAATTGTTGACTTACTCGGGTGGCCATCAGGGTAAAGATCCGTATAGACTGACTCTGATCAGTCATTGTGGATGAGTCCCTCTTTTTCAGGGGGCTCTCCAAGGGATAGCCATTAGGGTAGGACTCATACGGACTGTTTTTCCCTTGTAGCCGTCACGGTAGGATCATATTGGCTGTTGACTCACTCGGGTGCCCGTCTATTTAAAATTTAGTTAAAAAATGATACATTTGATTTTCTGTGATTTGAATTATGAATATTGATAAGACTTATTTAGTTTGAAAATGAATTATTATATTTCATTAACTTTATTATTTCTTATAAACTTATCGAACTAATTGGAATATTCAAAGAACGAAAATAATATTTTACTTCTAAATAGGTATTTTATATATAGGAAAAAATTGCAAAATGTAGTGGCTAAAAATTGACCTTCGGCAAGATATTAACACGTATCCAAGCAACCAAGTTCTCTTTTTAATATTTCAAAATATTCAACTGCCTCTGTCACATTGGACCCTCCTGAGAGCATCCATAGTTCCCAGAATCACTCGCCCAAACTCAAGTCAACCTCCAAACCTCTGCCACCCGGAGCTATATCAGAGCAAACACCCCGTTCCAGAGGCATCACTCTCCGGAGTCACTAATAGTCCGACATCCTCGACTTCTCTCGAAAGCCCTCAAGAACAATCGCTGAGATCTCCGCCTGCAATCATGCCGCCTCTTCTCTCCCATATTGAAGACATGTAATGTCTATGCGCTGAAGATAGACAGTTACAAAATTTCCTACATGCAATCTTAATTATCATGCTAGCAATCATGATCATTACAACAAATTCGTACATGAAGATCGTGCAGGTACGCAAATCTCGCGAATAGCCCATTGCCTTAGGGCCTACAATTCAGTACAAATAGACCTTCTTCTCAAGGAGGGGGAGGAAGGTCGGCCTTCAACTAAGACCTTAGGTTTTCTGTCAGATCCTAACCCAAAGAAACACTAATACATACCTGTAATTCCTGTAAACCGGTGAATTATAGTGAATTTTCCTCCTCCTTCTGGTGGTTTTTACTAATTTAGGTTTTCACGTAAAAATATCGTCTTTCCATCTGCTTTCTATGTTGTGTTTACTATTTTTTACTCACACACTAAACCCATACTCTCTCTTGTGGTGTGGATCGATCATTTGATTATTTGCAGTGTAAAATCACCATCACAAATTAGTGATTGTTTGCCCAATGGCCCATCACTCTAGTTTTGATGATGATTAACTCATGTAGTTATAGTACTAATGATCTTGTATTTATTAAGTTTCAGATATTTATCAAGATCTTAGTCGGTATTTAGCTTCAACAAAAAATTTAAAGTCAAAATTTGAAGCTATCACATGTTGATTCAAGAGCTCACACTTCAAGATCGCATCAAGTACTCAAAGAGGAGTCTAGCTCATTTGGATCAAGCTTGGATCAAGTCAAGGTGGGGAAGAAGATTTTCAAGAAGATTTGAGTCCTACTTTGTAAGTTTAAGATTTTTATTTTAGATAGAATATAAAGGATAGATTAGTTATCGATTGCTCAAGCTCATATACATACACACACACAAAATTTATATAGTATCTTTTATGTTTTGTGTTTTTAGTTTAACCGCTTTAACTTTAAAAGATTATGTTTAATAATTTTTATCTCAATAGAATAAGTTTTATAGTTTACAATATGTGATGGATTCTGTCAACACATATTTGAGCTTCATATTGTTTAGAAACTTATTTCTATGAATATTATGTTTTCAGTTCATCATGTATACGTTTTTAAGTTTCGATTTATCAAGAATACATACGCTGGTTTCATGAATAGATTTCATCAAAATAAGTTTACATGGTTTATATGTGTAGTAGATTTTATCCATATACATTGATGCTTCATATTTGTTTAAGAAACTTATTTTGATGCGTTTAGTTCATGTGTTTAAGTTTTGCTTTTATCAAAACTTATTTTGGAGCTTATTAGAAAAAATAAGTATATTTCATTTATTATGTGTATTGGATCATTCCCATACACATTACGCTTCAAATGTGTTTGAATAACTTGTTTTTGTATTTATATAAGTTCTGAAAAAATCGGAATTTCATTTAGAAGTTGTTTTTTAGAAAATACTGGTTTTGGTTTATACTTTAACTTCACAAAAATAGTTCACATGTTTGTAATATGTGTTAATTTTTTAGCATATATTTGTGATTCATAGTATTTCATTGAACTTATTTTTGTGGGATTTATGAAGATTTTACGGGATTTAAAATGTATTTAAAAATGTTCAAAATTGGGTTCTGGGGCTGCTTGCGGTCGACTGACCGGTCGACCGAAGGCAGGCGGCTCGGTCGACCGACCGGTCGACCAACGTGCACAATGTGCACGAGCCCATAGCGGTCGACCGAGTTGGTCGACCGACTAAGAGGCAGTTTGTCTGTGTTAGGTCGCGGTTGACCGACAAAGCTTGGCTTGGGAGCGGTCGATTGGGCAGTCGAACGGCAATCCCAACGGTCAGAAATTGACCGTTAGCCGGTCAACCGGCCGATCGACTGACAGGCCATTCTGGCCCTCAACGGCTAGTTTTTGACAGCCTTTATAAAAGGGGTCTTTTGGGCCAGTTTTTGTAGAAGTTTTTGAGAGCCTATTTTTTTTTAATCTTCAATAGAGTTTTCTCTCAAGGAGCTTAACTTTCATATCAAATAGAGAGTTTATTAAGAGTGTTTCTCTTGTGTTCTTAAAAGTTTTTTCTTGAGTTTTCACTTCCAAATCTATCTAGTTTTTCTCACACAAGCTTGAGCTTATCCGTTGCTATATCTATCCTATAGAGATCCTTGTATGTGAGAGTGTTTGTTTGTGATCAAGAAGTGATCAGAAAGTGTTCAACTTTGTATTAAGAAGGAGTTGGATGTTCCGGCCTCGGCGAACTTGCGAGTTCGAGCTATGTGTTGTTCTTACGGGAACAAGTGAGGCACTTGCTGGTCCAAGGGTTCTTGAGGTAGCTCGTTGTAGGTGTTGCAGCACCGAGTGATTTTGCAAGGTCGATTATAGTAGAAATCCTTCATAGTGGTGAAGGTATGGATGTAGAGCAAGTGGCTCAAATCTCGAAATAAATCTCCCGTGTTTGTGATTGCTCATCTCTGTCTCAACTCACTTGTGTTTATATCTTGCATGCTTATTATATTTGTGCTCATCTATTACATACTTGATATTGCTTGTGCTCAATCGAGAAATGCTTGGGATTGTTTGATATCTTGCATGCTCTCATATAGTTCACATCTTTACATGCTTGATATTGTTTATTTTTGTGCTCACACTAGTATTTAAATAAGAGAGCTATAGTTGCACCTTAACTCTTAATCTAGAGGAATCTTGAGGAGAAGTTCATAGCCCTTCGCCGAAAATTCGACTTCACTCTTTGGTTATATATTTTGTGATAGTTTTACTTTGCATAATAGTTTTTAATTCTGTATTGTTTGGCATTAGATTAGCATATCATCTATTCACCCCCGTCTTAGTGATCTACAGTGATTTCATTGAGATCTGAGTCCTTACACTCAAAATCTCTCCCCTAAAAATCCAAAAAGCCTTTCTTAAAAAACCTCTTCCAGATCGACAGTGGCCCTAAGAAAGTGAGCCATCAATGGTGTAACATCCAAAGGTAAGTCCATCAGAATCGTCAGGGGCATGGCCTGTAACGGTTCTAAATTTTAATATCCTCAATTAGTATAACAATCCTCATGAATCACTCAATTATCTTAATTATATCCAATTTCCTAAAATTTCGTTAGCACTTCCTTTAGAAATATAAGTCTGCCATGATACAACATAATAATTTCATCTCACAATAGCCTACTTATTTTTCACATAATAATTTCGACTTGACAACACCTACTTATCAAATCCATAATGCAAATAACCTCACTACCAATATCCATAGTAAATATATGCTTGAGAGTTACCCCTCTCGGTATCCACAGTATAATGCAAAACTATTTGTAATTCTTACTCATCTTAATGATAATAACCCCACTGATATCGATACAAAATTTATCTTACAACTCCAATACATACTATAAGTGAATATATCAAGTAATGTTATGAGCTTATACAACAAAAGACTTGCTAAATATTAACACATAATTACGTCTGTAATACATTTACTTTTAACAAAAATTCTTCACAAAACGCCCAAAAGCCTAAGCTGGGCATCCACCTTGTCGCAGCCTAAAAACATGGAACTAGAGAGAGTGATCTCGACAACTCAGTGAGTAGAGTCATAGGGAATTAAGGAAATCGTATGCATATCCAATAAGAAGCATGATTTTCTTCAGTAACAGAGGCAAGTATGGATAAACAAGAGAACAGAGAATCGACTACATGTCATAAATAAATAATCAAAGTAATTATCATCATAGTTTACGAGACGATCTGACTCTTTCGATCCTTGATTCTCATTAATTTTCTTAAATTACTTTCTCGTATATTACATATATTCTCAGTTATTTATAATTTATTACAAAGTTCATCTTATGTATACATAACATATATCTCATATACTACACCCGGTGGTACACCAATCATAATAACTAAATCTTAACATAGTTTATACATCCTGATAATAAATATGTCACAAGACGTACTTGTATAACATATAATCATGTCACACTTCAAGTACTTCATGGATTAACCCATACATATTCACACATCATATTATATTTCATCATCTCTTATAACAAAGTAAGGTTTTACAACCAGCATCAAGGACAAGCATACAACATTAATCATATTCAATAAGTAACTTTCTTACTATGTATCATATGTACAGTCTCATACCCCGTCTTCGTACCTACAGGCTCCCGCCTAACCTCTTCCTTCATATTATAATACGCAATATCATACCCCATCTTCGTACCCACCGGCCCCCGCCTGGCCCCTTCCTTTATATTACAATGAGAATCACATTTTCGTATCTATACACATTCTATTATCATGTACACATCCACAATTTATGATATTTAACATCAAACACAATCAATCATATAATTATGTATTCACCACACATATATGTATACACATACATCTATCTCTGTATAAAAATATCAAGTCATTATTCTTTACTTCTTTACACAACATGGTTCACTTCTATCATATGCTTTATTATAATTAACATCAATGGTCTAATACCCACTTCATAATACATAATTTATCGAAAACTAAAAGAGTGATCAATTTACACACTTAACTAATTAGTCTATTAAATTATCCTTTATGCATATATTAATTTCCTTTATTTAAGCATCCCATTATTCATCAAGTATAAAAAAATGTATGTATTCACATGTTATATCCAATTATCACACAAAGATAAGTAATTATTAGTGATAATCTAACAAACTAGAACTTAAATTATCAAAACAGTGATTATTAACTTCTAAAAAGGGGGATCCAGTAACCATTCCATTGTTCACCAATTGGTATTACCCAAGAGTATAAGTTTACACACTTGAATTAGAGAATCATTGATATTAAGATGACTTGAACACAATCTCGTGTAGCAATTAATCATATCAATGTTCAAATTCAAATTCTACATATTATTCGCACTTAATTAATTTAGAATTTCTAGTTCACTCACCCGCCCCTTAAGGTATTTAGATTTTAAGTCTAGAACAAATACTAATACTAGATACTCATTGCAACAATAGATTTAGAGATCTATCTTGGTTACATCAAGTAATTGGTTCAATTAGAGATGATAAAACTAAGCTCATTTTGTGGTCTCTTTAATGAAGATGCTCTTTGTAAAACAAGAACAACTCTTTCTAAGTTTGGATGAGAGAAAGCAACATTAAATTAGTATATGAATCACTAGTCAAATGATCCTCATGACTTCCCCGGGTCCAACTGAACTTTCCAACTTCTGCTGCTAACAATAAGTTTTCCTATATACATCCTATAGGCAATAGGTATAAATAGCTTGACACAACAATCTAATCAGTATCATCGTCAACCTAAACTAATATCACAATATAGTTCTTATATTGAGTTGATCCTGCTTTAAATTACACCTTTTTCTTTATAACTCTAGATTGGTAGTTAAAAGTCTAAATGTCTAACTCTTTAAGATGTCAGAAGCAATAATGTCTTATAATCAATTGCAAACTCTAATTTATTACACTTGAGAAAATGAGAATGTGATTTCTTTGACTCAACGTAAACATTGATCAAAAATAGTAAACTATATATCTACATACATTAATGTCAAGTTCACTGTATGAAATTAAAACTAATTGTCCAAATAAACAAACCACTTGGCCAAAATTGTAACACTAAATTAGCCCTTCAATTTATATAAAATTTTCTTACAACAAATAAAAATGGTTCACTAATTTTATGATCATAATCATGTCAACTTTCTGATCACTTTATATTTGATTAAATTGATGCATTAGTTTACACACAACCAATTTAGTATACTCGACACATGATAGTCTAATTTTTTTAAGCTCGGCTACATGATAATTTAGCACAGTCTATCACATATAAAATCTTTGTCCATTGTAGTGGCAGTTTTCAACCCGCGAGATTATAACACGTGTTCATCTAATCTCTGGGTGAATGTGTGATACGTAGCACTCTCCAGAGCATTTGAAGGAGAATTTTAGTCACATTCAAATTCTATGCAGTTCAAGCAGTTAAAAAATTAGAGATAGAATTGGTTGTAAGCACCCCTATCTCCAGGCCAAATTCATATTTGAACCTAATAGTTACAACTCTAAAGCGGATTGATCATATCAACAGCTCATAATAATATCTGGATAAAGAAGAACGTGAGTTATACTAATTCAAATCAGGATGTTCGGCTCCAGACTTCCTCCATGATAAGCAGTTAAGTTAGATGAGAATACTGTAACCTTATTCAAAGACAGCCCACCTATATAAATAGAGAACCTTCTGCATGAGAGGGTGAACGATCAATTAATGTTAGAAACCCTAATACTAGAGATCAAGCGGCCACTATTGTAAGTTTCCTGAATTATAGTGAAATTCTCTCTCTTCCTCTGTGATTTTTTTCCTTTCAGGTTTTCACATAAATCTCTGTGATTTTCTCTAATTTGATCTCTGTAATTCACCCATTAATCTCTGCAAATTGGTGCATGGATAACTCATCCAGGAATTACCCATCACATTTGGTGCTTTTATTGAGATCATTAAGTCCACACTCTTAAATTCTCCCTATACCCCTTTCATGTCTTCAAAAAGCTTTCAAAAAATCATGGCACCCAAGAGCACTAATCACTACGACGTCAATACTTTTAGTGAACTCGAGCTGTCAATACTCTCCCAAGGACAATACATCCAGCGAGTAGCCGACCTTCAACGACAGCAGAGCGAACAGCGAGCCCTACGGACCGTGAATGCGAGCCGGTCGTCATCCATCGTGATATCGCCGAACACAAGCGAGAAGCGGTAATGTAAATCAATCGCCAGCTCCTCATGCAAATAAGACCCTTCAAAAAACTCAAGAACGAGTGTAACACCCCACTTCCTAAAATTCACTGGAGCAGAGACGCGACGAGAGTCGGCAACGCTTATATGCAAGAAAAATACCTCATGTATACGCACTATGCCTTAAGTAACCCAAACAAGGTATAAATCTAAAGTATAACAAATCAACGAACACTGCAATATCACATATAAGAATCCACGCATGATATCATATAAATAAAGAAGTAGAATAAAAATTGAAGCTGATATACAGAAATCAAGGAAAGTACAGAAAATAAGAATAAAGAAAGAGGCATGAATACCAGAATCAAATAGGGAGATACTCCAGCACCTTGCAACATGTGTGGTCTCATCCAACACCTGAGAACAGTAGAAACAAAGCATTCAATTTGGACATACAAATTCAGGGTCATCAAAAGTGACCTAATGAGTGTGTGTGTAAAGGGAAAAGTGCTCGTGCATATAAACAATATGTACATATAATACTAAACAAGTAAGAAACAATGTGACGGTAGTAACATGTATAAACAAATAACCAACTAATAACATGATAATTGTAAACAGAAAACAACTGAACAATAACATTTTTAGGTAAAAGAATACCATGATAGAACAACAACTGATATCAAAATGTATAACCATATGACTCATATTACAATAAAATAGCTACTGATGTCAAAGATGTGAAACCTAATATATGTCACTAGTCTACTTGGTTATTATTAACCTAACTAATATAGTACTTAACTGTGTCCCATACCACAGCCATTTTCTTACATATCAAACAAAGTTATCATTGATGTAACTGCCAGCCAATGTAGTGCATGTGTTTTGGAAGGGTATCGTGCATGCCGGGTACCACTGTCTAACACCCTTGGCGCTGAACCAGGACGGACCACAAGGTTCAAATAACTGAGACCACGACTGAAAAACACCTAGGGGGTGCATAGGTGTTATGCTAATCAAATTCACTTTTAAAACTAGTTGAGATGAAAAATGCAAGCGATCACTCAAAATAAGAAATTGAAGCCGAATTCCCGGTGAAGGGCTCTAGAACTTCTCCTCTTTGATTCCTCTAGATTATGAGTTGAGGTGTTTAGCTTTCTTGTTGATATGAGTAAAGACCAAAAATGCAAGAAGATGAAATGAATGCAATATAGAAAAGCAAGACATAGTATCACAAGTATAAGAATGTAAAGTAATAAAGAGTATGAAGAAATCAATCGCAAACACAAGAGAATTTATTTTGAGGTTTGAGCTACTGCTCTACGTCCTCGTCTTCACCACTATGAAGGATTTTCACTATATCCACAATGAGAACTTTCACACAGTAACCTTATACCCAAGGGATTACAACTTGGTCTACTCAAGACCGGAGTACCCAACTCCAATAATACTATCCTCCACACAAGAGGAATCATAACTCAATGGAATACAAGTCACTTAGTGATTTAGGAAGACCACAAATACTTTCTTACAACTTCTTATAGAGTGGAGTATGATTTTAGGCTCAAGAAGCTAAGTGAGAGAAGAAAAACAGTTGAAGAGATTTTTGAAGACTTAAAAACTAACTGAAAAGCTTTTGAAAAAGAAGAACTTAGAAATGAAAAGCAATGAAACACTTCTCTCTTGAAAACACTTGAAACTTGAATATTTTTCTTGTGAAAAAACCAAAACCCATGGCCTCTATTTATAGACAAAGGATAAATAACATTCATAAGTAATACTAGGTAATTAGGGGAGAGTTTAACCACTTGGAAACAAAAAATAGCCGTTGGAACCCATAAAAAATAAAACAGATCCAAAATAGAGCCGTTGTGCCAGTCTAGACGTCTGTCGTCGACCAGCATGTCACTAAAATTATAGCCGTTGCTCTGATCGACCGCCCGTTCGACCGCGGGTCATTTTAAAAAGAAAAATTTGAACTGCCGGTCGGCCGGGCTGGTCGACCGGCACAAACAGAGAGTGAGGCCCATGCAGTCGGTCGACCGATCGGTCGATCGCAGGGGTTGACGGTCGACCAATCCAGTCGATCGGCAAACGTGCACAGACGTGCATGCCCACAGCCAAGAGGCCCGGTCGACCGCTTTGGCCTGAAACAGCTACGATCGACCGACCGGTCGACTGTTATGGCCTGAAATAAACGTTAAACAGATTTTTAAACTTTAAAATATTTTTAAAATATTTTGAATTGGTTTGAGGGTTGTGTAGCATAGTATAGGATATAAAATACATGTTCTAAACTTGATATAAAAATTTGAAAAATTATGAAACATGTATTAGTACCAAACATGCAGCAAAATTTGTACTACCTAAAACTTATATTTTTGAAAAGTGTATTTTTGTGTGTGTAATTTCTTGAGCACATCTATCATATCCTTACTCTTTAACATATTAAAATCTTACAAGGGTCTAGGTGACTATAAGATCTTCAATCGGGCTTTTTCATTTGCATCGTTGAGTTACTTAGATTCTTGATCCCGTATTTGAGTCATCTTGAGTCAACACCACCTTCCTTTAGGAGAAAAAACTTCTTATATCCTTAGAACCCTGAAATAATCTTAAACTCTTAAACTTGATTAGTACAAATAACTATATATGTTTTATTATCATCAAAACTCTAAAATCGGGTGATTGTAACCTTGGGCCAACAATCTCCCCCTTTTTGATGATGACAAAACATATGAGTTATTTTTAAAAAAAAGTGAAAGGAGCTTGAAAAAGCTCCCCCTCAAATCATTCTATTTATCAAGTATAAGAAAAAAAAAATGTTCTTTACAAATAAAATGAACTTTACAAAAAAATATACATGAAAAAGAAATAATAACTCAAAAGTATTTCTCCCCCTTTTGTCATGCATCAAAAGGGTCAAGTCAACAAAATATTTTTGAAGAGTATTTTGCAAAAATCTCATGAATCCATAATACAAACATTTAATTCACCACAAATAAAAGAAAATCTACAATAATCTAGAGGTTTAGTAAAAATATCCGCAAGTTAAAAATCGGTGGAAACATAATCAATTTCAATATCACCTTTCTCATAATGTCTCTAAGAAAGTGGTATCGAATGTCAATGTGCTTTGTCTTACTATGTTGATTTGCATTTTTAGTCATATGAATAGTACTAGTATTATCACAAAATATTTTAATATGGTCATAATGTAAATCATAGTCAAGGAGAGTATGTTTCATCCAAAGGACTTGTGCACAACAAGCCCTGGCCGTAACATACTCTACCTCGGCGGTTGAGATGGCTACATAATTTTGCTTCTTGGAAGACCATGATACAAGGCAATTTCCTAGAAACTGACAGGTTCCACTAGTACTCTTCCTATCCACTTTACAACCCACATAGTTAGCATCCAAAATACTCGTCTAAAATTGTCCGATCTTCAGATACCACAAACCCATTTCAATGGTGCCTTTAAGATATCTAATAATGCGTTTTATCGCAATCAAATGGGACTCTTTAGGATACGATTGAAATCTAGCACATAGACAAACACTAAACATAATATCCGGCCTACTAGCCATTAAATATAAGAAACTACCAATCATGCTACGATAGAGTTTAATGTCTACATTTATACTTTATTCATCCTTGTCAAGTTTTGTTGTGGCAGCCATGGGAGTTTTGCTTGTCTTAGCCCCTTCAAGCCCAAATTTCTTGATGAGTTCCTTCGTGTACTTGGCTTGATTTATAGAAATCCCATCACTCCTTTGTTTGATTTGGAGTCCAAGGAAGTAGTTAAGTTTGCCCATCATAGACATCTCAAATTCCTCCTTCATACATGATTCAAAATCTTTGCAAAGTTTTTCATTAGTAGATCCAAAGATTATATCATCAACATATATTTGAACAATAAGAATATTATTTTCAACATGTTTAGTAGACAAAGTAGTATCTATTGTTCTTTTAGTAAAACTATTAGAAATAAGAAATGATGAAAGTCTTTCATACCAAGCTATAAGTGCTTGTTTTAAACCATATAAAGTTTTGTCTAGTTTGAAAACAAAATCTAGATGTGTAAGATCAACGAACCCGGGGGGTTATTCAACATACACCTCCTCTTCAATGAAACCATTAAAAAAATGCGCTTTTGACATCCATTTTAAAAAGTTTGAAATCTTTATAGGAAGCAAAAGCAAGTGTTATCCGTATGGCTTCAAGCCGTGCTACGGGTGCAAAGCTTTCCTCAAAATTGATACCTTCGATTTGGGTGTAACCTTGGGCCACTAACCTAACTTTATTCCTAACAACATTGCCCGACTCATCCAACTTGTTCCTAAAAATTCATTTAGTGCCAATTGTTAGTCTATCATGGGGTCAAGGGATAAGATGCCAAACTTAGTTGCGCTCAAATTGATTGAGCTCCTCTTGCATGGCAAGCAACCAATATGAGTCACCCTCGGTTTCGAGGATGTTTTTTGGTTCAAAATGAGAAATAAAAGCATAATGGCCACAAAGATCATGGAGCTTGGAACGAGTAGTTACCCCTTTTGATACATCACCTATAATGAGATCCTTGGGATGATGTGGAGTGAATCTCTAATCCTTTGGAAGTGGTTGTGTTGGCTCCACTTCAACTTCTTGAACTTCACTTTACACATCAATCTTTGGCTTGTCTTCTTGTATAGGTGAGTCCTTTAAGCTTATCCTCTCCATATCTTCACCTAAGGAATCTATTTCTATAACATTCTCAATAAAAACATTAGTTCCTCAAACTTTACATGTATGGATTCTTCAATAGTCATATTAGATTTATTGAAGACTCTATAGGCTAGTGTTAGAGTAACCAACAAAAATGGCTTCATAAGATTTTGCATCAAACTTACCTAAATTATCTTTAGTATTTAAAACAAAACATTTACAACCAAAAACTTTAAAATAAGAAACATTTGGTTTTCTTGAATAGTAAATTTTGAAAGAAGTTTTAGAAGTATTTTTGCAAAGAAAAACCCTATTTGATATGTAACAAGATGTGTTTAGGGCCTCGACCCATAGGTATTGAGGGAGATCGTATTCATTTATCATAGTCCTAACCATTTATTATAGTCCTATTCCATTTCTTGCAGGGCTTGATGGTCGACCGAGCCAATCGACTGGCAAATGTGCACAGACGTGCACGCCTAGGGCCAAGAGGCCCGGTCGACCGCTTTGGCCTGAAATAGCTACGGTCGACCGACCGGTCGACCGTTATGGCCTGAAATAAACTTTAAACAGATTTTTGAACTTCGAAATATTTTTAAAATATTTTGAATTGGTTTGGGGGTTATGTAGTATCGTATAGGAGATAAAATACATGTTCTAAACTTGATATAAAAATTTGAAAAATTATAAAACATGTATTAATACCAAACATACAACAAAACCAATATTACCCAAAACTTGTATTTTTGAAAAGTGTATTTTTGTGTGTGTAACTTCTTGAGCACATCTATCATATCCTTGCTCTTTAACATACTAAAATCTTATAAGGGTCTAGGTGACTACAAGATCTTCAATCGAGCTTTTCCATTTGCATCATTGAGTTACTTGAATTCTTGATCCTGTATTTAAGTCATCTTGAGTCAACACCACCTTCCTTTAGGGGAAGAAACTTCTTATATCCTTAGAATCCTGAAATAATCTTAAACACTTAAACTTGATTAGTACATATAACTATATATGTTTTGTTATCATCAAAACTCTAAAACTGGGTGATTGTAACCTTGGGCCAACAACAACCCTACACAAAAGAATAACTGGTGTGGCACCGTAGTCTAGGCAAAGCCCTAATAACTGAGAACTGAATAACTGAATAACCAGGTAGCCAGTACAACCTGGGTTCCCCATGGTTGGAGCCTAAACTTGGTATACCATATCTAGTCCTTCCATAATATACGAAATGCATCTTTAGACAATTACCCATGTTCTCCGGGTTATGATGTCTTTTATTAGCAATCAAATGATATAAGTTATTATTAAAAGTGATTTAGTAACCGGATATCTCCAATGAATGATGATGTCAATAATAGCTAATAACTGAACATTTAATAAATGAGAATTACTATCTGACAACTGAATAGCTATTACTGACATCAAATGGAGAAGACTGAAGATATAGAATCACTAATCATAATTGGGTCAATTACAAGATCAAGTCACTGAAAAATATACTACACTAGTCCAGGTCAAAAGTGGTAGATATCAACACATGAAATGACGTACATAAATGTTCAAATCAACTACAGAATTAAAGTAGATGTTTACTGATAACTCATAAAGTGACACACATAATCAAACTGGTAAAATATATCAAGTGGTCACATGAAATGATAAGAGTAACATGTAAACGCATACCGACAACAGTAAATAAAGAAATACACAAGAACAAACACTCACATAAAATAACGCGATTTTGGAACCGAATTGCTGTCTGGTCTTCACTACATGAACCGGTACGGATCTCCGAATCATCACATGGGTCGGTCTTTGAATCGCCAGTGTGTCGGGTCCATAACGAGCACAACTCCGAATCTCCTGTTATCGAGTTTGGATCTTACAAACGAGTCCAAAACGCTGTAACACGCCACCAAACATGCAGAAAGAAAGGAGAATTAACACACACACATAATACACTCACACATGTACCTATACACTCATGCCACAGATGCATACACATACGGGTACACCCACATACATACATATATACGAATATACATATACATACACACAATTAATACAAATACTAATGTAAATACATACATACATTCTATATATATACATATAGTAATATATACATCCCTACACATGCTCACGCACACACTCAAGCACACACACACTAACCCATAATTACACCTATACCTACATAATAATTCATGTACATAATATAAACACAATTTCACACTTTTACATTAACAAACCCATATATTAAAGCATGTGTGCATTTTAATAAACATAAAGTGTGTGTGCTTTGACTTCCTCGATACTTCTGTTATAGCATAGAGGCTAAACGAGTCAAATCCAAAAGGACGGGGGGTGATAGAATCTTACATGGTATGTTAAGGGTTCTTCAATGTTTGAAAGAATGAAAAGAAAAGAAAACAAAGAATGAAAAGAGAAGAGTAAAGTGAAACACAAAAAAGTGGGAAACATAGAAAAGATGATTTTTGTGATTTTTGATATATTTCTAAAACAAAGTAAAAAGAAAAGAAAACCCATGGCTACTAATTACTAATGGCTCCACTAACCATACCAACCTCTTAGTGATAGTTGCCTCACATGTATCCTTGGCCATCACTAGTCCTTGGTTCAAGAGCGTTTCAAAGCATGACCCATAAGATAACTTTCACATCCAAATTCAACAAAACAAGTGCAAGCTACACTTAAACCATCAAAAACTAAAGAAGAGCAAGCATGGAATAAAGTAAAGTTAACTTGTTAAAGAGTTAGGATGTTAGAGTGTTAGAATCCATCATCATGAGCCATCAATGGCTCTTGCAAGAGCAAGGCCAAGTAGAGGCTATTAGATTCATGTGGATTATCAAGTAAGAAGTTAGCAAGTTAGTAGTTAGTTACCATGAGAGAAAAAATTATCTAAACACGTAAAAGGAGTTAGAGAGAAGAAAACAAGGAGAGATAAAGAGAGAACCTTTCATACATTATCACCTTCCATTACAAGCACTCTTGTTTTCCACCTTTGTACTACTCTCTCTCCTATTACAAGATCTATAAGAAATGAAAAATACTAAAGAGGAAGAAGAAGAACAACTAACCTAAACTACCCTAAAACTACAACATGGAGAAGAAAACCCTAAAAACTATCCTAAAAACTCCTCAAACCTTGGACACCGATTATCCTAAAAACTAGCCTAATTATGCCAAACCACTGTTCTTCGAGGTTTCGACTCTCAATCCCCAACCTTGGACACCGATTTGACAAGAGTCAACTTCTAACAATTTTCCCCTTAGGTTAATCTCTTAAATGAGTCCGAGATGTCCATAGGGGCCAACGTCTTGCAATTTTTATTATAGCTTGGGTTGTGTGAGTGGGGAGGTGATTTTTGGGCTAAGAGAGGGTAATGACTTCCCCACCTTATGTTGTATTGGGTTTTTTCCTTATGTTCAATCCATGCAAGTGTGCAATATAGATAAGAATGAATACACAAAGAGAGTAAATCACCCACGTGTTTGTCCAAACTATATGCTATGCAATATGTACATCTCCGTCAAGATCACAACAACATAAGAACACAATACAGTATATTGGAATAGAAATCGACACGTGTCTATATGCAAATGTCTAAATCATTTAAAGCATCCAATTTTCGTATTTTAGTTCTTAAATTATTATAGTGCACAAGTAACATAAACTAGCAACAGAATATATTAACATACAAGAATTTATCTAACCACACAAAAGAAGGTGTGAACTTTCTGCAATGCTAACAATTTGACCTGCACACCAAAAACAAAGAAGAAAAGTTAACAAAAACGTGAAATCAAACCGTTCTCATCCCCAGCAACGGCGCCAAAATTTGATCGGGAGAAAATCATGCACGAAAAGTGTATGTTTTCAAATAAATATTTAAAGTATGTGTTCTTTGGCTTCCTCGATACTTCCGTATAGCATAGAGGCTAAAACGAGTGGAATCCATAAGGACGGGAGGCGATAAAAGCTTACACGATATGTTCACATGTATGTTAAGTGTTCTTCTATATTTGAAAGAATGAAAAGAAAAGAAAATAAAGAATGAAAAGAGAACAGTACGGTGAAACATGAAGAAGTGGGAAACATAGAAAAGATGATTTTTGTGATTTTTGATATATTTCTAGAACAAAGTAAAAAGGAAAGAAAACCTATGGCTACTAACTACTAATGACTCTACTAACCATGCTAATCTCTTAGTGATAGTTGCTTCACATGTATCCTTGGCCATCACTAGTCCTTGGCTCAAGAGCGTTTCAAAGCATGACCCATAAGATAACTTTCACATCCAAACTCAATAAAATAAGTGCAAGTTACACTTAAACCATCAAAACTAAACAAGAGCAAGCATGGAATAAAGTTAGCTTGTTAGAGAGTTAAGATGTTAGAGTGCTAGAATCCATCATCATGAGTCATCAATGGCTCTTGTAAGAGCAAGGCCAAGTAGAGGCTATTAGATTCATGTGGATTATCAAGTAAGAAATTAAAAAGTTAGTGGTTAGTAGTTAGTTCCCTAAGAGAAATTGGCTAAATACGTAAAAAAGTTAGAGAGAAGAAAATAAGGAGAGATAAAGAGAGAACCTTTAGATTGTCACCTTCCATTACAAGCACTCTTGCTTTCCACTCATGTACTATTTCTCTCCTATTACAAGATCTACAAGAAATGAAAAATACAAAGGAGGAAGAAGAAGAATAACTAACCTAAACTACTCTAAAACTACAACATGGAGAAGAAAACCCTAAAAACTCCTTCTCCTCTGAAAATCTCAGGGCTTTTATAGGTGAAAGGGGGCACCAGGGTATATGTACGGAGCCGCGCGTCAAATCACGACGCACGGCTCCAAGCCTTTGCCGCGAAAATGCGGAAGTTGCCTCGTTTCTGCGGCAATCCTGGGCCCGCGCGTGGCACCGCCTGCTGCGTGCTCCCCGCTTGTCCCCCTGTCGACTGTACTTCCTGGAATCTGGATTTGGGCACCGAGTTTTGACGAAACTACCCTCCAAGGTCAATGGATATTCTTGTAGGTTTTTAATCACCAATTAAATGAGATGTTTGGGCTTCTTCTTCATTTCATGCCATGGACCTAGAAACATACAAGACAGGTGTTATTAACAGGATTTAATATTAAATAAATATGAAGATGTGGTGTGTAATAAGAAATTTTAGAGACTAATCACACATCCACAATATATATAGAGGAAGGGGAGAGAGAGACACAAAGAGGAGAAGGGAAAGGAACTCACACAATGGGGTGACTTGCGACGCGCCGACGGAGGGTCCGGCAGAGGGGGCGGAGGCCATGGAGGATGTCACAGAATGCCGGAAAAGAGTGGAGTGTCCTCGCGCTCACCGACGGAGGAAATTGGGCTCCGACAGGTGCCGACGCAACGGGAAAAAGGGGACAATAGCCATGGAGGGAGTTGTGGACATCCATGGTGATGATGGTCGGTTGTGGAAGGTCTGTGTGCCATGGGTTGGGATGGCTCGGCTGTGTAGAAGGGAGATGGGGCTTCGGCTAGAAGGAGATGTCGACGGAGCTCGACACGGAGGCTGTGCTCGGCCTTGATGGGCTGCTGCACTGTGGGTGGAGACAAGGCAACGCAGGAAGAGAGAGGGTGCTGTGGTGCTCATGTTGTTGGATATCTGGCCACTGAGGTGGTTGCACGGCCTGGGATTTGGCAATGCACGGGGGGTGTTGGCTGGGGTGATGTGCGGTGGTTCTGCTGCTGTTCTTGGTGTGGCTCGGGTAGGCTAGATGGGGGTGATCTTGCTTGGTTGCTGAGGCACAGCAAGGGGATCTCATGGCAATGCAAAGGAGGAGAGGAGTGGAACAAGAGGGGGATTCCGGGCTGCGGCCAAGGGGGCTGCCGTGGGTGAGAAGGGAAGGAGGTGGAAGCACGGGTGCAAAGCGGTTACGCGGCTCGCCGGAGGGGTGGCTATAGGGGGGAGGCGCGGCGGTTGTGCATCACACAGAAGAAGAAAAGGTGGGGATAATGGGATTTGGTTTAGGGTTAGGATTAGAGTTAAGATATGGTTATATAGAGGGCAGACAATGGGTAATGGGCTGTTAGGTTTCGGGTTTGGATTAAAATAAAGGGTATGGACTAATGGGTAGAGATATGGCTAATGGGTTATAGGTGGGAAACAGGAATGGGTATGAATTGAAGGCAAGGGAAGAATAAAGAGAGGAAAAGAAATAATAAATACAATATTAATAATAATAATAACAATAATAGTAATAATTAACAACTATCACTATTATTAATAACAATTAATAATACTAAATAATAATATTAGTTAGAAACATAATAATAATAACTTTAATAATAATAATAATACGAATACTAATAATAATAGTCAATAATAATAATAATAAACACTAATAATAAAAAATAATAATAATGGTAACAATAACAATAGTAAGTATAAACAACTACCACTACCACTAATATTAATGCTAATATTAAAATAAACAAATAAAAAAATAGTAACACAAATAATAGTAAATAATCACCATGATAACTACATTAACAATATTAATAATAATAACACTTATAATAATAATAATTAATAATCATAATGGAAGAATAATAATAGTAATAACTACTACTAATAATAAGAATTAATAATAAAAATAATAATAGAAATAATAGTCATAAGTAATTAAAAATATTTATAGAAAATAATGGTAATAATATATAAAGCCAAATTACCATTTACCATCTTAAAATTTTTTTATATTTAATAATAATATCTATAAATCAAGTTAACAAATAATAATAAAATAACCAGTAAAAAATAAATACTTAGAAAAATAAAAATATAATATTTCTAACTAGGGATATTACAACGAGTCATCAAGTTGAACGCAAGGGAAGCCAAGGTGGAGCGTCCTCCCAAGTTCATCAACATCCCCCAGCTCCGACCGACTTATATTTCAAGTTAAACTAAAGGCGCTCTCAAACAACCTCTCCCCATAGGGATCTGGAGAACCATAATGCCGGTCTCCCACAAAAGCGAATGAGGGGGCATCACGCCCCAACACCCAAGAGGATGAAAAACACTCCCTAATTGTACACGTATATTGCATTATGTATTATTATATTCCTAAATTTATTTTATAATAAACTCTACAATTAATGTGTTTTACTGTCTAAATTATGTAGGGTGATTATTAATGAGAAAGAGAAGATAATACTAAATAAATACTAGTTATATTAGATTTATATGGATCTATTTAGTTAGCTTGGAGAATCAACGAGGATAAATAAGGATAGAGGCAAATTCAGAAGTCCAAAGGCAACCCTATCAATGTATAAAGGGATATATAAAGGATTGGGATATATATTCAGAAGATTTAGAGAGATAAGACACAATCCAGCTGAAGATTAAGAGATAAATAAATATTTATTTTCAACCTTATCTCTAACCTTATCAGATAATATTTTCTATTGGGTAAGCGATTTTGTCCATATCTTAAACCTTATCAAAAGATCTTTTCTGTTAGGAAAGTAATTTTGTTCATATCTCCAATCTTATTAGAATATCTTTTTTGTTGGGTCAGCGATTTGGTCTCATCCTCAAGCGCGCTCTCTCCTTTTCATTTCTCCTATAAATACCATCATATACAGAAGGCAAAGGGAACCACTCTAGCAGAGAGTTTAGATTAGGCTTTTTGTTTAATTTTAACTACGCTTTTTATTTTCATTTATGTAAATTTTTCTTTTTCTTTATGTAACCGAGATTAGAGAAAAATTTCATGAGAGAAAGAGAAGAAGGTTATATTGAGAGTGATACGAGTGTAAGTTTTCTCTTTTTTTATTGTTACTCTATTTTAATCAAAGTTACATTCTTATTTTATTCTTCTTATTTTTACTTTGCTTTCTTTGTGTTCGAATATTTAATCCAAGTGAATCTAGTAGCATCAAAATTATCTTATCTTTGTGAGTCCTTCTGATAGCTCATGATGTTGGATTCCTCTTTTAAGTGTCTTTATCATTTTATGTTTGTTTATCTTGATGATGTAATGTGGACGGGGACTGAGTTCAATCTTATGGGTTATGCGCGATCACCTCTGAAGCAAGATAAGCCTTCACCAATGATCCAAGGTAAGAAATCAGCCACAGAGATAAGTAAATTTTTGTTTCTTTCCTTTCATTTCTTAGTTTAAAATGCATCTTCAAAACCAGCACTTTCTTTATTTCTTTCTCTTTTAACTTAGCTCTTTTAACTTAAAATAACAACACCAACAACATTTTCTTCTTCTTGATTTTACTTTCCTAACCTAACTCTTTTCCTTTTCTTTTATTTAAAAAATTGAGAAAAAAGACTTTTAACCGGTTTTAATAACTTAAAAAAAAGATTACTTAAAAGTTCCTAACATAGTCCATCCTTGTGGATCACGACCCACATAGCCACTTGATATAGCGGTAGAATTGAACAACCTAGCACGTTCCTACTTTACATTTTTTGTGCAGGTTCAACATTAATCAAATTTTTGCGTCGTTATCAGGGGGATGATGAGTTTCTTTTTAAATTACTCAACAGTTTAGTTGTCATTCTCTATTTTTGTGTGCAGGGGCCAAATTCAGGAATCTAAATATTGCAGAGGACACATTTCTATTCTGTATCTCTACCCAAGAAGGCAGAGCACTAGAGCCTAATAACAATCCACGCAAATGCGACAAAAGCCGCGTTTCTACGGCTATTCTAGTGGATTACAAACTTTGTTTCTTACAGGGTTGTTTAATGGGAAAGGTAGAGCTTCCGCAGTAGTTAGATTTTCATTATTAACTTGATTTGCATATTGTTTCTAATCCAACAGTAACTTGTGATTATTAAATGCTAAAAAATGATTAGATTTGCATTTAGGCATCTGTTTAATTCATTTATATTTTATTACTGTTGAAGAGTGCTGGAGCCAAGGTACGTGTGCACAGCATATAGTGTAGGAACACTTTTGAATTATTTATATTGATTAAGTGTTGCTTTTCATATACTTGCACACAACACTAAAATGACTAAGGGCATAACCTTAAGCAAGATAAGGTGGGAAAGTCATTACCCTTTCTTAGCTTGAAAACCATCTCCTCACTGACTAACCCAATCCTAATTAAAATTGAGTAGACGTTAGCCCTAAGGATATCTGAGACTCATTTAGGAAATTGACCTAAGAAAGAAGTTGTTAGAGTTTGACTCAAGTTAAATCGGTGTCCATGGCTGGGGATTGAGAGGCAAAACCTCAAAGGCTAGTGGTTTGGCTTAATTAGGCCTGTTGCTCTTGCACGAATACCTCCCACTAATCTTGCCCCGACCTGACTGATTAATTTGTAGTCAGATTACTGCAATATACCTCCCATGGACAGTCTAACAAGTTAGGAGTCGTCTAGGTCTATGATCTACCCTTAACTTAGGCCATATTTTTCTTTCTTTTGTTTGTTTATTTGTTTGTTTGTTTTTATTTTTGACACTTATTTTTGAGATATGGATTATAATTATAATTTTTTCAATATATAGTGATCCATATTTGCCTCTTACCTCTTTTGATTAGGATAACACCAACCCGTCATTTCATAACTTAAACCAACCAAGTATGTTGGATTTGTCCTATCCAAATAAATATATGCCCCAGTCTCAACATTATGAACAAGACTGAAATAATCATCTCTACTCTTCACCGTGTCAGTGGGGATACAACTCTCCTGAGTCATTTTACCAACCACCTTACCAATATTCATATGATTCTTATCTAGAACAACCAATAGAGGAAAAATCAACTTATGATAAGATTCTAAAACATGTGCATGAGTCCGAGTGACCAGTCTAAAAACTGAAAGACTCACAAGCCCAACAAGATTTTCAAATCAAGATCCTTACTCTATTTTCTAAGTTCCATCACAATAAGAAGAAGAACTGATTAACTGGGAAGATAGGATAGAAACCTTTATTCAACGCCAAAATGATTTTATCCAATCAACTTTTGATTGTGACCAGTCTATCAATAGGCTAGAAATACAAATGAGTCATTTAATCAACATAGTAAATGATAGGAATGAGGAAACTCTACCTAACATATTTTCAACCGTTTCTGATTGCCTTAGCCATATTGATAGGAACCAAGAATCATGATATCTTAGAGACTTTAATCAAGATTCAATTTTCTCACATCAATATGAACTTGGCCAATCCTAAACCTTTGACGAATTAGCAAATTTTCACTTTAAGAAAATTGAAGTTGATTGTGAACATGAACCCGATCCACAACTTTGTGATTCAGTTTTAGTTTTTGAATCTATGTTGACTCCAGTGTTTTACCTGATTTGGACCCATTTCTCGAGCCAACACTGATTCCTATACCCATAGAGTTGAAATTAAATCACTGATTTTTGATAGCCATATTCCATTGATGGAAAAAGAATGTGAATTTTAATTCTTTAATTTGGAACCAACTTTTGAATCAAAATTGACTCTTGAACCTAAATTTGATTTTAGTCATATTCTCGAGTCAGTATTGGTTCCTGAACATTTCACTCTTGAGCTCAAGTCAAGCATTCCACCAAGTCACATTCTTTTATTGGACCTAGATATTGAACAAAATGATTCCAAGATGATATTTTAAGATTGATCATATAATCGGGATGATTATAATGTTAGGGTCTCACATGATTCTATTAAGTCTGAGAATGATAAAACTATAAATAAGAAAAAGGTCATCAAAGATAGGTTCTTTGAAAATTCACATTATTTAGATTGGGTAACAACGCTTAGCCCAATCCGACCACCACCGGAGCCACCACCTTCAGGTAATATTTTTCCTTCACGTTCTTTTTTTATGCATATATGCATTCATTCATACATTGAGGACAATGCATGAGATAGGTGTGGGGGAGGGTTCTAACATAACATAGATTTTCTTTAATATAAAACAAAATATTTTCTTTGCTTTTAACAATTTTTGAAAAGAGAAACAGTATTTTGACTTATTTTTTGTAAGAATTTAAGTTAACTATAAGAAAAAGAAAAACCATAATTAAGATTTCTTATACTTGGTCAAAATAAGATTATTTGTTTGATTTCTAGGGTCAGGAAGAAAAATTGGAAAGGTAATTTAGTCTTAATTTTTACCTTGATGAAATATGCATACTTTATAAACTTACACACTTGGATTTCAAAAACAAAGATTTTTATGCTTTATAAAAAAAGGAAAAATAAAAAAAGAATATATATATATATATATATCTAAAATCTTCTGATTAAGCTGGATATTTATGCCTCATAAAGCATAAGTATTCACAACTAAAAGTGGTCTATACTATAAATAAAAACTCTTGGTTTTGTGACATTGTTTGCTCGAGTTCTTAAGTCTTTGGGGTGTTTTTTCACCCAGTGCCGTAAGACCGTCCAATGTGGGAGTCATTGACTAAAGGCTTGTTACATGGGCGAATTAGAAATTCTAATAGAACTAAGAGATATTATCGCTATAGTATGTAAAAATAAGACATAAAAGTTAAAGTTGAAGGATCCTTAGTCAAACATTCACTGTCACAAAGATGCATATGACTTTGTGTAAAATAATAGACTAGGTGAGAAATACAGTTTTAATTCTTACCTTGATTGATGACAAGTTGTTGAATAGAGACTAAGTTTAGGAATGAAAAAGTTTGGTATTCCTATGACTTATAAATTACTTGAATTTTTACAAGAATACTTCAAATATGTTTTCTCTCTTTCAAAATGCATTTTCAAAATACTAACACTTTATTTTTCTTTTTTCTTTTTATGGATTTTTTGGGTGTAATTCACTGAAAACTCTCAGGAGACTACGACTCCTTCTTTAGGGGTAACCTAGAGGTTTAAAGGCTTATCATACATGCTCAGTGTAGTAGCGTGACCTGCAAAAGTGGTCTAATAAAGTCTTAGGTTCAGTTTTCTTATTTTGCTCGAGGACGAGCAAAAGATAGGTGTGAGGTGTGATTGGACACGTGTGATTGGACACGATCATAATCAAAGGCGTCACACATGATTTCGAAGGGTCTAATCCAATCAGGCGTTGATATTATTGGTGTCGAGACAAGTCTTTGTTTTAACTCCTCCCAAGCTTGTAGACATTCCTTATCAAAATGGAAAGGCACATCTTTTCTTAAAGGATTAGTTAAAAGTCTAGCAATTTTGCTAAACTCTTTAATAAACCTTCTGTAGAAGCCAGCGTGCCCTAGGAACGATCTGATGTCTTTTAGGCTTTTAAGTTCAGGGAGCTTTGCTATCGCCTCCACCTTTGATTTGTCAACCTCAATCCCTCTATTTGAAATCTCTTGCCCCAAGATAATTCCTTATTTGACCATGAAATAACACTTCTCCTAGTTGAATGTTAAGTTTTTCTTCATTCATCTTTGTAAAACCAACTTCAGATGATGCAGGCACTGGTCAAAGGAATCGCCGTATTTAGAGAAATCATCCATAAAAATTTCCAAAAATCTTTCTACCATATCCGAAAAGAGACTAAGCATGCAACATTAGAACGTTGCAGAAGCGTTGCATAAACCAAAGGGCATTCATCGGTATGCAAGCATTCCAAATGGACAGGTGAAAGTTGTCTTTTCTTGATCCCGGGAGCAATTGAAATTTGATTGTATCCTGAATATCCATCCAGGAAACAATAATACTCGTGTCCTGGCAATCTCTCGAGCATCTGGTCTATGAAAGAAAGAGGAAAGTGGTCTTTACATGTGGCAGCGTTCAGTTTGCGATAATCAATACAAACTCGTATCTTCGTTGGAAGATGAGTCTGTACTAATTCTTTCTTGTCATTTTCTACCACAGTAAGCCTATCTTGTTGGTGGCACAGCGTGGATTGGACTAACCCACTGGCTATCATATATGAGATAAATGATCCCATTGTCTAGCAACTTTACAATTTCAGTACGGACAACCTCTTGCATGATTGGGTTTAGTCAACGCTGTGGATCACGTTTTGGTTTGGCCTCTTCTGTCAGATGAATCTTATGTTGTACAATGGATGGGCTGATCCTCTTTATATCGGCCATGGTCCAACCAATGGCCTCTTCCCTCAATACAGCAAGAAGATCCTCTTCTTGTTGTTTGGTAAGATGAGAAGCTATGATCATAGGGAAAGCTTCCTTTCCCTCCAAGTACTGGTAATTGAGATAACTAGGAAGAACTTTCAGTTTTACAGAAGGGGTATGATCTATCGATGGTTGTTCTTGTTGCAAGGGAATGATCGAGGTTGCGTTTGTTGCCCACCCCACTGTGAATTCAATGATCTGGTCAATATTGAAGTCATTTGACTCCAAATCGAATTCATTGTCAGACTCATATTCCATCTCCTCTTCGTGTTCACTTGTGAGTCCTTCAATCAAGTTCACATCGAATGATTGGTCATCCAAGTCTCAAGGTTGTTTTCCTAGGTGGAAAACATTTATCTCTTTCATCATGTCACCGAAAGTCAAACACATAGACCCATTTCTACAGTTTATGATTGCATTTATAGTGGCTAGGAAGGGTCCTCCTAAAATGATCAGGGTTTGAACTTTTACATTTTGCACGGGTTGTGTCTCCAGAACAATAAAATTTATGGGGTAAATGAATTCCCTGACCCGTATAAGGACATCTGTAATCTCCCCCTTGGAAATCTTTACAGATCGGTCAGCCAATTGTATAGTAACTCTAGTTGGACGGAGGTCGCCTAGCTCGAGTTGCTGATACACAGAAAAGGGAAGCAAATTGATACTGGCTCCTAGATCAATTAGTGCCCGGTCTATTGTGGTCTGTTCTATGATGCATGAAATGGTTGGACTCCCGGGGTCTTTGTATTTCATAGGAATGGGCCTGGTTAACAACTTACTTATGTTAGACGCTAAGAAGACCTTCTAAAGGATATTTGTTTTTCTTTTCTTGGTGCACATATCTTTTAAAAATTTTGTATATGATGGGACTTGTTGTATGGGATCAAGAAGGGGCACATTGATCTGAACTTGATTAAACATTTTCCTAATCTTTTCCATTTGAGCATTTGTCTTGTTGGTTGCTAGCCTATTAGAAAATAGCACAATAGGCTTGTAAGTTTGCTCATCTGTTTTATTTTTATTATTGGAATTGAAAGTGGATTGTTGCGAACTTGAAGATGAAGATGGTTCATTTGGAGCTTTTGGTACAATCACAGGAGAATTTGATACTGAATTGATGGAAACTAGGAGATTAGAAACCTTGTTATTAACTTGTTTTCTGATCTCAAGATGTGAACAGTGCTGCATTGTTTCGGAATTATGTTCTCAGCTTCGTTAATAGGGAAGGGATTCTTGGGATTAGGTAATGGCTGACTAGGCAATGTTCATTTCCGTCTTTCATTTAGTGAGTTAGCCAATTGACCTATTTGAACCTCTAGCAAATTAATAGCTTGGTTATGATTGTTCATCATTGAGGCTTGAGTTTTTGACAAAGTTTCTATCATTCTTTCCAAATCTGACATTTTCTTATTCGGATGATTTTGTTGCTGATGTTGGTACGTGGGCTGGAAGTTGTGTTGGTAAGTTGGTTGAAAATTTAGTTGACTTTGATGGAAATTGGGTTGATGTGTTTGAGCAGTGTACTGGTGTGAAAGTTGTTACCTTGGCTGCTCAGGACCAGGCTAACTCCAAGAAAAATTTGGATGGTTCCTCCATCCCAGGTTTTACGTCTTGGAGTAGGGATTGTAGTTGGGTCTGGTATAGGCTGCATTCATATTTTCAGGGAACATTTGTTGAGCTTGGTAAACTGGACACTCCTCAAATAGAGCATGGCAATAGGTGCAACTCGGACTGATCGCTTGTGTTGGCTTGACCTGGTTCACTGAGTTGGGTTCCCTGGCCTCGAGTAGTTCTAATTTTCTCATCAGTTGTGTGATTTTTGCCTCAGTAGTTATAGAGAACTCAATTGAATGCATACCAGTCCTGAAAGTTATAGGGTTAGTCTTTTCAGGGCAAGACTCTCTCTGAATGGTTTTTTCGGCCAAGGCTTCATATAGGACCCAACCCTGATCCTCATCTTTCTTTAAAAATTCTCCTTGAAACATAGTCTCAAGGAGCGTCTTAGTCTGGTAATCTAATTTGTCATAGAGAATTTGGCACTGCCGCCACTTCACTATTCCGTGGTGAGGACACTGGGCTAACAAATCCTTAAACCTTTCAAAATACTTCCAGAATGGTTCATTTATTTCCCGTCTATACTGCATAAGGTTTTTCTTGATGAGGGCAATCTTGTGGATGGGATAGAATTTCGTAAGAAAAACCTTAATAAAGTCATCCCATGACGAGATAGAACTAACAGACAAATTGTATAGCCACTTCTTGGCCATGTCTTTGAGTGCAAAGGGAATAAACCTCAATCTAACAGTATCTTCCCCCAGTTGGGGAATTCTCATCATCAAACATGCTTCTTAAAACTCTCGAATGAAGAAATACGCGTCCCCAGATTCTAGGCCATGAAACCTAGAGAGTGTGTTTATGAATTGGGGCTTCAGCTTAAAATTGTTTCCATTAGTCTCAGGTAATAGAATGCTGGAGGAAGTGAAGTACGAATTGGGTAAAACTTATCTTGGAGTGAAACGTAATTTGGCATGATTGGATTTGTATTAGGAAGTAGTGTGTGTGCAAGTGTAGTATTCCTAACAAGTCTTGATGAAATAGGATCCCTGCACCACTCTTGCATGCACAACATAAATAACGTTCACCCAACAAACAATCGAAAAGAAGAAAAAAATAACAAACAATAATAAAGAAAAACAATCACCAATCTATCTAGGATCCCTAGACCTAGACGACTCCTAACTGGGCAATTCTCTGAGGAAGGTTGTTGCTTGAATCAGACCATAGCTAATCAGCCAGGTAGGAAGAAAATACGGTGGGAGGTATCCGTGCGTAAGCAACGGGCCTTAATTATGCCAAACCACAGTATCTTCGAGGCTTAACCTCTTAACCCCCAACCTTAGACACTGATTTGACTGAAGTATGACTCAAAATAGGTTTCAACCACAGTTAAACTCTTATCGAGTCCGGATGTCCCTAGGGACCAACGTCTATCAATTTTTATATTAAGCTTGGGATTGTGAGTGCCTGAAATATTGTTTTTGGGTTAAGGAAGGGTGATGAAATCCCCATCTTATCTTGTTATTAGGGTGGTGCCCCTAAAATCAATTTGTGCAAGTATATAGAATATGCAAACAAGATTCACTCAAAATGATTAAATCAACCAAGAGATGAGTCCTATTCTTATATGCTATGCGCACGTAGCTTGCTCCAGCACTCTTCAACAGTAAAGTAAATGAATTGAAAAGACAAGTGCAAGAATGCAAACGCCTAATCAATTTTTGAATTTTCAACAAACTTTTTACTGTTAGTTATTAGCAAGATCCTGATGATGGCATATAAGAACCAAATATTGCAGTAAGGTAAAATTTGCAAAGCAAGTAACCCTGCAATAAAAATTGTCAGTAGTTAACTCTTTCTTGCCACGGTAGCGCAGCCAAAGCCGAGCAAATGCGGCAAGTCAAAGGGTTATTAGTCTCTGCTTTCTAGAGCAGCTGTATATTACTGCAATGCTTGCTTTCCTGTTTTCAAAACCTGTAACCTGCAACAGAGAAGAAAAATTCATTTAGTTCCAAAAACTGTACAAAAACTGTCGCCCTCCCCGGCAATGGCGCCAAAAAATTTGTTCGAAAGGAGAGAATGGTTGGAGATAGAGTTTAGAGTAAACCGTGTAAGTCCTTGCGCCGATATTCAAACTCTGAATATGTATATAAAATTACTTTGCTCCTTCGAACTACCATTTGTAGCAAAAACTATAACGGGTCGTATCCACAGAGAGGGTTTGCGATGGAAGCTTTCACAGTTTTGTTTGTTCTAGTTTTTAGAAAGAAAACGAAGGTTCTTCTTTGTTTAAGAATTGGAAAACAAAGTAAAAAAGAAAATGATGAATCTTGTGGTGTTAAAAAAAAAAGAAATGGAAGCGAAGAAGGTAGAATGAAAAATGGGGAATTTGAAAAAGTAAAAGAGAAGAATGGAACTTATAAGAAAAAGATAGTTTTAGAAAAGAGTTTTAATCCAATGGTGGTTTTCTAACTAACACTCTACACTACTAACTTACTAATCTCATTGGGTAACTTGTACCTCATGTAGATTCATTGGCAAATTATCCATCTTGCTTTGTCAAGCCAATAAGTTGCCCCAATTTGTGAAGATGTTCTCATCTTAGCTTGGTTAGGTAGCCTCCTTGGATTATGGGCTCCCAATAGGTTCACAAGAATGGAACATAGGACTTCACAATTTAGATATGCATAACAAGAGTGTAAAGTTCATTAGATCATCAAAGCCATGGTTAGCTAGCATGAAATAAGAAGTTAGTATAATAAGTGTTTAGCATACTAAAGTGATCACATCATCATGTTCCATCAAGGCTCTTGTTAAAGAAACAAGGTTCTAAATGAGGCATACATGAATCATATGGAGGGGATAACAAAACCTTCACTAAGATTAGAAGCAATACTCATCTTCATTGAAAATTAAAGAAACTTGTTAGACACGAGACTAGAAATATAAACATCCAATGAGCCATATAAGTTAGCATCACCCAAGAGTTAGTAGTTAGTAGTGTTAGAGATTAGTTAGTCATGTTAGGAGATTAGTTATCCATAAAAAAGTAAAGCAAGGAAGAAGACATAGTAAAATAAAGTGCAAGAAAATAAAGAGCATGAAAGTAAATGGTAAGAAAATAAAAAGTGCAAGAAAATTAGAGGAAGGAGAGCATGAGTGTTGTATTTGATTGTCACCCTTCAATTACAGATCTCTCTCTCTCTCTCTCTCTCTCTCTCTCTCTCGCCCCCCCGGATCTAAAAAGAGAAATGAAAATTACAAAAGGAAACTAAAGAGAAACCTAAAGAAATCCTAAACTCTCTCCTAAAATGATGGCTATCCTCCCTCTTCCCCTGCAGAGGTCCAGGGGGTCTTTATATAGGCACCAGAAGCTAATCGCTATCAATCGCAGCCGTAGGATCAATCGCTCCATCAACGACCATAGAAGTGCCAGGCCGTTGCGCCAGCGATCGCTCTGACATTCTATTACTGCCCAGGTGCCCTGCTGGAGCTTCTAGAACTATGGGAATATTTTCTGGTTCGTTACAGGTTTGGGCTTCTTTGATTTGGGTTCTTTTAAACTCCTTTAAATCCTTGAATAATCTTGTATTTGGGCCTTCTTCTTCATTAAAGAATGGACCTGAAATTTAAGAGAGGTATTAATAATCTTATTTTTATTGATAAAATGCATGACAATGTGATACAAAATGATGCAAAATGAAACACTAATCATAGTATTTTGACAATAACCCTTATCACATATATCCGATTGTGACACGATAAGAATCACTGAAAAGTAGATTCTCTTATCTTTCTATTGGCACGTCACATGGTCATGCTTATTTGAAGAAATCTATTATAAATGGCTTGAGCATGGTCAGTTGTGAAAATGTTACACTATACTAAAATATGGACTAGCTGGGATATTTTGGCAATAATATCTACCTCCACCATTCAATAGAGACGCAGCCAATACCATTAGAAAATCGACTTCTTTATCTTTCTAATGGTATATATATATGTACTACAATTGGTTAGATTTAGATGGTAGTCAGACAGAAACTTTATGTTTAAATAACATTCTGCAGCTTTGTGCTTCCAAAAAGTCGATAGTGTTTTCATTATAACTTTTATTTTTTACATCAGAATAAGACACAAAAACTTTTGCTGGTAATTATATGTCTAATGACATATTGCATGACCAATTTTACTTCCATAAAAAATTCTAAATAGACAGAAATTTTTCAGCTACTCAAAATTCTACAACTCATCGATTTAATGATTTTCGACTAGTCTATCGTATTTCAACAATAACACTTAGCAGACTTCTAAAACATGGTAAGAGCCATTAGAAAGTAGACTCCATTTTATTTCAAATGGTATATAACATGATACCCTTTATTTTTAATACAATGACGAACTGAACCATAATTTATAACTTACAGGTTTTGACAGATTTGCACACCCATTACAAGTATGCCCAAACTTTGAGTTTTTCTCAAATTTAGTTAGCCTCTTAAACTAAATTGGAATCACAACTAGTAAGTCATTTTTTTAATTATTATTCTTTATATTATTCACATAAAGACCATCCCTTTCTTAATCCATAATTCTTTACCACACCTAACTTCTTATACTCTAAATTTTCAATATAGGATTATAATCCAAGCATCAATAATCCTAGTTAAAATTTTTGATCCACCATCATTCTAATTTCAACAACAAAATAAGTGGTCTATAATTATATTCACAATAATTTATTTATTTCACAAAGTTTTTGCAAGAAAATATGAAAGGGAGCATATCTAAGAAACTCTCTCACCTCATTGCTTCCCCTCTTGGCTGTCGTCGGTCGCCTACACACTGCTGCGGCTGGCCACAGCAGCCACAACTGCTTTGATGCTCAGATCACAGAGAGAGGAGGAAAATTGGGAGAGGGAGAGTGTGAGATAGGGCGAGAGGAATGAGAGTCGAAGGGGGAGAGAGGGAGATTGATGAAGAACTTAGGGGTTTTCTTTTGGGGGATTTGGAAGAGTGGGAGAGGGAGAGATCGGCTGGGATAAGTGATGAAAGAGAGATGGGGAAAAATAATTATCCAATTGCACAAACCACCCCATTACATACATATTATCCATTAAAAAGTCCTTTCATTTTCTCTTATCATGCCACATGCATTCACCCATTCCAAGCAAAAATTCTAGCCATCCATCAA
This sequence comes from Agave tequilana, assembly GCA_038442645.1. Taxonomy (NCBI): domain Eukaryota; kingdom Viridiplantae; phylum Streptophyta; class Magnoliopsida; order Asparagales; family Asparagaceae; genus Agave; species Agave tequilana. The sequence goes on from JAVJIF010031340.1 coordinate 76,809, forward strand.
CCCATCTCATGCACACTAACCCCTCCACTAAGCCCACAGAATATATGTATTGCAATTGTATTGGATTTTATTTTCTTGTGTTTCATATGCAAGTATCTTGTATACATATACATGTATTTATACAAGTAATTATATTCATAATTTATATACATGCATGACACACACACATATATTCTTATATATACATATATATCAAATTTATTTCATAAAAAAATTTCCCCCACAAAATGTTCAAATAAAAATCCATTTTCATATAAAACTAATTCAATCATCATCTCTAATATTCTGTATAATCTCTTTAACGAAAGATTAGAATATTAAATCAGGATTTTAATAACTGGGGTGTTGCACGCCCCCCACCATCTAATGATCAGCCATATACCATCGAGAACACTGACTCCTCCTCGCCTTAGGAAGCAAATGCCAGTGTCCAACTACCGTAGCGACATGAAAACCAGCTCCTTCAGATGCTCACTGGCATGAAAGAGCATATGAAGGACAGCAAGCCCAATCAGATCGCGATCGAGAGGAGGCTGCTCTCGACGCGAGAATGCTGTCCATGACCAGGAGGTATTGAGGCGGCTCAATGATCAACTCTAAGCTTAAATTGCTGCCCTCTAGAATAATCAGTCATCAACGCAGTCAAAAGCGAACCTGAAGTTGGTGGATTTCCTGACCTTTGAGTCCTCGACAAACTGATTCAGAGACGGATTGTAACACCCTAATTCTGCAGGTACAAAGATGCTATGACGACATATATACACAGAGCGAAAATACCTCCACATATATACACTAAGCCTCAGTTCAGAAAAATAAACACAATATACACAGTAATTCCAGCATAATAAGTACAAGAATACCTGCAAAAGGAGGTTAATGATCATGATAGATTTTGAAACAGGGATAAATAAGAAAATAAAGATAGAATAATAAAGATACCTATGAATAGTATAGGTGACGAGTCTCCTATGTGTAACCCATGAAATATCTGGTACTTGATATCTCGGATCTCCAACTTGGATACACGAACTCAGAGTCATAAGAAAACGACCTAGTGAGTGGAAAATGAAGGAAGCGATAATATAAACTATAATAGTATAATCATAATAATATATAATACAATCAAGGTGACAGTGATACAATATAAATATTCTAACAATCGGTATATCAATATTACAAGTATTTTATCAGTAATATAATATTATTATACCTAACATGTTACAACAATGTTACCTCTTAATACTTATAATACATGACTATAAACGATAATGAAGTCAATCGGGAAAGTTCTATATGTATCAACTAACTTTATATGAATATGCCATTAACATGTTATTATTATGAATATGAGTAATAAAGTTTAGTATTTAGTTATGCACTGATAAAATCAATTGTTTAATTAGCATGCATCAAGTCTTAGTTATTTAATATATAATGTTTAAGCTAATAATAATAGTAATCTGACGGTATCAGTAGAAAACAGTAATAATCTTGTTATAGTGTCATGAGTATATAAGAATAAAGTGTCTACGAAGAATATATAGAACATACAATACATGGACACAGAGTATACATGTAAATGAAATATGTGTCTCCACATGAAGTGCGAGATATATATATATATATATATATATATATATATGTCAGATAAAATATCTGAGAATGTAATAAGTATAACTGAACAAAAATACATCTGTAATAAGTAAGGCATATTATTTATACAATAATAACAATCAGTATCACCTGATATTTTAATCAATATCTTCCAGTGTCCCATATCACTGGCAGATCATACTGGAGCCCGTACTCCAGTCTAACCCATCCGAACATGACACACGGGTCCCATTATCCAAATGAGATAGTGACCAAATAACAAGCGCTCCCGACGTTATTATTATTTATACTATTTTATTATATTAAGTGGAAACTCAATGGTCAAGGAGCTCTAATCGGGTGGGTGTATCCCGTGCATATTTGGGATCACGGCCGTAAACGGACCCTTGGCTACTGAGACCAGGGCCCTCCGCTAAGAGCGGATGAGGAAACGAAAAATGGGAGCTCATGGAGCTATATACAATTGGTATCCAGCACTACCATCCCCTGCAGTGGAATAAAAATGGATACAGTACATCCACTTGATAAGATTTAATCAAGCGTCAAGTCTCCCCAACCCCATATTATTTTTATTATATTTAAACTAAACAATATATCATGACCAAGAACAGTGCATGGTACATGTAACACGATAATAGGACATGAGTTCTATTGATAGCATGAAACAAAATAACGGAAAATAAAAAACAAGAGATGTGGAATTCTAGAGGTGACCCTCGTGGATTAAATCCACGTGGCACTTAGTTCCTCACATCGCAGATCAACATCATTCATGTCCAGTAACAGGAATATCAATATCAATAATGGGAAACAATCATGTAACAGAAATACAAGAATATACATGTAGTAGTTATCCATGTAATACAAACAATGATCAATGCGAAAGGAATACAGAAATAATCAACGCATGTATACCGGTGAATCTATGTAACGGTGATGTATGAACATGATATAACTGTGTATAGAGTACCCATGTAGCGATGATACAAATATATGAAATGACAATATCTAGTGAATAGTGTATCCATGTATCAGTGGGACATGAATAAGAAAAAATAGTATCATGTGTAACATTATCTGTGTAACGGTGATACATGTACATGAAATAACAGTGTTCAGTGTAACAGGTACTTACATAAAATACAATATCTAGTGTACTAGAATATTCGTGTAACGATGATACAGGTACATGTAGTAACAGTATCCACAATCATGACAACACATGCTCGTACAATATCTAATGTATCTGTGGTTTGGTAACGGTGATAGTGTCAAGGTGATGTATGATATATACAAGGTAATATATGTAACATGAACAAGTGTCTAAATATTAAGATATTAGTAGATGTTCATTAATTTTAAGCTTATTAATAAAGAAATTATCTACAAGTTTATCTTTTCAAACTCTTCACAACTTTTTTAATAATTATTAATTTATTATAATCCAATAGTGATCAATGACTTTATCAATAATTTAATAATCACTTGTAATCAATATATTTTTATATTAACTCAATAATCATAATTAAATATTATCGTATTAAATGTGTTAAGAAAGTAATCACATATATTTTAATTTCATTATTTACTATTTATATGATTTATAAATCAATAATTCTAATTTTACCGATAATCACGATTCAGAACCAATCATGTAATGAAAAAATGACAAAATATTATTTATAAAATTAAAAACACATATATAGCTATCACAAAGATCTTGCTCATTTTTCTACGATCGCAACGGTTTAAAAATCGTTTCAATCGGACTTCGAATGCTCAAGATATTGCCCAAATACTAAAATCACCCAAAGTTGAGTGATGGCTTACAGGGTAATAGATTTATAGGTTATAGGGTATAGGTTAATGGGTTTTAATTATTGGGTTTTGGGTTTATGGGGTTGGATCCAATAAGAGAGAGAAGGAGAGAGAGATAAGAAACAGAAAAAGAAAGAAAAAAAAGAAAGGAAAGAAAAGAAGAAAGGAGGAAAGGAGAGGGATGGAATAACAGCGGCCAGGGCATGTCCTGGCTGCCCTGGCTGGCGCGGCGTGGCCGACCTTGCGGCAGTCATCGTCTGGCTGGTGGTGACACCAGGCCGACTGCGAGGCCTGACCCAATTGGGGGAGAGGAGGAGGTGATAGGTGGTTGTATTGAAGGTGATGAAGAGGATGATAATGGTGTTGATGTTAGATTGATGAATTGGAGGTGGTAGTGGTGAGAACTTTGGTGGTGGTGGTGGGTGTTGATAAAATTGGTGGTGGTGATAATTGTGGAGGAGGGTGGAGAAGGGTTGGTTTTAATGGTGGACGAAGGAGATGATTTGGGGGTGGAGTTGATATGGAGGAGGAGATGTGGTGAGGTTGGTTGGGTGATAGTCGCTAGAGTTGAGGCATCACGGGGGTTATCACAGACGATAATGGGGCACCGGCCAAAACTAGAGAGAAGGAAGATTTGAGAGAGAGGAGATGTGGATAGAGCTTCATTTAGAGAGAGAGAGAGATTAGAAAGAGATTGGGATTTTAATTAAGGGAAAGAGAGATGGTTGATGGCTTACTAGAGAAGAAAAGGGAGAGAGTCGGTAGAGGTCAGTTGAGAAAGTCGATGGGGAAAATGAAGAAGATTGGGAAAGAAAAAATTAAAAAGGGATTTTATAATATTATTTAATTAGTAATATTTAAGTCGGTCAAAATTTGACTAGTTCCAAACTGTCCCCAAAAATTCTGTAAAATAGCAAATATTACGATGAGAAATAGTGCGAAGTCAGATTTAAGAAATTCAGTCGGGTTTATAAATTAAAAATCTTGAAATCGATCGGTGATACCGGTCGACATCGGATTGGCCGGATTTTGGACTAATTTAGAAAAATCTTCAAAAATATCTGAAGTAGAAAATATGATTTTAAAAAATAATTTGGAAGCAGATTCTAGAAACTCAACTCCGTTTGTGAATTAAAAATCATAAAGCCGATTATCGGTATCAGTCTACACAGAATCAGACATCTTTCAAAATAATCCAAAAAAATTCCAGAAAATTCTAAAAAATCTAAAATATTGGAAAATAAGATCTAAAACTGAAACCAATTTAATCTAACTATCAAAAAAGTTAAATCAACTTTGTACGCCGTACCGAGTATTGATATTGTGACACGTACATGTAGGGTCGGGGGTTACACTCCTTCCCACCTTACAAAAATATTTCGTCCTCGAAATTTCAATTCAGGTAGGAGAACAATATTTACAGCTCTTCGGACTAGGATGTTATGGGCCAACGACGTTTCCACTGCGCCACTCTGATATCGATAGTGAACTCAGGGTGGAGAACTAGTCGTGTGCCAAAGATAGAGGATTGAAATCAATAGGATGAAGAGAAAGTGAGAAGAAAATTAGAATATTTTAATTAACAACTGAAATTAAGAAATAAAAAGAGTCAAAGAATGAATTTTTAACAAAATGGTATTCTTGTACTCGTAACTGGAATTCTCAAATCCAGATACAGATTAGTTCTAATCTGAATCTGCTTGTACTGCTGGTAAGAGCCCGACTATTGATATAAGTAGTTACCCACATTAGGTGTGTACGTAGGCTCTGATACCAATCTGTAATATCCCGATTCCGTAGTTACAGAGACGCTACGGTGACATATATATACAAAGCGAAATACCTCCACGTATTTACGCTAAGGCTCAGTACAGGAAAATAAACACAATATACACAATAATTCCAGCATAAATAAGTATAAAAATACCTGCAAAAGAGGGTCAATGATCATGATAGATATTGAACAGGGATAAATAAGAAAATAAAGACAGAATAATAAAAATATCTATGAATAGTATAGGTGACGAGTGCCAAAATTTGATTTGAGTTTTTACCTGCAAATAAGAATAGAGAATTTCAGATCTTAAGAATAGAATGTGCAAGTACTCAATGCTACCGCTATAACAAGTGCTATGCGGGTCGTGATCCACAAGGAGGGACTAGCGATGGAAGTCTTTTAGTAAGTTCTCTTTTAAGTTACAATCAATGGTTAAAGATCTTTTTTTAGTTCTTGAAAAGAAAAAAAAATAAGTTACAGTTAAGTTAAGAAGAAAGTGGTAGATTGAGAAGGAGGAGAAAATGGAAAACAGATTTATACAAAGAAATTAAAAAGTGTGAAAAATAGTTTGGAGATTATAGTGTTGATGATCTAAACTAAAAGTTAAAAGAAAAAAAAGAAAAACCTAAAAGAAATACTTACCTCCTCTGGTTGATGACTTACCTAGAATCCTTGCATGTTTTACCTTACATTGGAGGGGATCAACGCATAACCCATAAGATCGAGCTCAGTCCCCATTCGCATTATATCATCAAGACGAGAAAGAATGAAATGCTACAGAATCTTGAGGAGGAGAATACCATCATGAAATATCAGTGGCACTCACACAAACATGGGTATACTGATGCTTCTAGATTCACTTGGATATTCATCAAAATCAAAAGAGGAAAAGTAGAAAGAAGGAGAAGAACATATAAACAAAGAAGAGCATAAATATGTTACTTTTGATTGCTTGTAGAAATGATAAAAGAAAGGAGGAGGTTACATCGATGTCACTCTCAATATAAGTCTCTCTTACTTGCATGAATCTCAGTCTAACCTATGCTTACAAAGAAATAAAAATTGGGTAAAATAAAAATAAAAATCTACACTAAAAAATAAAAAACTGGCCTAAGAACCTATTTCTGCTTGATCGCCCCCTGTAGTCTCTGAAAACCAAGTATTTATAGGCGAAAACCAAGTATTTATAGGCAAAAACCTAACAGGGAAGAGTGTACAAAGATAGGGGAGCAAACGATCCCCCAACAACCCTAACCAAGCCACGAAAATGCGGCTTTGGCCGCGTATTCACGGCTAGGGTGTGGCCAGGTGGCCACATCTTGGGGTGGTACTCCCTGGTTTCGTAATATAATTTTATCTCTTGCCGGATTTGCAGTTTTGGGTCCTGAATTTTATGAAACCTCCTTTGATCTTCGGCTTTAACCAATTGATTTATAAAGATCTTGTTTTTACCGCTTGTTCAACTGGTTTTATTTTCTCTGATTTGCCTTGATTTACCCTAATCTGCCCTGGTCTTTGATTTGAATTAATTCGAATTAAATCAGAATTTTGATGGGCTTTTGGGCTCATTTTTCTTCCCTCTCCTTTAGTAATGGGCCTGCATATAAATTAGATAATAAATAAGATTAAAAATAGAGTTTATTATATAATAAATATAAGAATGTGACAATAAATATGCAGTATTAGCGACCGATCATTTATATTTTTTTATTATGTTAATTGAAAACTTAATGGTCAAGGAGCTCTAATCGGGTGGGTGTATCCCGTGCATATCTGGGATCACGGTCATAATTGGACCCTTGGCTACTGAGACCAGGGCCCTCCGCTAAGAGCAGATCAGGAAACGGGAAATGGGAGCTCATGGAGCTATATACAATCGGTATCTAGCACTACCATCCCCTGCAGTGAAATAAATATGGATACAGTACATCCACTCGATAAGATTTAATCAACTGTCAAGCCTCCTCCAACCCCATATTATTTTTATTATATTTAAACTAAACAGTATATCATGACCAAGAACAGTGCATGGTACATGTAACACGATAACAGGACATGAGTTCTGTTGATAGCATGAAACAAGATAACAAAAAATGAGAAATAAGAGATATGGGATTCTAGAGGTGGCCCCCGTGGCACTGATCCACATGGCACTTAGTTCCTCACATCGCATATCAATAACATTCATGTTTAGTAACAGGAATATCAATATCAGTAACGGGAAACAATCATGTAACGGGAATAGAGGAATATAAATGTAGCAATTATCCATGTAATATGAACAGTGATCCACACGACAGGAATACAGAAACAATCAACACTGTATACCGGTGAATCTTTGTAATAGTGATGTATGAACATGATATAATTGTGTACAGAGTACGCATGTAGCGATGATACAAATATATGAGATGATGGTATCCAGTGAAATAGTATATCTGTGTATCAGTGGGACATGAATAAGAAATAATAGTGTCTTGTGTAATAATATCTATGTAACGGTGATACATGCACATGAAATAACAGTGTTCAGTGTAACATGTGTTTACATAAAATACAATATCCAATATACTAGAATATTCATGTAACGATGATACGGGTACATGTAGTAATGGTGCCCACAATCATGACAACACATGCTCGTACAATGTCTAATGTATTGATGATTTGGTTGACAGTGTCAGAGTGATGTGTGATATATGCAGGGTGATATATGTAACATGAAACGTGTCTAAATATTAAGATATCAGTAGTTGTTCATTAATTTTAATCTTATCAATAAAGAAATTATCTACAAATTTATCTTTTCAAACTCTTCACAACCTTTTTAATAATTATTAATTTATTATAATCCAATAGTGATCAATTACTTTATCAATAATTTAATAATCACTTGTTATCAATATATTACTAATCCATCTATATTTTATATTAACTCAATAATCACAATTAAATATTATCATATTAAATGTGTTAAGAAAGTAATCACATATATTATAATTTCATTATTTACTATTTACATGATTTATAAATCAATAATTTTAATTTTACCGATAATCACGATTTTCAACCAATTCATGTAATGAAATATGACAAAATACAATTTATAAAATAAAAACACTCACATAGCTATTACAAAGATGTAACTCATTTTTCTACGATTGCAACGGTTGGATAATCGTCCCAATCGGACTTCGGATGCTCAAGATATTGCCCAAAAACTAAAATCAATAAGCATGGGTTGATATGTAATATCTGGGGTTTAAAATGAAATAAACTTTAATTCACAGGGGTTTATGAAATTTTACCTTTATAAGTTTTGGATGCGGGTTAGATAGGCTAACAGGTCGGGTTTAGATCCGAAACCCAAACCCAAAGTTAAGTGTGGGTTATAGAGTAATGAGTTTATAGGTTATAGGGTATAGGTTAATGGGTTTTGATTATTGGGCTTTGGGTTTATAGGGTTGGATCTAATAAGAAAGAGAAGGGGAGAGAGAGATAAGAAATAGAGAAAGAAAGAAAAGAAGAAGGGATGGAATAGCGGCGGCCAGGGCATGGAGGCGGCATGACCACCCTTGTGGCAGTTGTCGCCTGGCTTACGGTGACACCAGGCTGGCCGTGAGGCCTGGCCCAATTGGGGGTGATAAGGAGGTGATAGGTGGTGGTATTGAAGGTGATGAAGAGGATGATGATGGTGTTGATGTTAGAGTGATGAATTGGAGGTGGTGGTGGTGAGAACTTTGGTGGTGATGGTGGTGGGTGTTGAAAAAATTTGTGGTGGTGATAGTTATGGAGGAAGGCGGTGAAAATGGTTGATTTTGATGGTGGAGAATATTGGTGGAGGAAGGATATGATTTGGGGGTGGAGTTAATATTAGAGGAGGAGATGTGGTGAGGTTGGTTGGGTGATGGGTCACCGGAGTTGAGGTGTCGTCGGGGTTGTCACCGGCGGTGATGGGGCGCCAGCCAAAATTAGAGAAAGGGAAGAGTTGACAGCGAGGAGATGTGGAGAGAGCTTCATATATATATATATATATATATATATATATATATATATATATATATATATATATATATATATATATATAGAGAGAGAGAGAGAGAGAGAGAGAGAGAGTGTGTGTGTGTGTGTGTGTGTGTGATTAGAAATAGATTGAGATTTTAATTAAGGGAAAGAGAGAAGGTTGATGGCTTACTGGAGCAGAAATGGGAGTCATCAGAGGTCAGCTGAGAAAGTTGGTGGAAAATGATGAAGAAGATTGGGGAAAGAAAAAGGAAGAAAAAGTTTAAAAAGGATTTTATAATATTATTTAATTAGTAATATTTAAGTCGGTCTAAATTTGACTAGTTCCGAACGGTCCCCAAAAATTTTGTAAAATAGCAAATATTACGCTGAGGAGAAATACAAAGTCAGATTTAAAAATTTAGTCAATTTTGTAAATTAAAAAAATCTTAGAATCGATGGAAGATACTGGTCGACATCAGATTGGCCAGATTTTTTGACTAATTTAGAAAAATTCTCAAAAATACCTGAAAGTAGAAAATTATGATTTTGAAGAATAATTTGGATGCAGATTCCAGAAACTCAACTCTATTTATGAATTAAAAATTATAAAGTCGACTATCACGGTCGACACCAAATTCGGACATCTTTCAAAATAATCTAGAAAAATTCTAGAAAATTCTAAAAAATCTAAAATATTAGAAAATAATATTTGAAACTAAAATTGGTTCAATCTGACTATAAGAAAAGTCAAATCAACTTTGTACACTGTACTGAGTATCGATACTGTGACATGTACATTTAGGGTCGATGGGTTACACGGATCACAAAAGCCAACCTGCAAGGCCACCCAACGCCTTTAGTTGTCATAGTTTCTGACTGTCCCCTTTTTGAAGACATCCCGGAATGCGAGTTCCTGAGGAAGTTTTCAACTCCAATCTTTGCCCATGTTTTCCATTGAAAATCAAAGGGGAAAACTTATAAAAGTTTAAAGAGAAATTACAAGTAAGAAATGAAAATTACAAGTACTCTCTTGTAAGATTTCTGGGAATTATACCGATATGTGTCTGATAAGCGCGCGATCACTTTGACTCGTTGACGATGCAAGCGTTTCAGTCTTCTAGAACTACTGCTTGGGAGTTTCCTTCTCGCCCTAGTTTCGAAAATTCCTTCGAGAGCGGAAGATCATAGAAAATTAGCACCCTGAGTTTCTTTCTCACCTAGTTCTGAAAATTTATATTTTTGTGTTCTCATTGTGGTTTAGGTATGTATGCATATCATTGTGAAATGGCATTTGCATTTACTCTAATGATCACTTTTGTTTTGATATTTTGTGCACTTCATGTTTTGATTACATGTTTATATGTAATTTTCATTAAAACTTGTACTTATACTTATACAAGTAGTGAGTTACACTTAATTATTATGTTTGGGTGCTTTATTTCTCATGTGTACTCATTAGATGTATTTGTATGACATAGTTTTGATGATTCTTGCATTTACACTTATATTCTCTATTTTGTATATGTTTTTATTTAGCTTCATGTATATGTAAATTTTGTTTTAAAACTATATGATATACATGTTCTATCATTGAGTCACTTGCTTTATATAACATGTACTATTTTAAAGACTCAATTTATGTTTGGAATAAATATGTATGTTTTAGTTTTGACAATACATACATATGCGTTGAAGTTTAGTTTTGATAATTTCTTATTTATAAAAAAGGAATTTTTTATGTTTTAATTGGGCTTCATTGTCTTATCTCCATGATTATATTTATTACAAGATTTTTGTATACTCTATATTTTATATTTACTCATGATTTCGGATTCATGAGAATTAGTGTGCTTCATAGTTCTTTGAGTGTAAAATTATTGTGTATTATATATTTGTTTTTAATCCTTACTTGAAGGATTTCGTACTAGTTTTTAAAATTATCATAAAACTAGTTTCATATTCTTCAATTGGTAGAGTTTTCAACCCATGCTAAAATTATTTTCAAAATATTATTTTATGAAAACTTCTACTCTATAAGGGTGGTTGGTTGGGCGACCATGCCTTGTGTGCTTAATGAAAATCTCTTTAAACATGTGCATGATAGGGTGGATGTTATGAGTTATACACATGATTCCTTTACTATATCATTTTTTTGTACTCATGTTTTCTATATATGTGTGCATCATATTTCAATTGATATTTAAATTGATCATATATACATATATAATTTCTTGTGTTAAATTAAAAATGTTCATACATATTCTTTATAGCACAAATTGATCTCATGCTAAGCTTAATTCATATTCTTAATGATAATTGGTATCTTTACAAGCTTATGCATTAGTTTTATCAGTATTTCAAAAAGGGAGAGAAAAATTCTTGATTTATCTTTCAATTGTATTTATTCTCAATTGGTATCTTACTCCCACTTTTTAGGAAGAAAAACATTTTGTTTTTGAAAATGCTAACTTTTCAATATTGGTATTAATAATCTTCAATTGATATTATTCTCAAATTGGTATCTATATTGCAAAATGATTTTAGTGCTTACATAAAAAAATTTGGTTTAAAAATTACTTTCAATTGGCATCATTTCTTTTTATTGGTATCAATTGGTAAAAAGATTGTTTCTCTTTCAATTAATTTCTTTCAAAAAATATTTTTTTTGGTATTGTTTGTTTTTTCTCACCCTTTTGTTGATGATTGACAAAAGGGGAGAAAGAAATGTAGTGTTTATATATGTATGTTTATTTTTGTTTATGCGTATATGTTTTGTGTTTATTTAATATTTTGTTTATGTGCTTCATTGAATACCTTTATGATTTATTGCTATGCATGAGTTAAGGGAGAGCTTCTATAAAGCTTATCTTTAATCTATGCATATATAACTTCATGAGTTTTGTCATCATCAAAAAGGGGGAGATTGTTGGCCTAAAGGTCCATCACTCTAGTTTTGATGATGATTAACTCATGTAGTTATAGTATTAATGATCTTGTATTTAATAAGTTTCAGATATTTATCGAAATCTTAGTCAGTGTTTAACTTCAACAAAAGATTTGAAGTCAATTTTTGAAGCTATTACGTGTTGATTCAAGAGCTCATGTTTCAAGATCGCATCTAGTACTAGAGATAGAGTCAAGCTCATGGATCGAGTCATCTTGGAGATGAAAATCACAAGAAGACTTCGGTTTAGGTTTATTTTTTGTTTAGATCTTGTATAAGGATAGTTAAGTTTTGATATGCTCAAGTATACACACACAAGTTTAAAAGTTTATTAGTTTCGATTTAACCGATTTTTGAGTTTCAAATATATATATCATTTTCATGAATAGATAGAATCAAAACAAGTTTACATGGTTTATATGTATGTTGGATTTCATCTATATACACTGATGTTTCATATTGTTTAGAACAACTTATTTTGATGTATATCTAGTCATGCGTTTAAGTTTTGTTTTTATCAAAACTTTGTTTGGGATTTATTATCAAAAACAAAGATATATCATTTATATGTGTATTGGATTCTATCAATACACACTATACTTCAAATGTGTTTCTATATCTTGTTTTTGTATATATATAAGTGTAACGCCCCACTTCCCAAAATACGGAGTACGGGTACATGACGATGGCCAGCAGATGCTCGCGAAGAGGGAAATCTCTTTCATGAATATCTTACGCTGTAGTAAATGAGCCAAATTCTCACACATATATCCAAAAAGACAACCAGAAGTTTCATTTTAACATAAAAGATAAACATCTACAATAGTCTTTGTCTGGATATAAGATTTGAAACATAACAAAACAAAAATGAAAGAAGATATAATTTTGGCATCGGGACATGATAACAAGACAAAATGCCAAAATACATAAGATAAGGAACTTCGGACTCATGCCTAGTAGTCCTCCTAGGTTTCTTCGAACAGTGGCTCGTCATATTCCTCAAGCTCTGATGCTGAAAAATCAAGGTCCATTAGAAGCGGACCAGCAAGTGCACACACGAGAAGAGGAAACAATAATATGAAAATGTGAAAGTAAAGGGCAATGTAAGTAGAGCACTGGAATAAATGAATAATAAATCTGACGGTAATATAAACTGACGATAAGATACCAGTGAGAGTAGCAGAATACTTGATCGTGTGAAATAAGGTCATGTATGTATACTATGACATGTATATAATGAGCATGAAGCATCCTAAATGAGTAATGTCATATATCATAATCATCAGGTCACAAGATCACAAGTTCACAAGTTAAGAACCATATGGTAAGTTCAGGAACATCATGTTGTCAAGATTATCCATGTCACAAATGATAATTCTAAGTCTAGTGATTGAAACGGGAAATTGTATTGGAAATAGTTTAGAAAATCTTAGTCTCGTTTCAAAGAAACCGTGTAGCAAGGGTTAGACGGGTCAATCCACAGGGAAGGATGCGATGGAAGCTTTTTAGAATGATCTTCTCTGTATTTGGCTTGGAAAAGAAAAGAGATATTGATTAGATTTGATCAAGCTAAAGAAGTATAGTTTAATAATCATCTACCATAACCCAAAGTATTAGTCTCAAAGAGTGAACATCATATTGAATGAAGAATTATCCATCCTAGGTCATTGATTGAGAATCAAGTAAGATGAATAATATTGGAACCCTAATTAGTGTGCACTAATAAAAATTAGACTATAGTTTATCCTAAGTTCAGAGTATAGCATAAGAGAAGTTTTTACTTAAAGTTATGCTATCAAAGTTTTTAAGTATGAACTATAAGTAATCATTTAAAAAGTGCAACCTGAATTAAGTAAACCTATTTATCGATTCATCTTCAAGAACACCATTATAATCCTAGGATTTCTAGATGTCAATCAGTCTATCTTTTAAACTAAACTAGGGTTGATCGAGAGATTAGCAAACTATAGGTTTAATTTAGTTATTCATTTTTTATTTTTATTTTCAATTTTTATTTCAAATAAGAAAGATTGCATAGAAATTAAAAGAAAAAGAAATAGATAATCTAAACAGAAAAACTAAATTAACTTGCAAAGAATATAAAAGAATGAAGAACCTTTTTATTGGATGTCACCGGCCAATTACAAAGCTCCTCTCCTTCCTCAAAATCTTCTTCAAATAACAAAAATGAAAATACAAGAAATTTCGGAAAAAAGAAAAGATCTAAAAAAAACTCTAAGCTTCAGCTCTCTGGATCCCCTCTCTGTTGCTCTGCAGGGGTATTTATAGGAGATGTAGGACGTAGAGTCCCAGTACAACTCTCTCACAAAAATGCGTAACCAGAATCATCCAAATGGTCGCGCATAGCCGCGTTTCTGCGGCAATAGCGTGGCCAATGGCCACGCGCTTTCTTACGTGGCCTCCTCTGGTCCGTTCATGTGGGCTCCTCTGTCTGGATTCTGTATTCATACCTTCTATCTTGAGAACTCGGGATTACTTGGGAAGAAGGTTATCACAAATCCGAATTTATAAAAGGATTTGTTCTTTATCTTTAAGCTTTTCTCCCCTTTTATCTTTATTCTTGTATTGCAAGCAACCAGGTTTAAGTAGAATTCCATCCCTTTTTAAGGATAATGATCCATCTTATCCTTTTCCTCCTTTTTTAGCAATTAGGAGTTCTATTTTATCCTTCCTCTTCCTCCCCTAGATTTTAAATTAATAATTTAAAATCCAAGTTTAGATTAAGTTAGATAAGATAGAAGCTTCTAATTACTACAATTAATTATGCATGTGGGCTTATGGGATTCTTTGGCTTTTGGGCTTCACTTGTACTTTATTTCTTTATTTTTTTAATTACTCAAGGCCTGCACAATATTAAACAATAAAACATTAGTAGCAGTGCTTAATAAAAGAATATATAAGAAAATATGATGATAAATGTGATGATAAATATGCACTTTTTACTACCTATCACACCCCCCACACTTATCTTTTGCTCGTCCTCGAGTAAAAAATAAATAAAAAAGAAAAAGAAAAGAGAAAGAAAAGAAAAAAAACTAACCTATCCTATCTCACTTTCGTAGGCATCACGGTTACATTAGCATGTGCAACAAGCCGTTAAACCTCTAGGTTTCCCCTAGAGGACGAGTGTTGTCTCGTGAGGGTTTTCAACGGATTACACCCATAAAATCCATAAAAGGAAAATGTTAGTGATTTAATTAATTAGTTTATTTTATTATTTATTTATTTTGAAAAGGAAAGAAATATTTGAAATATATTTGAAGAAACTAAGTAATCTATAAGTTTTAGGATTATCATTTTTATTCATTCTTGAACTTAGTCTTTATACAATAATTTGTTATCAATTTTAGGTAAGGATTAAAATTGAATTTTTATATAGTCTCTTTTGTTACCCTAAGTCATATGCATCCTTGTGAATCTTTACTAGGAATTCTTTAACTTGGACTCTCATGCCTTTTTATTATTATTATTATTTATCTTTTTTTAAATATGTATAACTCATATAATTTTCTTTTGTAAAAGTATCAAGGCTTCTTGAGGCCCTCATACCTAACTAACTGACTATTAGATGTGTTAGTACATATATAGATAATATTTCTTGATTTTCTTGGGCTTTCTAATTCACCCATGTAGCGAGCCTAAGGTCGGTGGCTCCCAAACTGATTGATTTTAGGGCACCGGGTGAGAAAACACCCCACGGACTTAAGGACTCAAGTGAACTAGGCCACAAAACTAAGGTCTTAATTTATAAAATCACCTTTAGACGTGAATACTTATGCTTCTTGAGGCACATGTATTCAGCTTAATTAGTGAACTCTATTATTTTTTATTATTTTTTTATAAGGCACAAGAGTCTTTGTCTTAGAATCCTAGATGTGAAAGTGTATTAGGAATGCACATTTCATTAAGGTAAAAATCAAGACTAATTAATTATTCAATTTTTCATCCTTACACCTAAAAAATCTAACAATTTATTTTATTTTGACCAAGTTTTTAGAAATCCTAATCATGATTTTCCTAATTCTTAAGAATAACTTGGATTTCTTTCAAAGATAAGTCAAAATATTATCTCCTTTGTCAACTATTATATATATATATATATATATATATATATATATATATATATATATTAAGTTAATAACCTAAGGTTAGTGAGTTATGTTAACGGCACCCTACAATTAGTCAATAATCTATGTTAAATATATATATATTTGTTTTTTTTTAAATTATAAGGTTTAGTGCCCTCCCCCGCACTTATCTCATGCATTATCCCCAATGTATGCATGTATGTATAAATGCATGAAATGTACTGGCAGAGAGGTAGAGTTACCGATACATTGGGTCGAAAAGACCCAAGGTTGTGTCTGCTTCTGGTACTGATTCCAAAAATGGTTTCAGACGTTGTCCATTTACCTTGAATTCATTTCTATTCTTAGGGTCGTATATCTCTATGGCTCCATGTGGAAATACAGTCTTAACAATGAAAGGCCCTGTCCATCTTGATTTCAACTTTTCGAGAAAGAGGTGAAGTCTAGAGTTATAAAGTAAGACTTTTTGTCTTTGGACAAAATTTTTCTCATGATGAACTTATCATGAAAAACCTTAACCCTATCTTTCATAATCTTCGCATTTTCATACGCCTCGTTCCTTAACTCCTTAAGTTTAGAAATTTGCAATTTTCGAAGTGCACCGGCCTTATCTAGATCAAACTTCAGCTACTTAATTGCCCATAAGGCTCGATGCTCTAACTCAACAGGAAGGTGGCAAGCCTTTTCAAAAACTAATCTTTAAGGAGACATTCCTAGAATCGTTTTAAAGGCGGTCCTATATGCCCATAAGGCATCCACCAATTTTGTGGACCAGTCCTTCTAGTTTTGATTCACAGTTGTCTCCAAGATAAGCTTAACTTGCCTATTTGAGACTTCTACTTGCCCATTAGTTTGAGGATGGTAAGGTGTAGATAACTTGTGTGTTATAGCATATTTTCGCATAAGCTTCAAAAGTTCTATTACAAAAATGTGTACCACTATCACTAATTATGGCACAAGGGGTTCCAAAGCGTGAAAATATGTTTTCTTTCAAGAATTTGACAACAACTTTGTTGTCATTGGTCTTGCAAGGGATGGCTTCAACCTATTTGGAACGTAATCTACAGCCAATAAGATGTATTGGTGCCCAAATGAATTAGGAAAAGGACCCATAAAATTAATGCCCCAAACATCAAAGAGTTCTACTTCTATAATTGGGTTTAGGGGCATCATATTACGTTTAGAAACCCTTCCTATCATTTGGCATCTCGTGCAAGTTTTGCAAAAGTCAAATGCATCTTTAAACAAAGTGGGCCAATAGAAGCCACTTTGTAGCACCCTTTTGGCTGTTTTGCGGGGACCAAAGTGTCCACCGCAAGCAAATTCGTGACAAAAGGCTAGAACGCTTCTAGTTTTCTCTTCAGGAACACATCTCCTAATGATTTGGTTGCTATAATATTTGAAGAGGTAAGGGTCCTCCCACATGAAATATCTATCCTGTTTTGACCAACTAGATGGTGTTTGATTTGTGACTAAGTAATTAACAATGTCTGCAAATCATGGTTCCGTACAGATGGCTAAAAGTTGTTCGTCGGGGAAATTATCGTTGATAGGCAGTTCATTGGTAGGTGCGTTTGGCACACGAGAGAGATGGTCTGCGACGACATTTTTGACACCCTTTTTATCTCGAATTTTGAGATCAAATTCTTGGGGGAGGAGGATCCAACGAATGAGTCGGCCTTCACATCCTTTTTGAGCATTAGGCATCAAAGTACAGAATGGTTGATGAATATCATGGTTTTGTCCCAAGTAGGTATGGGCGGAATTTCTCCAAAGCGAACACTACTGCCAAGAATTCTTTCTCGATTGTAGTATAGTTCACTTGGGCATCATTGAGTGTCCTACTTGAATAGTTGATCACGTGTTGCTTGTTATCTTTGCGTTGTTCTAAGAGAGCGTTTATAGCAAAATCGAAGGCATCACATATGATCTCAAAGGGTTTGGACCAGTCCGGAGGTGAGATGATAGGGGCAGAGATAAGTTCCAACTTTAGCTTCTCCCATGCGCTACTACACTTGTCATCAAATATGAAGGGCACGTCTTTGGCTAAAAGGTTTGTAAGGGGTGTAGCAATTTTGCTAAAATCCCTAATGAGCCTACGGTAAAACCTGGCTTGTCCTAAGAAAGAACAAATGTATTTCACGCATCGTGGAATTGGGAGTTTGGCTATGATCTCCACCTTAGCTTTATCTACTTTGATCCTTTCCTAGATATCTCATGACCTAGGACAATCCCATGCTGTACCATAAAGTGGCACTTTTTCCAATTTAGGGTCAAGTTCTTTTCGGTGCACCTTTTTAGCACTAGCTCTAAGTGATGTAGACATTGGTCAAATGAATTTTCATAGACGGAGAAGTCATCCATGAAGATCTCCAAGAAACGCTCGACTATGTCGGAGAAAAGGCTTAACATGTAACGTTGGAATGTGGCGGGGGCATTGCATAGGCCGAAAGGCATTCGGCAATAGGCAAACGTCCCAAATGGACATGTGAACGTTATCTTTTCTTGGTCCTTCGGGGCTATTGGGATTTGGTTATACCCTGAGTAACCGTCCAAGAAACAGTAATACTCATGGCCTGCTAAACGTTCCAGCTTTTGGTCGATAAATGGGAGGGAAAATGGTCTTTTCTCGTTGCGGCGTTCAACTTGCGATAGTCTATGCATACTCGAACCTTGGTAGGTAGTCGTGTTTGCACTAACTCTTGCTTGTCGTTTTCCACCACAGTACAACTGGATTTTTTAGGGACTACATGCACTGGGCTGACCCATTGGCTATCAGAAATGGGGTAAATGATCCCATTATCCAATAGTTTCACTATTTCGGCTTGTATAGCCTCTTGCATGAGCGGGTTTAGCCTACGATGTAGGTCCCTCTTTGGTTTAACCCCTTCATTTAGATGGATTCTATGCTGGACTATTTTAGGGCTTAGTCCCTTGATATCGGCCATAGTCCAACCAATGGCTTCCCTATGTCTCTTAAGGGTTGCCAATAGGTCTTCCTCTTGCCTATTAATCAAATTGGAGGTAACTATGATTGGTAACGTCTCTTGTTCACCAAGGTAGGCGTACTTAAGATGTTTAGGCAATGTCTTTAACTCCGAGGAAGGAGGTGACTCGATGGGTGGAGGTGTTAAGCTTAAATTCTCCATCTCTATAGGACTTGGACTTGCTGCCCACTCAATCTCATCAAGATTGAGATCACCAGATTCTAACTCTTCATCATCCTTTGATTCTAGTGTGATCTCCTCTTTGTGCTCGCTAGTCATATTTTCAATGAGATTGACCTTAAAGGGTTGGTCATTTATGTCGTAAGGGTGTTTACCTAAGTTGAAAACATTGACTTCCTTGGTCATGTCTCCAAAAGTCAATCTCACGGATCCGTTTCTACAATTTATGATTGCATTAGTAGTTGCTAGGAAAGGACGTCCTAAGATGACGGGAGTTTGGGACCTAGGATTAGACACAGGTTGTGTCTCTAAAACAATGAAATCTGTAACGCCCCGATTCCACGGATACGGAGACGTCACTGCAACGTATATACGTAGGTCAGAAAAATGCCCCCACGTATATACGCTAAGCATAAAAGTACAAGCAAGGATCAGAGTACAACACAAAGCGTGGTATACATACATATGCCAACATAAAAGTACAAATACAAAGTTATACAGGATATGATAAACTATTACACAACACATGTGTCTTTTATCACAACCAAGTCCAAAAGTAAAATATACAATAAAGATACAAAATGCTCACGAGTAGGATGAAGATCCCGTGAGTCAAAAGAGGAGTCTGGCACAAAAGAACTGGAGCTAATCTGCCTGCTCACTAAGGAAAGCTCGATCTACTGTGGACGGCTCCACTTCGATCCAAGCTTCTAAACCTGAACATACAAATCTAAGGGAGTCAGGACCTCCCAACAATGAACAGGCTACAGCCAAATGGCGAGAAACAAGAATAGGGGGTTAGAACACAAGTATAGCATATGAGGACGGGTATAACATAATCATAAAACAGGAATCCAAGGTAAAGCTGATTACAAGCAAGATTGATTGTATACGCTTAAGTCACGGTCACATGAGATTAGTACATCGAAGGAATAATCCAAACAAGGAAACCCTCATCTATATACTTTTCTCTCATGCCACCGAATATCCAAGCGTATAGAATCAGAGTTGCAATTCATACGATAGTCATAACAGGAACATGTAACAGGTCTAACAGGAATACAAGATTCATAGCAAGAATCATGACATAACAAGTATAACGGGAGACATAACTGGAATCATAACATAACAGATATAATAGGAGTCATAACAGGTATCATGACAGGAACTATAACGGGAACTGAACAGGAATCATAACGGGAAATCACAACAAGAAACAGAAATCATAACAAGAACTGTAACTGGACCTATTATTATTATTACTCGTCTGACCCATATATCTAGGTATGTGTCCGGGTGTACAGCCCAACACACATACATCCATATATAAGCTAGCCAAGGGTTGTTAACAGAAGCAGATGGAGAACTGATAGCGCTTCTTATAGTAGTTCCCATACACCTGGGACCAGTTTGGAGGCCCTAAGTCCCCCTAACACGCATCTTCGGTGGGCCCAAAGTCCCACTAACACGAATCGTCAATATTTTATTCCACTACTATAAGCAAGGTATCATTCCGGCATCCATCACTTCCTCCCATTCCCCATACAAGTTGTCCTTTTTATAGTTTATTAACATAATTATCAGATTAAGGGAATGAGCAAGATCATAACTGGAATACATAACTGGAATACAGGTACTACATTCCCATAACCGTGATAATTAACAATGTCAAGTGTATCATGCCTTGGTGTAAAGAGATAGCATGATAAGAGGTGATAGTCATCCAGTAATAAGACATGAAGTACAATATACAAACACATGAACCAAGCATAAGATCCAAATATAAGAAAGTAATTAACTATGACAAACAACCAAAGTTAGTCGACTAGGGTCAAGGGAGTAGTCGACTAATAGAGGGGTTGGTCGACTAACAGTCTGGTATAGTCGACTAAAACTGTGCACCAGAGAGTTGGGTTTCTGATTCAGGAAAAGTTAGTCGACTAGGGTCAAGGGAGTAGTCGACTAATAGGGGTCTCAAGTCGACTAACAGATACTCTAAGTCGACTAAAACTGAGATACAGAAAGTTGGGTTTCTGGTTCAGGAAAGATTAGTCGACTAGGGTAAAAAGGGTAGTCGACTAGTGATCTATAGTCGACTGATAATTAGGCTAAGTCGACTAAAACTGTGTTTCTGAGAATTGGTTTCACAGGATATGATAGATTAGTCGACTAATGGTTAGGTCTAGTCGACTAATCGTGGTCAGAAAACAGCGTACAGAACAGAATTTGATGGTTGTTCTTGATGGTTAAAAATATGATTTTGAAGACACAAATGCATAAGATATGGAAGCATAGACATATTAAGAGTTATAAGAGTCTTGGTGAGTAAAAATACTCACTTGGAATGGTTAGGAGAAGCTTGAAAAGATCGTGGTCGACGATAGCACCAAGATGATCCACGGCGATATCGGATACGATCCCAAACCCAAAGTAGTTGAGGTTGAAGATGGAGAAGATGACCTTGGAGATGACCTTGGAGATGTTTTGGAGTTGGTGGTTGAGCTTGAGATGGAGGAGGATTTGGTGAAGGCAATCTCTTTGATGAAGTGAAGAAAAGGAAATGGAAATGTAAGGAATTGTTTATATATGATTTGGATTTTGTGAAGGAGGTGAAATTAATGTAGATGAGAGGGGGCTTTTTGCAAAGTGGAGGAGGGGATGAGTGTCCCTCTCTTGGCCACTTGGCCGGCCATGGGAGAGAGAGAGAAAGAGGGGCATTAATGGTGGAGGTAGGTGGGAGTTGTGTGGAGAGGAAAATTGGAATTTTGGAAAATTGGAAAATCATGTGGCTTGTGGAGGAATGAAGGGATTTAAAGAAAAAGGAAAAAGGAAAAGAAATTAAAAGAGAAGATATTTTCTCTTGGACTCAAAATGAAACTGTTGAAAGTACTGATTCCCGGTTTAAGTCGGGGATGCGGAAAACATTTCGGAAAACACCGAAATCGTCCGAAATTCAAGTGTCTCGGAACGACTCGTAAAATTTACCAAAATCAAGAATATTATATTAAGAAACATAGTGAAATCTGTTTTAAGAAATACTTTATAGTTTTAAAACTAAAAATCCCGGAACCAATTATCTACCGACTCCGGTGGAATTTTCATAAAATCATAAAATCTTCAGAAAAAGTATTTAAGTAAGAAATGTGATTCTAAGAGATAAAGTCTAAAGACCCATCTAGAAATTCCAATCTGATTGTAAATTAAAAATCCGGGAATCGATCAGCGACACTGGTCGATACCGGTTTTGAAGAAATTCCTTTTAATTCAAGAAAAATCCCGAAAATCATAGAAAATCTAATATATTGAAAAATAATATTTGAAACTGAAATCGGTCGAATACAAGAAGTAAATCGAAAAAAAATGATCGAAAAACTGAATACGCAATTAAGTACGTATTCCGGGAACGGGGTATTACAATCCACCCACCTTACAAAAATTGCGTCCTCGCAATTTCATTAAGGGGTAAATTGAACACAAGGGAGACATGGTTGAAATCAAAGGCTTCGAAAAACAAAAACAGGTAAGGTGAACATAGGAAGGATCAAGATGGACAATGATAGAATGATAAGGGAAATATTTAGAAAGATAACTAACTCAAATACAAGATCCGGGGCAGTGGTTACCATGATATCCTTAAGGTTCCTGGTCTGGATACTGGTCTTCCCACTCTGCTGCGTCACCTGATGCCTCTGCCGCCATGATGTAACCTTGGCCTCTACCCTGATCTGCTCTAGTTCTCATTCCTCTCTGCTGTTGATCATACCGTTGGGGTGGAAATGGAACTCTTCGATCAACAGGATCTGGATTCCTCCTCAGTGGTGGAGCTGGAAGTGCTAGTCTAACTGGTACCTCATTCCCTACTCTTCTGAAAGGGCAATCCCTGATGGCATGACTCCCGGTTCCACATGCTAAGCATAGTCCATTAGCCATTCGACAATCCCTCCTATAATGTCCGGGTCTATGGCAGAAATTGCAAATAACCTGAGGAAGAGGAGGTTGGAATGGTCTCTTCATCATCGGGCCATGGGCTGCCCTAACTTGATCATCTCCCTCATTCATCAACTCAAAAGGCCTCTTCTTGGCCTGGTTCCTCATCTGGTTCGCTTTCTTCTTCTCCAGTCCACGCTCCACTTCTCGAGCTATGGTGAGAACTTCTGAATAGGTCTTCAGCTGCTGGGGCATTAAGAAAACTTGTATGTCCATCTGTAAGCCCTGCTGGAATCTGCTTGCCCGCTTCTCCTCATCCGTCACCATATACGGAGCAAAGCGGCTAAGTCGGAGAAATTCCGCGGCATACTCATCCACGGACCGATCCCGTTGCTGAAGTCTGATGAACTGTTCTTCCATGTCTTTCTGAGCTGTGACAGGGAAGAATCTGCTATAAAAACTCTTGGAGAAGGTGTCCCAAGTGACAGGCTTCTCCAATCTTGCCTCCTCAGCTAGCCACCAAGTTCTAGCTATATCCTTAAATTGAATCTTGGCGACTTCCACTTGATTCTCATTTGGTACTCTGGCTGCATTCAACAAGTCTGAGGTGTCGGTCAGCCATTGCTCAGCATCCAGGGGTTTCTCTCCACCCGTGAATGTGGCTGGTTGCAGCCGTCTGAAGTCTGATACGTTCCCTGGCCTTTGTCCTTTGGGAGCTGCCAACTCTTGCCGAAGGAGTTCCGTCTGTTGCTGCTGATTCTCCATCATCATCTGAATGACCCTCAGAATATCTACATTCTCTCCTGTGGGTCCATTCGATACCTGCCCAGAGTTGCTACGACCCGATCTTCTATCCATACCTAGTTGGTGGAAGATGACTGGAAGGAACTGGAAAAATGGAAGGATTTTTAGGACATAAGGGAAGGAATTAAGAAGGAATCAAGAAGGACTAGATAACTTTGTACATTGTAGTTGGCAATAGCAAATTACTGGAATTTGCTACTTGATTGTACTATAGAGGTAAGAGCCTAGGCTCTGATACCAACCTGTAACGCCCCGATTCCACGGATACGGAGACGTCACTGCAACGTATATACGTAGGTCAGAAAAATACCCCCACGTATATACGCTAAGCATAAAAGTACAAGCAAGGATCAGAGTACAACACAAAGCGTGGTATACATACATATGCCAACATAAAAGTACAAATACAAAGTTATACAGGATATGATAAACTATTACACAACACATGTGTCTTTTATCACAACCAAGTCCAAAAGTAAAATATACAATAAAGATACAAAATGCTCACGAGTAGGATGAAGATCCCGTGAGTCAAAAGAGGAGTCTGGCACAAAAGAACTGGAGCTAATCTGCCTGCTCACTAAGGAAAGCTCGATCTACTGTGGACGGCTCCACTTCGATCCAAGCTTCTAAACCTGAACATACAAATCCAAGGGAGTCAGGACCTCCCAACAATGAATAGGCTACAGCCAAATGGCGAGAAACAAGAATAGGGGGTTAGAACACAAGTATAGCATATGAGGACGGGTATAACATAATCATAAAACAGGAATCCAAGGTAAAGCTGATTACAAGCAAGATTGATTGTATACGCTTAAGTCACGGTCACATGAGATTAGTACATCGAAGGAATAATCCAAACAAGGAAACCCTCATCTATATACTTTTCTCTCATGCCACCGAATATCCAAGCGTATAGAATCAGAGTTGCAATTCATACGATAGTCATAACAGGAACATGTAACAGGTCTAACAGGAATACAAGATTCATAGCAAGAATCATGACATAACAAGTATAACGGGAGACATAACTGGAATCATAACATAACAGATATAATAGGAGTCATAACAGGTATCATGACAGGAACTATAACGGGAACTGAACAGGAATCATAACGGGAAATCACAACAAGAAACAGAAATCATAACAAGAACTGTAACTGGACCTATTATTATTATTACTCGTCTGACCCATATATCTAGGTATGTGTCCGGGTGTACAGCCCAACACACATACATCCATATATAAGCTAGCCAAGGGTTGTTAACGGAAGCAGATGGAGAACTGATAGCGCTTCTTATAGTAGTTCCCATACACCTGGGACCAGTTTGGAGGCCCTAAGTCCCCCTAACACGCATCTTCGGTGGGCCCAAAGTCCCACTAACACGAATCGTCAATATTTTATTCCACTACTATAAGTAAGGTATCATTCCGGCATCCATCACTTCCTCCCATTCCCCATACAAGTTGTCCTTTTTATAGTTTATTAACAAAATTATCAGATTAAGGGAATGAGCAAGATCATAACTGGAATACATAACTGGAATACAGGTACTACATTCCCATAGCCGTGATAATTAACAATGTCAAGTGTATCATGCCTTGGTGTAAAGAGATAGCATGATAAGAGGTGATAGTCATCCAGTAATAAGACATGAAGTACAATATACAAACACATGAACCAAGCATAAGATCCAAATATAAGAAAGTAATTAACTATGACAAACAACCAAAGTTAGTCGACTAGGGTCAAGGGAGTAGTCGACTAATAGAGGGGTTGGTCGACTAACAGTCTGGTATAGTCGACTAAAACTGTGCACCAGAGAGTTGGGTTTCTGATTCAGGAAAAGTTAGTCGACTAGGGTCAAGGGAGTAGTCGACTAATAGGGGTCTCAAGTCGACTAACAGATACTCTAAGTCGACTAAAACTGAGATACAGAAAGTTGGGTTTCTGGTTCAGGAAAGATTAGTCGACTAGGGTAAAAAGGGGTAGTCGACTAGTGATCTATAGTCGACTGATAATTAGGCTAAGTCGACTAAAACTGTGTTTCTGAGAATTGGTTTCACAGGATATGATAGATTAGTCGACTAATGGTTAGGTCTAGTCGACTAATCGTGGTCAGAAAACAGCGTACAGAACAGAATTTGATGGTTGTTCTTGATGGTTAAAAATATGATTTTGAAGACACAAATGCATAAGATATGGAAGCATAGACATATTAAGAGTTATAAGAGTCTTGGTGAGTAAAAATACTCACTTGGAATGGTTAGGAGAAGCTTGAAAAGATCGTGGTCGACGATAGCACCAAGATGATCCACGGCGATATCGGATACGATCCCAAACCCAAAGTAGTTGAGGTTGAAGATGGAGAAGATGACCTTGGAGATGACCTTGGAGATGTTTTGGAGTTGGTGGTTGAGCTTGAGATGGAGGAGGATTTGGTGAAGGCAATCTCTTTGATGAAGTGAAGAAAAGGAAATGGAAATGTAAGGGAATTGTTTATATATGATTTGGATTTTGTGAAGGAGGTGAAATTAATGTAGATGAGAGGGGGCTTTTTGCAAAGTGGAGGAGGGGATGAGTGTCCCTCTCTTGGCCACTTGGCCGGCCATGGGAGAGAGAGAGAAAGAGGGGCATTAATGGTGGAGGTAGGTGGGAGTTGTGTGGAGAGGAAAATTGGAATTTTGGAAAATTGGAAAATCATGTGGCTTGTGGAGGAATGAAGGGATTTAAAGAAAAAGGAAAAAGGAAAAGAAATTAAAAGAGAAGATATTTTCTCTTGGACTCAAAATGAAACTGTTGAAAGTACTGATTCCCGGGTTTAAGTAGGGGATGCGGAAAACATTTCGGAAAACACCGAAATCGTCCGAAATTCAAGTGTCTCGGAACGACTCGTAAAATTTACCAAAAATCAAGAATATTATATTAAGAAACATAGTGAAATCCGTTTTAAGAAATACTTTATAGTTTTAAAACTAAAAATCCCGGAACCAATTATCTACCGACTCCGGTGGAATTTTCATAAAATCATAAAATCTTCAGAAAAAGTATTTAAGTAAGAAATGTGATTCTAAGAGATAAAGTCTAAAGACCCATCTAGAAATTCCAATCTGATTGTAAATTAAAAATCCGGGAATCGATCAGCGACACTGGTCGATACCGGTTTTGAAGAAATTCCTTTTAATTCAAGAAAAATCCCGAAAATCATAAAAAATCTAATATATTAAAAAATAATATTTGAAACTGAAATCGGTCGAATACAAGAAGTAAATCGAAAAAAAAATGATCGAAAAACTGAATACGCAATTAAGTACGTATTCCGGGACGGGGTATTACAAAATCTACTTGGTAAATAAATTCTCCTACACGTATAAGGACATCGTTGATCTCTCCCTTTGGAATTTTAATTGATAGATCATCTAATTGGATCGTAACTTGAGTTGGGTTGAGTTTGCCTAAGCCAAGTTGTTGATATACGGAGAAGGGACGCAAATTAATGTTTGCTCCTAAATCGAGGAGTGCTCTACTAATTTTAGCTTGACCTATTGTGTAAGAAATGGTGGGACAACCAGGGTTTTTGTACTTGACTGGGATCTGGTTGGACAATAGCTCACTAATGTTAGTGGCTAGAAACGTTTCTTAGGCACATTAGTCTTTCTTTTCTTGGTGCACATGTCCTTAAGGAATTTGGCATAACTAGGGACCTGTTGGATTGCATCAAGAAGTGGTATATTAAGCCTAACTTGATTAAACACCTTGAGTAGTTTCTCCATATGTGCATTATTATTACTCCTAAGCCTATTTGGAAATGAGGCTATAGGTTGGTGCACTTGTTTTGCTGACTTATCAATTTCAGTTTCTTTGGAGTTTTGTGGAGATGGAGTGGAACTAGATGGAATGGACAATTGAGCTGGGTCCTGTGGCATGGATACTTGATTATCAACTTGTTTCCCTGATCTCAATGTATGAATCAAGTTACATTGGTTTGGGTCTTGAGCCTCATTGGCTTGCCAAGGATTCCTAGGGTTTGGCAATGGTTGACTTGATAGAGTTCCGTTTTGTCTTTCTTGTTGATTCAGTAGCATCTCTATCCTAGTCAAGACTTGAGCTAGTGTGTCTTGGCTCTTAACTAGAGTGTCCACCTTTCTTTCCATATTAGAGAGTCTTGTTTCCATATGTGAATTTTGGAAAGAAGGTGGAGGATTTTGGTTGGGAAAATTTTATTAATAAAGAGATTGTTGAAAATTGTTGGAGAATTTGGGCCTTGTTTGATCATTGTTGTTTGGGCCCCATGGGAAATTTGGATGATTTCTCCAACCGGGATTATAGGGATGAATATGGATAGTTATTGGGCCTTATGAAGGCTGCACTCATATGCTCGGGCAAAATTTGATGAGCTATAAAGACTGGACATTCCTTGAACACATGGCTTATGGCTTGACAATAAGTACAGCCCGCCGAAGGTGTTGGGCTGACTTGGTTCACTGAGACTGTTTCTTTAGTTTCAAGAGCTTCTAGTCTTCGCATCATAGCATCTAGTTTAGCTTCCGTAGCTATGTTAGACTCAATGGAATGGACACCTCCTTTAGAAGAGCTAGGGTCATTAGTCCTAAATTTTTTCGGAGTTGGTTCCCATTGAATGGTATTATCAGCCAATTCTTCATATAATAACCATCCTTCGTCTTCGTTCTTTTCAAAAATCCTCCTTGGCATATGGATTCAAATAGGGTTTTTGTTTGATATTCTAATCCATCCTAAAGAGCTTGGCAAAGTCGCCATTTCTCTATCCCATGGTGAGGGCATTGGGTAAGGAGGTCCTTAAAACGTTTGAAGTACTTCCAAAAAGGTTCATTGGCTGTTTGTTTAAACTGCAAGATGTTTTCCTAATTAATGCAGTCTTGTGAATGGGATAAAACTTCTTTAAGAAGGCTTTGACGAAATTATCCCATGAGGATATGGAACCGGCCTCTAGACTGTAGAGCCATTTCTTTGCTAAGTCTTTCAAAGAGAATGGGACAAACTGTAATTTAATGGCATCTACTCTTAGGCTGGGTATTTTCATCATTAGACATACTTCTTCAAATTTCCTTATGAAAAAGTATGCATCCTCGGATTCAAATCTATGAAATTTGGGAAGAGTGTTGATGTATTGTGATTTGAGCTCAAATTGGTCAACACCTTCATCGGGTAACTGAATGCAAGATAGAAGAGAAGTCCTAATAGGGTAGAACCTATCTTGCAGTGATGGTGGTTGTGCCATGTGTGAATCGGATTTTTGTTCAGGTGGTGAACTGGTCCTATTTAGTCTAGATGTGACTGGGTCTCTCGACCAAGCTGACATGCACAGTTAACAAACAAGTTCACCCAATCAATCAAGAAAGAGAAAAAATAATTAAAAATCCTATTCTAGGGTAAGCCTGGACCTAGACGACTCCTAACTTTAGACTGTCTTTAGGAGGTATATTGCCGACCTTAACCATAAGTTAATCGGCCAGGTAGGTGGCAAGATTAGTGGGAGGTTATCCGTCAAAGACGTTCCTTAATTAAGTAACCACCAATCTTCGGGCTTTCGGCCCTTAATCCCCTTCCTAGGTACCGATTTGGCGAGAGTTAATTTCGAACAACTTTCTCTTGCAGCCAATCTCCTAAGGAGTCCGAGTTAACCTAAGGCCAACGTCTAGTCAATTTTTATTTTAGAATTAGGGTTGTGAGTGCGACAGAGATGATTTGTGGGCCAAGGAAGGGTGATGAAATCCCCACCTTATCTTGATTATGGGATTTGCCCTTAAATTGATTTAGTGCACGTGTAAAGCAATAGACAAGTATTCACTCAAAAGCTGTAAATCAGCCAAAGGTGCCTCCTAGTCTGTATGCAATGCGAATGTACCTTGTCGCCAACTCTCTTCAACAGAAATTAAGAAAATTTAAAAAGACACGTGCCTATGATGCAAGAGTCTAATTTTTTTTATTAATCAACTAATAGGTTACTATAAATTAGTTAGCAGTATGCAGGGTGATCACAGAGAAAAATTAACAAAGCAGTAAACAAAACGTTGCAACTTGTAGCAACCTGCAAAATTTCAGTCTATAGTTCCCTACTTTAGTCGCGGAAACGCGGCTATTGCCGCGTTTGTGCGGCTAGATAGTAGCCTCTGTTGCTCTGCCTTCTAGGGCAGAGGCACAGAGTTACTATATGTCCTTAGCTGCAGTTATAGTTCCTGCTCTCTGATCCTGCAAACAGAAAGAAAAAGAAGAATTAGTTTTTGAGAATATCATGTCGTTCCCTCCCCGGCAACAGCGCCAAAATTTTGATTGAAACGGGAAATTGTATTGGAAATAGTTTAGAAAATCTTAGTCTCGTTTCAAAGTAACCATGTAGCAAGGGCTAGATGGGTCGATCCACAGGGAAGGATGCGATGGAAGCTTTTCGGAACGATCTTCTCTGCATTTGGCTTGGAAAAGAAAAGAGATATTGATTAGATTTGATCAAGTTAAAGAAGTATAGTTTACTAATCATTTACCACAATCCAAAGTATTAGTCTCAAAGAGTGAACGTCATATTGAATGAATATCCATCCTAGGTCATTGATTGAGAATCAAGTAAGATGAATAATATTGGAACCCTAATTAGTGTGCACTAATAAAAATTAGACTATAATTCATCCTAATTTCAAAGTATAGCATAAGAGAAGTTTTTACTTAAAGTTATGCTATCAAAGTTTTTAAGTATGAACTATGAGTAATCATTTAAAAAGTGCAACTTGAATTAAGTAAACCTATTTATCGATTCATCTTCAAGAACTCCATTTTAATCCTAGGGTTTCTAGATGTCAATCAGTCTATCTTTTAGATTAAACTAGGGTTAATCGAGAGATTAGCAAACTATAGGTTTAATTTAGTTATTCATTTTTTTATTTTCAATTTTTATTTCAAATAAGAAAGATTGCATGAAAATTAAAAGAAGAAATAGATAATCTAAACAGAAAAACTAAATTAAATTGCAAAGAATATAAAAAGAATGAAGAACCTTTTTATTGGATGTCACCGACCAATTACAAAGCTCCTCTCCTTCCTCAAAATCTTTTTCATCAAATAACAAAAACGAAAATAAATTAAATTTCGAAAAGAAGAAAAGATCTAAAAAAAACCTTAAGTTTCAGTTCTCTGGATCCCCCTCTCTGTTACTCTGCAGGGGTATTTATAGGAGATATAGGATGTAGAGTCCCAGTACAACTCTCCCACGAAAACGCGTAACCAGAATCATCCAAATGGCCGCGCATAGCCGTGTTTCCGCAGCAATAGCGTGGCCAAGGCCACGCGCTTTCTTGCGTGGCCTCCTCTGGTCCGTTCTTCTGGGCTTCTCTGTTTGGATTCTGTATTCAAACCTTCTATCTTGAAAACTCAGGATAACTTGGGAAGAAAGTTATCACAAATCTGAATTTATAAAAGGATTTGTTCTTTATCTTTAAGCTTTTCTCCCCTTTTATCTTTATCCTTGTATTTCAAGCAACCAAGTTTAAGTAGAAGTCCATCTATATTTAAGGATAATGATCCATCTTATCCTTTTCCTCCTCTTTTTAGCAACTAGGAGTTCTATTTTATCCTTCCTCCTCCTCCCCAAGATTTTAATTAATAATTTAAAATCCAAATTTAAATTAGGTTAGATAAGATAGAAGCTTCTAAATTACTACAATTAATTATGCATGTGGACTTATGGGATTCTTAGGCTTTTGGGCTTCACTTGTACTTTATTTCTTTATTTTTTTAATTACTCAAGGCCTGCACACTATTAAACAATAAAATATTAGTAGCTGTGCTTAATAAAAGAATAAATAAGAAAATATGATGGTAAATGTGATGATAAATATGCACTTTTTACTACCTATCATTTAGTACGTTTTATTACCCTAACTAATACAATCATCATGTACCCCATCCCCAGGACAGCTACATATCAAACAAGTGATGCGTTAGTGAATCCTGATAGTAGGGAGAAACAGTTCACTGTACTCAGGTATCATGTAACATGTAATAACAGGAACGCGCATAAATAATAAGATCACGTGTGGCATCCAAACCCACAAGGGGGTCACCTTTTTAAGCACAACTCCCTGGATTTCTCCTGCTACAAACTCCCTCAGTAACCTAGTTTGGTTAATTTTATTAATCAATATAAGTGCAAGATAATATGTGACTGAGCGTGATAAGATTAGGGATCTGTATCAAGAGTATCAATATCAAATAGTGACTACACATATCAAAATTTCAGAAAAATAGATAACGGTGACAACATCGAAGACAAATGCATAATACTATAAGTGATGCCAGTGTATTAAGATGTAGACATATTCATAAAATAGTAATCATGATATAAGGTGACATCAACTAAATTTTTACAATATTTACTAATTTACAATTGCACTTGAATGGTCATTTAGGTAACAAACATCCTATGTATGCATGTCTTACGATACACATGATCATGAAAAGGTATGAAATTGATATTTTCAAAGGAATTTTATAAGCTAACAAAAGAACACAGAGGAGAGAGAGTATGTGTACCTGCCTGATGTCATTGGAATCTGAATTCCGTAACTGCAACCGACTCTGGGTAAAATTCGCAGCCTAAATATTATGTGAATTAATTAGAGACTTGACATGTTATTTATTTAGTGATAAGTTGAATGAGCATATAATTTTTACTATTAATTATAATTTTGGTTGGTTAATATTTCCAAATAATTCAATTTTTGAATTTTTAGCAACTATTTAAAAATATAATTTCATGATAAAATACATGCATAAACTAATAAATTGATGTATAATGTTTATATATTACTGAATTATGAATTTTATATTTTTTTGTGATATTTAGAAATTTATTGTCAATTTTTAAATAAATGATAAATAAATAATAATTACAAAGAATATTTATTTTCATATTATTCTAAGTAATATTACACTCAAAATAATTTTACAGAGTCTCAAATTTAGTTTGTGATTTTTTATGAATTTTCTAAAATTTTCTGAATTAAAATAAACTTAAAAATCAATAAAAGGCTTAACGGGTCTATTTGTTACAGTAACGGATCTGCTACAGTAATAGGTTTGGGTTTGCTACAGTAAAATGTTACAGTAATTTTCTACATATTTTTATTTATATATTATTTATTTATTTTATTTATTTTCTTTTTCTTTTACTTTTTTTTTATATATATTGGGCCGGGTTCGCCCGGGTCTGTTTAACACAAACCCATACTGGGTCTGTGGGCACAGATCTAGTCGGGTCTAGCCTGATGAGGCCATCCTTGTCTGGCTCGACCAGGCCAGGCACTGGCCTGATTACCTAGGCCGGGCCTGCGGCCTGTCCTGGTTCGAGTGCACTGTGTTGTGCACAGTGCACAACACAGTGCACCTCTATCCCTTTTTTCCCTCTAAATAAAATGAATAAAATCCTAAAAAATTTATTATAAATACTATGCACATCTTAGGCGTACTATATAGTTTTATTGTGATTTTAGCATAAGTTTTTCAAGGTGAAATTGCAGCAAAAATGTAACGTGTACTACGTGTTACGATGAAATGTCACAATGAACTAAATTCTAAATGCAAAATAAAATACCTGGAACGCTTTCTTTCAGCCTGAATCTTCTTTCTCTTGTGCAGCACTTTAGAATCTTACTAAATTTTGAAGAGAAAGAGAGAGTGTATTGAAAAAGGGAAAGAAGTTTAGATTTTGCAAGTGACTTGAGATGGTGAGATACCCCTTTTATAGGCACCACACACACCCCTAAACCACCCCTGAAAGTTAGGCTACATGGAAAAAGTAGTGGGTTCAATTTGGGTGTGTAAAAATGAAGGTGAGAAAGTGAGGGAGAAGTTAGAGAGAGTGGGGGAAGTTGAAAAGGATGAAGAGAGTAAAATGGAGGTGTAAATAAATGGGATTGGGCCTTTAAACTACATGCCAATATGGCATAGTTGTGGGATGCCAATGTGGCATAGTGGTGGGAGCTTGCGGGTTTGAATGAGGAGACTAGGGGTTCAAAACTTGGAAGAATTATTATAAGGGTTTATTTTTCTAATATTTATTTTTTTATTTTTATTTTTGCCTTTTCTTAACTCAGTTAAATTTTTATTTAATTCAGAAAAATTCCTAAAAATTCTTTAAAATAGCATATATTATTTTAAATATTATTGAGAAATTGGATTAAGAAAATTCAGCCCTGATTGCAAATTAAAAAACTGGAAGTCGTATAGTGACACAGATGGGTCACGAATTTTGAGAATATTCAAATAATTTAGAAAAATTTTGGAAAAATCAATAAAAATTTGAAATATTAGGAAATTTTATTAGAGTTAAAGTAGACTTAACTTAGAACACCAGAACAGGTATTTATACCATATCGACCTCTAGTGGAAGATACCAGTGACTGGGACCGAGGGTTACAATTCAACCCACCTAATAAAAAGAATTTCGTCCTCAATTTCAAAAGTAAACAAGGAGAAGAGTATTCTAAGTTATAACATAATGACTAGATAGTTAGAAGTGAGATAAGTTACCTGAGAAGAGATAAGGATATTTAACCCTGATCTCATCTTCCCGTTCCTATGTGGAATCCCCTGGAGAGTTTGGATTCCAAGATACTTGTACCAGAGGGTCTTGTTCTTCAGAACCTTCTCCTTCTTATCGACGATGCGAATTGGCTGAGCCTCATCGGATAGATCGTGGTTCAGTCTCAGATCTGAATAGTCCAGAATATGTTAGTAGTCCCAGACGTATTTTCTTAATTGAGAGATGTGGAATACGTCATGAACACTATTTAGTGCTGGAGGTAAGGCTACTCTGTATGCTACTTCTCCGACTTGCTCTATGATGTCAGAAGGTCGAATGTATATGGGACTCAGCTTTCCACTGCAGCGAACCTAATGACCCCTCGAGTTGGTAAGATCTTAAGAAATACATGGTCACCTACTGCAAACTCTAAGGGTCTTCTCTTGGCATCGGTCCACTTCTTCTGACGATCTTGAGCGGGTTTCATATGTTTCTTGATCTTGGCCACCTTCTCTACTATTTGCAAAATCAGATCTGGGCCGATCAGCTTCCTTTCACCAATGTTATTCCATCACACAGGAGATCTGCAGTTTCTCCCATAGAGTACCTCATATGTAGCTATCTAGATACTAGCCTGATAGCTGTTGTTGTAGGAGAACTTCACTATATATAGATGGTCATCCCATGATCCCTTAAAGTCCAGTATACAGGCTCTAAGCATATCCTCTAGAATCTGGATGGTTCTTTCTGATTGGCCATCAGTCTGAGGATAAAATGTCGTGCTGAACTTTAATTTGCTGCCTAAGCTCCTCTAAAGACTATCCCAGAACGTGATACAAATCTAATGTCTCTATCTGAAACAATACTAATAGGGACTCCATGCAGTCTGACCATTTCCTACATATACTTCTCTGCCAGTGCTTATGTGGACTGTCCGACTCTGAAAGGTATAAAGTGAGCACTCTTAGTGAGTCGATCTACGACCACCCATATAGCATTGTTCCTCTTGGACTCCTAGGTAGGCCTACAACAAAGTCTATGGTGATATTCTCCCATTTTCATTTGGGAATAGGGAGTGGTTGTAGCAGCCCAGCCGTCCTCTAGTGTTCTGACTTGACTTGTTGGCATACAAGGCAACAGGCGACCAATTGAGCTATCTCTCTCTTCATCCCGTGCCACCAAAAGTTTTGCTTGAGGTCTCTGTACATTTTAGTACCCCTAGGGTGTACCGAATAAGGGGAATTGTGAGCTTCAGAGAGCAACTCCTTTCGAACTTTCCCAGATGGTACACAGAGTCTACTTCTAAACCAAAGTGAACCATCAGCGTGGATGACTATATCCTGCCTTACCCCGCTTCTACTTCTTCTCTGATCTTCTGTAACTTAGGGTCTTCCTTCTGAACCTCCATGATCTTCTCGATCAAAGATGGTTGAGTCACCAAGGTCACGAGTCTTCCAATATCTCCAGGTAGAATGATCTCCAAGTCTAGCCTATTAATCTCTCCCTGTATCTCCTTTTGCTGAGTCATCATCATGAAAGAGGGCTTCTTACTAAGACCATTAGGAACTACATTCACCTTCTTTGGGTGGTATTGCAGATCTAGATCATAGTCCGCCATGAGCTCTAGCCATCTCCTCTGGCATATGTTGAGCTCCTTCTTGGTAAAAATGTACTTGAAACTCTTATGATCTGTGAATATCTCCACACGTTCCCCGAGAAGATAGTATCTCCATACCTTAAGGGCGAAGATGACCACCGCCATTTTTAAATCATAGGTTGGGTAATTTCACTCATGGGGCTTTAGTTGTCTTGAGGCGAATGATATCATTCTGCCTCGTTGCATCAACACATAGCCAAGGTCGCGCCCAAAAGCATCGCTATGTATCACCATTCCCCCAGATCCATCTAGAATTGCCAGAACTGGTGTTGTCGTCAATCGATCCTTCAGTTCCTCGAATGCTAACTGGCATTCCTCAGTCCATTGATACTTCACTTCCTTTCTAGTGAGTTTGGTTAGAGGCTTAGCGATCCTGGAGAAATTTTGAACAAACCGACGATAGCAGCCAGCCAGTCCAAGAAAACTTCTCACTTCTGTAGCAGACTTAGGGATTGGCCAATCTCTAACAGCTTCTACTTTAACTTGATCCACCAAGATGCCATCCCCAGATATGATATGCCCGAGAAATAAGACATGGTTTAGCCAAAAAGAGCATTTACTAAGCTTTGCATATAACTTCTTTTGTCTTAGAGTTTCAGGACAATCTTCAAGTGCTCAGCGTGCTCCTCTTTGGTCTTTGAATAGATCAGGATATCATCATTGAAGACCACGACAAATTGATCTAAGTATGGAGCAAAGACGCGATTCATCAAGTCCATGAATACTGCAGGAGTATTGGTGACTCCGAATGGCATAATAAGAAACTCGAAATGTCTATATTGCGTCCAAAAAGTAGTCTTAGATACATCCTCAGCTTTCACCCATACTTGGTGTAACTAGAACGGAGATCTAGATTAAAGAATATTATGGCTCCCCCTAGTTGATCGAAGAGATCATCAATCTGGGGTAAGGGATACTTATTCTTGACTGTGAGGTGGTTCAGCTCCCGGTAATCAATGCATAGTCGCTGGCTACCATCCTTCTTCTTGACTAAAAGGACCGGAGCACCCCAGGGTGAAGCACTTGGTCGAATTAACCCCTTATCGAATAATTCTTTAATCTGCTTCTTCAGTTTCGCTAGTTCTATCGAAGCCATGCGGTACGACGCCTTGGAAATAGGGGTTGTTTCAGGCAAGACTTCGATACTAAATTCAATCTCTCGAACAGGGGTAAGTCCAGGGATATTTTCAGGATAGATGTCAAGAAATTCACATACCACCTCAGGCATATTAACCTGCACCTTAGCGTTCAAGGACTCTAGTACCCCCTTCAATTGCCTCTTCTTAAATTGGGCTTGCTCTAGAGTAACATCCCTAGCATGAAATTCAAACACTGGATGACTGGGAACCCGAAAAGTAACTTTCTTTTTCCTACAATCAATGAGAGCATAGTAAGTGCCCAACCAGTCCATGCCCAAGACAATGTCAAACCCATAGCCGTTTATGACTATCAGGTCGGCTAGAAGCTCTCTACCACATATCACTATAGGAAACTTCCTACATTCCTTAGAATAGACAACTACCCCACCTCTCATGGCTATGTTCCAGGGATTAACCATATCATCACAAGAAATATGGTGCCGAGCAATAAAGTTTGCAAAAATAAAGAATGGGTAGCCCCAGAATCAAAGAGAACATGTGCAGGAATAGATTGTACTAAGATGGTACCTGCGATGACTCCATCATCCACTTCAGCTTCCTCTAAAGTCAGATTGTAGGTCCGCCCCTGCCTCTTCACTGGTCGGCCTTGCGAGGCGTCTTTTCCTTGGTTCTAAGGAACATCTCCTGCTAGGTTGGAAGTGCAACTCAGGGCTGTGTGCGGGTTGGGGCCTGCTGTGACATGGGTCATCTGGATATAGAATTGTTGGCCTTGGGACAGTCGCGGAGCTGATGGTCACTAGCCCCGCAGGCCAGGCACTTGCGATTTGCCTATCTACAGCCCTTTAGAGCATGACCAGGCAGATGATAGAAGGTGTAGACCAACTCCTTCCTAACTACTAAGGGAGCAGGTGCCGGAACTAGGGCAGGCCTCTTGGTGGTGGGTGCCTGACACCAGATCTACCAGGAATATGGGTCATTGGACGTTTTTGGGAGAGCCATAGCAGTCGCCTCCTTTGTTGTAAGATCTGTTCCTGAGTCCTTACTGTCTCCAAAACTTGGGCGTAGGTGTAGAGCAGGAGCACAACAATATGGCTCTGAATGTTGATAGCCAACCCTTGAAGAAACCTCCTGGCACGGTCCCCTTCTTGTGCCACCATGTATGGCTCAAAGTGACTTAGTCTGATAAATTCTGCGTTATACTGATCCACGGTACGTCCCCCTTGATTCAAGTTAATGAATTACCGCTCCATCTCCGCTTTGGCAATCATAGGAAAGAACTTTTCCAAGAAACTCTCGTTGAATGTCTTCCAGCTGATGGGTGGAGTTAGCCTTTCCATCTCAGCGGTGCACCAGATATGGGTGATATCAGTAAGTTGGATGCTCACTACATCAACCCGGTGTTCCTCAGGAATTTTTACGGCATTCAACAGTTGCTCTGTCTTGATCAGCCACTGTTCCGCCTCCAGTGATGTCTTATTTCCTAAGACGTTACTTGGGGGCAACCTTTGAAAATCCGAGACGTTCCTCACCTTAGTCGACGCGTGGTCGGAGCTTAACCCCATCAGAGCATGCTCCACAGTCTCCTGGGCCCTCATCACTCCAGCCCAAAGCAGGCCATTCTGATCCTGCTGAAATTCCAACATGCGTTTTAGAGTTTGGAGGATCTCCGTATTCTCTGAGGTTGGGTCAACTGGGGAGGAAGAGGGGATATTTCTGTTTCGAGCCATGAGTGTCTGGAACGGATAGGGAATAGTTTAGAAGGAAATTTAAGGCACGAGTTTAGGCTAACGATGTGTATCCAGACAGTTATAGATGCTTTTTCTTATATGTAAATATGATTGTCTTTATATGGTGCGGAATTAAAATAAACCTGGCTCTGATACCAACAAAACCATGTCACACCCTGCTTTCTAAAATACAGAATATGGGTACGTGATGATGGCTGACAGATACTTACGAAGAGGAAAATCTCTTCTATGAATACCTTATGCTGTAGTAAATGAGCTAAATTCTCGCACACATATACAAAAAGACAACCAGAAGTTTTATTTTCACATAAAAGATATGCATCTACAATAGTCTTTATACAAGATTTGAAATATAACAAAGTAAAAATAAAAGAAGGTACAATTTTGGCATCGGGATATCATAACAAGACTAAATGACAAAATACATAAGATAAGAAACTTTAGACTCACGCCTAGTAGTCCTCCTAGGTTTCTTCAAACAGTGGCTCGTAGTCTCCTCAAGCTCTGATGCTGAAAAATCAAGGTCCGTCAAAAGCGAACCAGCAAGTGCACACATGAGAAGAGGAAACAATAATATGAAAATGTGAAAGTAAAGGCAATATAAGTAGAGCACTGGAATGAATGAATAATAAATCTGATGGTAATATAAACTGACAGGTAAGATACCAGTGAGAGTAACATAACAGTAGATCATATAAAATAAGGTCATGTATGTATACTATGACATGTATATAATGAGCATGAAGCACCCTGGACGAGTAATGCCATATATCATAATCATCAGGTCACAAGATCATAAAATCACAAGTTAAGAACAATATGGCAAGTCCAGAATATCATGTAGTCAAGATTATCCATGTCACAAATGATAATTCTAAGTCTAGTATGTTTTATTACCCTAACTAATGTAGCCATCCTATGCCCCATCCCACAGGACAACTACATATCAAACAAGTGATGTATTAGTGGATCCTGATAGCAGGGAGAAACAGTTCACTGTACTCAGGTATCATGTAACATGTAATAACAGGAGCGCACATAAATAACAAGATCACGTGTGACATCCAAACCCACAAGGGTCGCCCTTTCAAGAACAACTCCCTGGATTTTTCCTGCTACAGTCTCTCCCAGTAACCCCAGCTTGGTTAATTTTATTAATCAATGTAAGTATAAGATAATGTGTGACTCAGCGTGATAGGATTAGGGATCAGTATCAGGAGTATCAGTGTTAAATAGTGTTTACACATATCAAAATTTTGGGAAAATAAAAAACGGTGACAACATCAAGTGACAAATGCATAATAGTATAAGTGATGCCAGTGTATTAGGATGTAGACATAATCATAAAATAGTAATCATGAGATAGGGTGACATCAACTTAATTTGTACAATATGTACTAATTTACAATTGTGATTGAATGGTCATTTAGGTACAAACATTGTAACGCCCCGATCCTGGCGGATACGGAGACATTACTGCAACGTATATGCGCAAGTCAGAAGTACCTTCACGTATATACGCTAAGCATCAGTACAGGCAAGAATCAGAGTTCGGAAGCAAGTGGTGCATTATACATTCCAACACATGAGTACAATTACAAAGTTATCACCAGAGGTGATCTAATATTACGTGAATATTACATCACTGACATGCGCAATTGCGAGATTACAAGCAGATGTACATGGATGAATAGTACAAAAGGGCACTCACGAGTTTACTAAAGGAAAACTCGAGAGGCACACAGGGGGCCTGGAAGAATAGAGCTCTGAACGGTCTGCTGGAGATCCACGCTACCGCTGCGCCACTCTGATCAGCAACTGGGAGAATCTACGCACTTCAAGCTCCATGACCTGGACATGAGAATCCAGGGGAGTCAGATGAAACTCCCCAGGCGAGTGGTGATACAAAAGCCAAGTGGCGAGCAAGGGTAAGCACATGTATAGAGATAGAACCAAATAAAGCCGAGGACGAGCAAATCTGATTGTATGGTTTCAGATCACGGCTCCATAAGACTAGTACGTCGAAGGAATAATCCAAACAAGGAAACCCTCATCTATATACCCTTATCTTATGTCACCATAATCTAAGCACATACAATCCGACTGCACTCAGGGCATGATAAGATAATAAGCAGGAGGCAGGTGGATACAAGGAATAGAGCAGGGCATGAGCAGTTAATATAATAGTACTCATAAAACCGGAAATCCGATGTAAAATCCAGGACAAGCAATTATAGTAAGGCATATCACAGATTCATAGCCGTTTAGGCTGCAGGCTTCAGTATGCGTCCCATTCCACATACCTCTACTTACAACTTAAAGAGCCGGTTATTTTCTTGACACTTATTATTACTCGTCTTACCCTGATATCTAGCTATGTGAACTAGCGTCCCAGCACACATAGATCCATATCCGAGTAAAGCAAGGTTGTTATTGGAAACCAGCGGGGGTATCAACGAACTATGTTTACAGTGGATCCCGTACATACCCGGGACCACGGCCCAGGATTGTTCCGTTGCTTGGTGACGGAACCTGCCGCAAGGCTAACAGGAGGGACTTATGTATGCCCTTATCATGATTCAGGAGGAGGGAGCCAGCACTCCCCTCGGTTGCCTGGAGGCCCACAGGTCAGACCGGAAGTTTTAATTGCACAACATGCCTAATACCACTGTAAACACGAACACATATTGATAGCCGCATGTTTCCCCCGACCCGATGCAAGTTGTTCCTTTTATGATTTATTAGGTTAATTATCAATTTACGGGAATAACAAGAGCAGGACATGATCAGAAATTCAGGAGTTCAGGTCACTGTATATAATACAGGATAACAGGTCACTGATCATGATACAGGATATCAGGTCACTGTACATAGTACAGGATAACAAGACAGGGTTCCCGTAAATGTGATAATCACAGGTCAAGTATATCATGCTGGGTGTCAAGTGATAGCATGACAGGATGATGATATTAGACAGGTAACCAGTCATGTCAAGAGATTGATATAGTCCGGTGGCAAGCCATGTCATAACAAGGGGTCTTGCCAAGTAGTAGCATGTCAGGTGTTAGATGATAATACATCAGTTGTCAGGTGATATACATGTGTTAAAAGTAATATGAAAACGACAAGTAGTATAGACAGGTGTCAGGCATGAAGTAATGGCATGGGGTAGAATAGTAGCTGAGCACAACAAAGCGGAGCGGAGCAAGCTGGAAGTACAGACAGCAAACAGTATTTAACACTGGAGCATCTGGCGAGGTTACCGGGACGACTCGACTGAAGTACGAGCGGTAAATCCGGCAGCAACTCGCCTAGACGAATCTAGTGGTAAAGCGCTGAACGCTGAGCATACTCACCAGGCGGAGCTGGGAAACCTGACGATCCCAATCACGCCTCTTCCGAGACAGTGAGGGACCGGAGGCTGAACTGAGAGACCTGCCGGTCCCAATCACCTCTCTTTCGAGATAGTGAGTGACCGGAGGTTGAAGGGGTCCGGAAGCCAAGTATGGTATAAGGCAGTACAATACATCACAGGCATGGTATGAGTACAAGAAGTAAACTACCCTAGTACAAGCATTCGTCACAGAGCAATACATGTCCAGATATTGGCACTCGGCCATACACAAATACAGGGACTCAGCCCAATACAAAATACATGGAAACAGGGAATAAAATATATGTCGACCCGACGAAGTGGGGAAACCCAAATGGAGGCGAGAGCGAGAACACTCGCCTAAATCACCGGAAAGCCGAAAAGGTCCGAAATCCATGGAACTCGCGCACACGCCATAAAATAATATATATTTATGAGGAGAGAGAAAGTGAAGAGGAGAGAGAAAGAGTGAGAAGCCTAGAGAGAGAAAGGGACACAGGGAGACGCGGGTTGAGGAAGTGAGACGCGGGGGTACGCGTCGCAGGAATGGCAGACGCCGGAATAGCAAACGCGGAAATCACAAACGCGAGGATCGCGTCGCGAGAATAGTAGGCGCGGGATAGCAGACGCGGGATTCGCAGACGCGGGAGTCGCGTCGCGAAGGAGCCACAACGCGGGGTTCGCAGACGCGGGGTTCGCGTCGCAGAGATGCCTCAAACGCGAGATCTGCGTTCAAGTGCGGACGCGAGGGAAACGCGGACGCGGACGTGGGTTCTGCGTCGCGTCAATACAGAAACGCGCGGAGCGCGTTAAGAGATTGCCTAGACGCGGGGTGAGATCCGCGTTTAGGAAAGTCTTGGCGAGGAAAATCACTCGCCGACAAGATTCCTTGCTGCGCCCGACGAAGGGAAGTTCGGCCCCAATCCAAAAGGAGGGTACCGGCCCCAAGTCTTGCCAACAGAGAAGAACGCGGCCCCAATCCAAAAGGAGTGGCCGGCTCTTGAGTCTTGCCGACGAAGAAGAGCACGGCCCCCAATCCAAAGGAGGTGGCCGGCCTTCAAGATGGTGGTGGGATGGTGATTTTGT
Organism: Agave tequilana; assembly: GCA_038442645.1. Lineage (NCBI taxonomy): Eukaryota > Viridiplantae > Streptophyta > Magnoliopsida > Asparagales > Asparagaceae > Agave > Agave tequilana. Next base: position 120,492 of record JAVJIF010031340.1, read on the forward strand.
GGAGAGGTTTTGATGATGGTGGTAGTTTTGGAGAAGGTGAAGAAGAAGGTGAAGTCTTTGGTGGAGTTGTTGGAGTTGTGGTGGTTTAAATGGAGATGGAGGAGGAAGAAGATGAAGGTAAGGAGTTGGAGGAGTTGTAGTGGTGGTTGTTGTGGTGGAGATGAAGGAGGAGTTGGTGGAGGTTAAGGCTTTGGTGAAGAGGAAGAAGAGAAAATGAAGTGAAATGGAGAAGGAAAGGTATTTATAGGATTTGAGTTTGTAAAGTGATGCAAATAAATAAAGGAGAGGGGGTTTTTGCAAAATGGGGAGATGAGGTGACTCTCTTGGCCACTTGGCTTGTTGTGATGATGAGAGAGGAGTGGGGTGTCTTGAAAATGACATTTGGAAGAGAAGGAATTAATGAAGAGAGAGAAAAGAGGATATCATAATGGTGTTGCATACCATATAGGACAAAAGCAATAAAGGAGGAGAATCTTGCATTCCCTTCACTCAAAACGCAGCCCTCACCTGCGTTTGGACCGAATGGGTTAAACGCAGGGATTAAGCCGCGTTTAGGGAAAGCCAAAAGCTGCGTTTCAAAGAGGAGAGAGAAAGTCATGATAATGGATGGGATTTGATCTGAAGTGCATTAAATGCGGAATGGGGAGGATCTTCACAATAAATGCGGAATCCCAGGTTGGTGAGATCCGCGTTTAAGGAAGGAGAGAGAAAATGGAAAAGACAAAGTGGAATATATGGAACAATCTCCTCGGTATCTGGGAAAACACCGGAAAAGCCCAAAAATGAAGTAACTTGGAAAGCTTCCCAAAAATTCTCAAAAATCATAAATATTATAAAATGATTTTTGGTGAAATCGTTTTTCAAAGATTCAATCTCATTTTCAAGATAAAAATCATAAGGTAAACCGTCAATCTCGGTATACACCGGATTGGCCGGGTTTTGATAAAATCTGATAAATCCCAGAAATGGAATTTAGATAGAAAATATGATTTTAAGAAATAATGTCTAAAGGAACTTTTAGAAATTCCAAACCGTTTGTAAATTAAAATTCCGGGAATCGGTCAACGGTACTGGCCGACACCGGTTTTGAAGATTTTCAACATAATTCAGGAAAATTCTAGAAAATCATAGAAAATCTAAAATATTAGAAAACGATGTTCAAAACTGAAATCGGTCAAATCGGAATAGTAGAAAGACCAAATCGAGTAATTCTCTAGGATCGGGCCCTCGGTTCAGACTAGGGCTGACTCCGAGTCCACGAATCCAAATCCAAGACAAAACGTTCATATGAATAATTCATAATACAAAACAAATACAAGAAGTAAATCGAAAAATACGATTGAAAAATCTGAATACGCAACTAAGTACGTATTCCGGGAGCGGGGTGTTACATTCCATCCACCTTACAAAAAAATTGCGTCCTCGCAATTTCGATAAGGGGTGAAATGAACACAAAAAGGTAGGAATGAGGATTATGCCAATCAAGATATGAATAACTATGAGTTGTTCTCCCAGATCGACTGAACGGCTAACTCAAGACTGAGACATCTCTGCACTTCTGCCGTATATATATACATCCTCTGACGTGCCATAATAATACTGACTCAATGTCTGCTTATGCAAGTACGCTGTCAGAACCCCATTCTGAATAATATAGAGTGAGCTGAGATAATCAATAATACTTCAATCAACTGTGAACCAAGGCTGATGAAATCCATAGAATTCCATAGTGCTGAAATTCATAATATAATAAAACCCTACATGGCGAGATGTTGTCCTTCTGCAGTAGAATCACTGACGGCTGCATACTGGGCTTTGTTAACTCTGAAAGATGTAGCCAAGAATATAAAATAACTGTGAAGAATTTAGAATACTGACTTATGAATGATAAACCGACTGCAGATGAAACAGGAAGAAGATATCTGAGCCCTGCAAGATTTGTAGAATGGATCATTGACAAGGCCATGGCGATAGCTCAGATATAGTGATGGAACTCTGTTCAGCAGATCCATAAAAGCACGCTGGGCAGAAGAAATCCGAGGAATGGCTAGAGTGCTAAGCACTGAAGGGACTAGCCACGGATGAAACCAAGCCTAGATGAGGTCATCGCGTAACACAGCTCAGGTGTTAAACATTAGGGTGCCGCGAAGCTAACGCTCTACGAGGCTCGCATATGGCGTAGCTCACGTGGCGAAGCCAGCGCGTAACACAACGCTAAATGCTAAGCACCAGGGTGCAGCGAAACTCACACCTGGTTAGGTTCACGGATGACTAGAACACGACCCTCGCTTAGCGAGGCTAGCGGAGCCTTTGGTCCATCAAATCAATAAAAACTGCCAGGAGTTATTGGCTCTGAGAATATGATCAAGAAATCATAAGAATAGAAACGAGTCTCGAATTCTGTCTTCTAAATAGTAACTTGACTGCAGATTAGCTCTGAGAATACCCGAGTTCCATGAACATAGTCCAAGAAATCATGATCTCTATTAGAGAAATAAAAATAGAAAATACCATAACTCTGTCTGCCAGAAGTCCTGATTCTGAATTACTATTATATACTGACACTCCTCATGAAATGATGCAATCTATCTGACTATATAAGTGACGACTACTCTGCTTGATGTACTAGTCTTCCATGATGTATCCATAAATACAAGAATATAATGCAAGGCCGAAGATCTGCCCAGTATAAGACAATGTGATATACCAGAGTCGAGGAATGCCAGAACATAATGAGAGTGACTACATCTGCCCTGCTATTACCTCACTAGTCAACACATATCTTAAGTTGGCATAAAGATCACGAAAATCAGAATAAATCAGAATAACAAAAATAGAAGAGATAGGAATCATGAAATAGGGAGAGAGATAGGACGGACTAGGATTGATGGTGATAGGACAATGAGGAGGATATGATATAGAGAAGTTTACCAACTCCCGGACATGCTAAAAATGGGGATAATGGTTACGGTCAGTCCTTTCAGGGTTCCTTTTTCAGATATTGAGCATCCCTTCTTGCTCTCACCCCATCATATTGAGCATTCTGACTTCCTCTTTTGTCCGATTATATGTTTGCCTCCCTTCATCATGTGCCCTAGTTCTCGGTCTCTTTTGTGTATGACTCCATGCTGGATGCTGGGGATGAAGTGAGGTTATTCTGACAGTAGGTCCTGGATTCCCTCACAACGGTGATACTGGAAGAGTTGATCTGATCGGTGTAATGTTCTCTGCCTTCTTGAACAGACAGTCACTTTTCAACTAATCTCTGAACCCGCGTACGACATAATCCGTAACCTTTCTGGTGGTTGTGTTGGAGGTGCCCGGCTTCAGACAATATCCGCACATCATATGTTGTGGGCAGGATTGGAGGGATGGCTTAGCTAGTAGGGCGTCCAGAGGCCTGTCTGAGCCTTCAACTTCCATCAATTAAGAGGGTCTCTTCGCTAACTTCATCTGCAACCATCCTAATCTTCCTCCTCTGGATCCATTCTACTTCCCGGATAATGACAAAGGAACTTGAGAATACTTCTTGGGCTGCTTGGGGATAAGAAACATCTTGCTCTTCATCTTCATTTCTCACTAAGATATTGCTTACTCGGTTCTCCTTGTCGGCCACCATGTAAAACACCGACCGACTCTGCCTTAGGAATTTTACAGTGTACTTATTTACAATTCAATCTTCTTACTGCAATTAGATAAATCGTTCCTTCATTTCTTTCTGAGCTATTACAGAGAAGATTCTTCTTATAAAAATTCTTCAAGAACTAGTCCCAAGTGATGGGCTTTCCCAGTCTCGCTGCTTCCGCCAACTACTACATCCAGGCTACATCTTCTAACTGTATTTTGATCATTTTCACCTAGTTCTCGTCAGGGACCCAAGTTGACCTAGAAGATCCATCAGGTTTACTGACCACTGCTATGCATCCAGGGCTTCTCCATGCTTGAAAAGATTGCCGGCTGTAGTTTCCTGAAATCCAACATGTCGCCTGGCTTCTGTTCCCGGAGTGCAACCAATGATCCTTGGTGCGGGGCCTTCGCCTGTACTTGATCGTGTCTCATCATATCTTGCAGAGATAGTCTTAAATCAAGATTTTCTCCATTAGGGTTACCCTAGGAAGAACCAGAACCGTTATGATTTCCCCATCTTTTCATGTCCGAGTTGGTCCAAGAATAACAAGAAACTGAAGTATGAAAGGATGGGAGAACTTTAGAATTCAAGGATAAGATTATCAAGAGAGAATGGATAACTTTGTACTTGTAGTTGGATTGTATAACCAGGACTCATGCATTCCAGTTGCAAATTTCTTTACCATTAATTTGCCATCTGGACGTACTGAGGAGGTGAGAGCCTAAGCTCTGATACCAACCTGTAACGCCCCGATCCTGGCGGATACGGAGACATTACTGCAACGTATATGCGCAAGTCAGAAGTACCTTCACGTATATACGCTAAGCATCAGTACAGGCAAGAATCAGAGTTCGGAAGCAAGTGGTGCATTATACATTCCAACACATGAGTACAATTACAAAGTTATCACCAGAGGTGATCTAATATTACGTGAATATTACATCACTGACATGCGCAATTGCGAGATTACAAGCAGATGTACATGGATGAATAGTACAAAAGGGCACTCACGAGTTTACTAAAGGAAAACTCGAGAGGCACACAGGGGGCCTGGAAGAATAGAGCTCTGAACGGTCTGCTGAAGATCCACGCTACCGCTGCGCCACTCTGATCAGCAACTGGGAGAATCCACGCACTTCAAGCTCCATGACCTGGACATGAGAATCCAGGGGAGTCAGATGAAACTCCCCAGGCGAGTGGTGATACAAAAGCCAAGTGGCGAGCAAGGGTAAGCACATGTATAGAGATAGAACCAAATAAAGCCGAGGACGAGCAAATCTGATTGTATGGTTTCAGATCACGGCTCCATAAGACTAGTACGTCGAAGGAATAATCCAAACAAGGAAACCCTCATCTATATACCCTTATCTTATGTCACCATAATCTAAGCACATACAATCCGACTGCACTCAGGGCATGATAAGATAATAAGCAGGAGGCAGGTGGATACAAGGAATAGAGCAGGGCATGAGCAGTTAATATAATAGTACTCATAAAACCGGAAATCCGATGTAAAATCCAGGACAAGCAATTATAGTAAGGCATATCACAGATTCATAGCCGTTTAGGCTGCAGGCTTCAGTATGCGTCCCATTCCACATACCTCTACTTACAACTTAAAGAGCCGGTTATTTTCTTGACACTTATTATTACTCGTCTTACCCTGATATCTAGCTATGTGAACTAGCGTCCCAGCACACATAGATCCATATCCGAGTAAAGCGAGGTTGTTATTGGAAACCAGCGGGGGTATCAACGAACTATGTTTACAGTGGGTCCCGTACATACCCGGGACCACGGCCCAGGATTGTTCCGTTGCTTGGTGACGGAACCTGCCGCAAGGCTAACAGGAGGGACTTATGTATGCCCTTATCATGATTCAGGAGGAGGGAGCCAGCACTCCCCTCGGTTGCCTGGAGGCCCACAGGTCAGACCGGAAGTTTTAGTTGCACAACATGCCTAATACCACTGTAAACACGAACACATATTGATAGCCGCATGTTTCCCCCGACCCGATGCAAGTTGTTCCTTTTATGATTTATTAGGTTAATTATCAATTTACGGGAATAACAAGAGCAGGACATGATCAGAAATTCAGGAGTTCAGGTCACTGTATATAATACAGGATAACAGGTCACTGATCATGATACAGGATATCAGGTCACTGTACATAGTACAGGATAACAAGACAGGGTTCCCGTAAATGTGATAATCACAGGTCAAGTATATCATGCTGGGTGTCAAGTGATAGCATGACAGGATGATGATATTAGACAGGTAACCAGTCATGTCAAGAGATTGATATAGTCCGGTGGCAAGCCATGTCATAACAAGGGGTCTTGCCAAGTAGTAGCATGTCAGGTGTTAGATGATAATACATCAGTTGTCAGGTGATATACATGTGTTAAAAGTAATATGAAAACGACAAGTAGTATAGACAGGTGTCAGGCATGAAGTAATGGCATGGGGTAGAATAGTAGCTGAGCACAACAAAGCGGAGCGGAGCAAGCTGGAAGTACAGACAGCAAACAATATTTAACACTGGAGCATCTGGCGAGGTTACCGGGACGACTCGACTGAAGTACGAGCGGTAAATCCGGCAGCAACTCGCCTAGACGAATCTAGTGGTAAAGCGCTGAACGCTGAGCATACTCACCAGGCGGAGCTGGGAAACCTGACGATCCCAATCACGCCTCTTCCGAGACAGTGAGGGACCGGAGGCTGAACTGAGAGACCTGCCGGTCCCAATCACCTCTCTTTCGAGATAGTGAGTGACCGGAGGTTGAAGGGGTCCGGAAGCCAAGTATGGTATAAGGCAGTACAATACATCACAGGCATGGTATGAGTACAAGAAGTAAACTACCCTAGTACAAGCATTCGTCACAGAGCAATACATGTCCAGATATTGGCACTCGGCCATACACAAATACAGGGACTCAGCCCAATACAAAATACATGGAAACAGGGAATAAAATATATGTCGACCCGACGAAGCGGGGAAACCCAAATGGAGGCGAGAGCGAGAACACTCGCCTAAATCACCGGAAAGCCAAAAAGGTCCGAAATCCATGGAACTCGCGCACACGCCATAAAATAATATATATTTATGAGGAGAGAGAAAGTGAAGAGGAGAGAGAAAGAGTGAGAAGCCTAGAGAGAGAAAGGGACACAGGGAGACGCGGGTTGAGGAAGTGAGACGCGGGGGTACGCGTCGCAGGAATGGCAGACGCCGGAATAGCAAACGCGGAAATCACAAACGCGAGGATCGCGTCGCGAGAATAGTAGGCGCGGGATAGCAGACGCGGGATTCGCAGACGCGGGAGTCGCGTCGCGAAGGAGCCACAACGCGGGGTTCGCAGACGCGGGGTTCGCGTCGCAGAGATGCCTCAAACGCGAGATCTACGTTCAAGTGCGGACGCGAGGGAAACGCGGACGCGGACGTGGGTTCTGCGTCGCGTCAATACAGAAACGCGCAGAGCGCGTTAAGAGATTGCCTAGACGCGGGGTGAGATCCGCGTTTAGGAAAGTCTTGGCGAGGAAAATCACTCGCCGACAAGATTCCTTGCTGCGCCCGACGAAGGGAAGTTCGGCCCCAATCCAAAAGGAGGGTACCGGCCCCAAGTCTTGCCAACAGAGAAGAACGCGGCCCCAATCCAAAAGGAGTGGCCGGCTCTTGAGTCTTGCCGACGAAGAAGAGCACGACCCCCAATCCAAAGGAGGTGGCCGGCCTTCAAGATGGTGGTGGGATGGTGATTTTGTGGAGAGGTTTTGATGATGGTGGTAGTTTTGGAGAAGGTGAAGAAGAAGGTGAAGTCTTTGGTGGAGTTGTTGGAGTTGTGGTGGTTTAAATGGAGATGGAGGAGGAAGAAGATGAAGGTAAGGAGTTGGAGGAGTTGTAGTGGTGGTTGTTGTGGTGGAGATGAAGGAGGAGTTGGTGGAGGTTAAGGCTTTGGTGAAGAGGAAGAAGAGAAAATGAAGTGAAATGGAGAAGGAAAGGTATTTATAGGATTTGAGTTTGTAAAGTGATGCAAATAAATAAAGGAGAGGGGGTTTTTGCAAAATGGGGAGATGAGGTGACTCTCTTGGCCACTTGGCTTGTTGTGATGATGAGAGAGGAGTGGGGTGTCTTGGAAATGACATTTGGAAGAGAAGGAATTAATGAAGAGAGAGAAAAGAGGATATCATAATGGTGTTGCATACCATATAGGACAAAAGCAATAAAGGAGGAGAATCTTGCATTCCCTTCACTCAAAACGCAGCCCTCACCTGCGTTTGGGCCGAATGGGTTAAACGCAGGGATTAAGCCGCGTTTAGGGAAAGCCAAAAGCTGCGTTTCAAAGAGGAGAGAGAAAGTCATGATAATGGATGGGATTTGATCTGAAGTGCATTAAATGCGGAATGGGGAGGATCTTCACAATAAATGCGGAATTCCAGGTTGGTGAGATCCGCGTTTAAGGAAGGAGAGAGAAAATGGGAAAAGACAAAGTGGAATATATGGAACAATCTCCTCGGTATCTGGGAAAACACCGGAAAAGCCCAAAAATGAAGTAACTTGGAAAGCTTCCCAAAAATTCTCAAAAATCATAAATATTATAAAATGATTTTTGGTGAAATCGTTTTTCAAAGATTCAATCTCATTTTCAAGATAAAAATCATAAGGTAAACCGTCAATCTCGGTATACACCGGATTGGCCGGGTTTTGATAAAATCTGATAAATCCCAGAAATGGAATTTAGATAGGAAATATGATTTTAAAAAATAATGTCTAAAGGCACTTTTAGAAATTCCAAACCGTTTGTAAATTAAAATTCCGGGAATCGGTCAACGGTACTAGCCGACACCGGTTTTGAAGATTTTCAACATAATTCAGGAAAATTCTAGAAAATCATAGAAAATCTAAAATATTGGAAAACGATGTTCAAAACTGAAATCGGTCAAATCGGAATAGTAGAAAGACCAAATCGAGTAATTCTCTAGGATCGGGCCCTCGGTTCAGACTAGGGCTGACTCCGAGTCCACGAATCCAAATCCAAGACAAAACGTTCATATGAATAATTCATAATACAAAACAAATACAAGAAGTAAATCGAAAAATACGATTGAAAAATCTGAATACGCAACTAAGTACGTATTCCGGGAGCGGGGTGTTACAAACATCCTATGTATGCATGTCTTACGATACACATGATTAGGGAAAGGTATGAAAATTGAGATTTTTAAAGGAATTTTATAAGCTAACAAAAAAACAAAAAGGAGGGAGAGCATGTGTACTTGCCTGATGTCGTTGGAATCTGAATTTCCGTAACTCCAACCGACTCTGGGTAAAATTCATGACGTAAATATTGCATGAATTAATTAGAGACTTAACATGTTATTTATTCAGTGATAACGTGAATGAGCATATAATTTTTACTATTTATTATAATTTTGGTTGGTTAATATTTTCAAATAATTCAATTTCTGAATTTTTAGCAACTATTTAGAAATATAATTTCATGATAAAATACATGAATTAACTAATAAATTTGATGTATAATGTTTACATATTACTGAATTATGAATTTTATATTTTTTGTGATATTAAGAAATTTATTGGCAATTTTTAAATAAATGATCATTAAATAATAATTACAAAAAATAATTAATTTCATGTTATTCTAAGTAATATTACACTCAAATAATTTTACAGTGTTCAAATTTATTTTATGATTTTTTATGAATTTTCTAGAATTTTCTGAATTAAAATAAACCTAAAAATCAATAAAAATCAATAAAAGGCTTAACGGGTCTGTTTGCTACAGTAATGCGTCTCCTACAGTAATGGGTTTGGGTCTGGGTTTGCTACAGTAAAATACTACAGTAATTTTGTACATATTTTTATTTATATATTATTTATTTATTTTTCTTTTTCTTGTTCTTTCATTCTTTTTTTTCTTTTTCTTTTTCTTTTCTTTTATATATTGAGGCCCGATTCGGGTCTGTAAAACCGACCCGAACCCGGGTATGTATAACACAGACCCAAACTGGGTCTGTGGTCACAGACCTAGTCGGGTCGGGCCCGACCAGGCCGTCCTGGTCTGGCTCGACCAAATCAGGGGCCAGGCTTGCGGCATATCCTGGTTCGAGTGCACTGTGCTGTGCCTAGTGCACAACACAGTGCACCTCCATCCCTTTTCTCTCTAAATAAAATGGATAAAATTTTAAAAATTTTATGATAAATACAAGACACATCTTAGGTGTACTATATAATTTTATTGTGATCTTAGCATAAGTTTTTCAAGGTGAAATTATAGCTAATATGTAATGTGTACTACGTGTTCGATGAAATGCCACAACGAACTAAATTTTACAAAAATGTAAAATAAAATAGCTGGAATACTTCCCTTCAGTCCGAATCTTCTTTTCCTCGTGTAGCACTTCAGAATCTTACTAAGTTTGGAAGAGAAAGAGAAAGTGTAGTGAAAAAGGGAGAGAAGTTTAGATTTTGCAAGTAACTTGAGATGGTGAGACACCCCTTTTATAGGCACCACACACACCCCTAAGCCACCCCTGAGAGTTAGGCTTCATGGAAGGAGTAGTGGGTTCAGTTTGGGTGAGTGAGAATGAGGGGGAGAAAGTGAGGGAGAAGTTAGAGAGAGTGGGGAAGTTGAAAAGGATGAAGGGAGTTAAAGGGAGGTTTAAATAAATGGGCTTGGGCCTCTAGACCATATGCTAATGTAGCATAGTGGTAGGAGCTTGTTGGTTTGAATAAGGAAGTTAGTGGTTTGAAACTTGAAAGAATTATTATAGGGGTTTATTTTTCTAATATTTATTATTTTATTTTATTTATTTTTATTTTTGTCTTTTCTTAACTCAATTAAATTCCTATTTAATTCAGAAAAATTCCTAAAATTTTTTAAAAATAGTAAATATTATTTTAAACATTATTGAGAAATCAGATTTAGGAAATTCATCCCCAATTATAAATTAAAAATTTAGAAGTCGTATAGCGACAAAGATGGGTCACGAATTTTGAGAATCTTCAAATAATTTAGAAAATTCTAGAAAAATCAAGAAAAATCTGAAATATTAGAAAATTTTATTATATTTAAAGTAGACTTAGTTTAGACCACCAGAACAGGTATTTATACCATACCGACCTCTAGTGGAAGATACCGGTGAGTGGGACCGAGGGTTACAACAAGTTTTGGAGAAAACAAATTTTTATTTCAAAATCTAAGTTTTGAAAAATATAGTTTTCAGTTTAAGCCTTAAATTTTATGCCTCAAAAATAGTTCAAATTGTTTGTAAAATGTATTGATTTTTTATCACACATATTTGTACTTCAAACTATTTACATGAACTTATTTTTATAGAATTTATGAGATTTTATGAGAATTTATAGGTATTTGAAAGTCCAAATTTTCTAACCTATAATCCTAACTTTGGGCTGTTGACGGTAGACCGACCAGTCGACCGAACCAGGGCTCGGTCGACCAAATGTTCCCAAGGACGTGCACAAGGCCTTAGCCTATGAGCCGGTCGACCGCACGGTCAACCGACTGGATCAAACCCACTCTCGGGTTTGGTCGGCCGACTGGGCGGTCGATCGAAAGGCTATTTGCCTTTGGGGCGATCGACCAGGCCGTTGACCGATAGCCCCAATGGTCAAACAAAAATTTGACCGTTGGCCGGTTGACCGGGAGGTTGACCGACGTCCCAACGGTTGAAAATTTGACCGTCAGACGGTCGCCTGGGTAGTCGACCGACAGGCCTGTTTGGGCCTATTTTGCCCCTAACGGCCATATTTTCCAAACCCCTATAAGTATGGGTTTTGAGGCCAGGTTTAGACAAGATTTCTAAGAGTTATTCTTCCCATCTTCTAGTGTGTTTTCAATATGTTTTCTAAAGAAGATTTTGAGCCAAAAACTTTACATCTTTATTTGTTTTTAAAGTTTTAGAAAATCAAAGAAAATCAAGTTCTGGGAAACTAGTTTTGTTCTTCATTTCCTCATCTATCAAGAAGTTTTTCCTAAGTGTTTTTCTTTGTGTTTATTTTTCAAACACTTTGTTTTAGGCACATATCTGAGTTTTTCATTGCTTATCTATCCTCTAGGATTTTGTATTGTGAGAGGTTTTTGTTTGTGATCTTTTGAAATCACCAAGTTGTGTTTGTGATCATAGGATCACCAAGTTGTAAAATTTTATTTGTTTTGTACTTGGCTTTGTGCCTACCCTCTTGTGTAGAGGTGTGAGAGTTAGAGTTGTGTACTCCTTGTTTGTAGTTGTAATTTCTCGGTGGAGGTCCCTTTGTGGAAGATCCAATAATGGATAGTGAAAATCCTTCTGTGTGAAGGCGGAGATGTAGAGCAGTGCTCGAACCTCGAAACATTTCTTGTTGTTTGCGTTTGGATCTTTCTCTCTCAACTCTCTTTATATCTTGCATTGAGTTTATTGCTCATTCATATACATGCTAGATATTGTTTGTATTCTCACACTTGTGTTCAACTAAGAGAGCTATTGAAGCTCCTCAACTCATAATTTAGAGGAATCGTGAGGAGTAGTTTCAGAGCCCTTCACGGGGAATTCGGACTCACTCATGCTTACACTTTATGTTTTTTCAATTTAGTTTTAAATTCTGCATTATTGTAATTAGATTAGCACTATACCTATTTACCCTCTTTAGATGTACTTTCAATTAGTATGAGAGCTAGCGCTTCTGATATTCGGTTTAACCACCTAGGAGTGTGATCCTTTTTTGCTAATCTAGTTATTTTCTTTGCACACATATTGTTTACACTCATAAATTTTCTTGCCCCTCTCATGTATGATGTTTCTAATATTGACATGTGAAAATTTAAGATGAATACATACCTCAAAGCCCAAGGATTGCATATCTATCTTGCCACTACCAAAAAATCTTATCTTGGCAATGACAAGTACTTAGAGGCCAATACACAAGCATTCCATGCACTTAGGCAAACACTTAGTAAACAACATATTTCTTTAATTTCTTATTGTGATTCCGCTTTTGCAGTGTGGAACACATTGACCTCTCCCAAGGAACAAACTTCACACATTTTGGAGATTAAACCAAGTAGAGATGAGTCCAACCAAGCTTGCATCATGGTCCAAGAAAATGACTCTGTTGAGATAATTTCAGGCACTCATCTAGATGATAGTGCTACCTCTTTCAATGATCATGATAGTAGTATGGACGCCCATACTTTAAATGAAGAGCTTTCCAAATTTCGTAAAAACTTGCTTTCCAAATATAAACTATTGAAAAGTAAGAGTTTTGAATTAAAAGAAGAAAATAAAAATTTATTTTTAAAACTTAATACAATTTTACAAGAGGGAGTTGAGATTTCAAATAAAAGGGATTCATTAAAAACCCAACTTGACCTTATTTTAAAAGAAAATGAGATTTTGAAAAATAAAAATGATTTTGATCATGTTTTGAAGAAAAATGAGGTTTTCGTCTTCAAATTTTGAATTTATTTTAAAAGAGAATGATTCCTTGAAAAATAAAATTGTTTTTGATTTCCAAGGAATTAGAATGTATTTTAGCAGAAAGGGATTCTTTGAAAAACACTTTGATTCAAAAAGAAAAAATTTCTATTTTTATTTCCAAAGTGAAAAAGAATTTTGTTTCTCAATCTTGCGCCACATATTCTTCTACTATTGATAATGATATATATGCTTTGAAGAAGAGTGTAAATTATTTGGGCACTACTTTGAGCCAATATGTCATGAACCACATAAGATTGGAATCCATGTTTTAGAAGAAACATGCTCCACATATGCATGCACATCCTCCACGACATACACATGCTCATCATGCTCACACACATGATTCTATGTATGCTAATGTGTACACTTGTACATATTGTGGTTGTATGGGCCACCTTGAAAATTTTTGTTATGATAGATTAAATATTTCTAATTTTGCAAGTAAGAATGTTTGGGTTAGGAAAGGTGCGAACCCCCATGGACCCAAAAAGTTTGGGTACCAAAATCTGCCCCTATTGTATTTGATGTAGGTGTAGGCTCTCACAAGACGTAAGAGTATCTGTTCCTTAATGGTGAATGCGTTTCAAGCTCAATGGTCATATTTTTGGATGCATCACTTTCAAGAAAATTTTAGTGAGAGGACCACTATGATTTGGAGACCTAGAGACTAGTTCAATTAGTTTTGATAACTATCTCTAACTCCTTATTTATGTTTATATGCTTTTATTGATGATTTTCGGCATAATATGGTTTTCATGTTCATTATGGATAAATGCAATGCTTATTAGACATGAAATATGCATAGATAGTATTTGAGATACACCCATATTTATATGAATTCATATTTTTGTATTCTCATTATGGTTTAGCTATGTATGCATATCATTATTGAAATAGCATTTGCATTTACTCTAATGATCACTTTTGTTTTGATGTTTTGTGTACTTCATGTTTTGATTACATGTTTTGATGTAATTTTTATTAACACTTGTGCTTATATTTATACAAGTAGTGAATTACACTTGATTATTATGTATGGGTACTTTATTGCTCATGTGTACTCATTAGATGTATTTGTATGATATTGTTTTGATGAATCTTTCATTTACACTTGTATTCTCTATTTTGTACATGTTTTTGTTTAGCTTCATATATATGTAAATTTTACTTTGAAACTATATGATATACATGTTATATCTTTGAGTCATTTATTTTATATGCCATGTAATATTTTAAAGACTCAATTTATATTTGGGATAAATATGTATGCTTTAGTTTTGACAATATATACATATGCCTTGAAGTTTAGTTTTGATAATTTCTTGTTTATGAAAAGGAATTTCTTTTATTTTGATTGAGCTTCATTACCTTATTTTCATGATTATGTTTATTACATAATTTTTGTACTCTATATTTAGTATTTACTCATGATTTCGGATTCATGAGAATTAATGTGCTTCATAACTCTTTGAGTGTCAAATTATTGTATATTTAGCATATTTTCATGAGATATATATTTATTTTTATTCCTTACTTGAAAGATTTCGTACTAATTTTTAAAATTATCATAAAATTAGTTTTATATTCTTCAATTGGTAGAGTTTTCAATCAATACTAATATTAATTTCAAAATATTATTTATGAAAACTTCTACCCTATAAGGGTTGTTGGTTGGGTGACCATACCTTGTGTGCCTTAATGAAAATCTCTTTAAACATGTGCATGATAGGGTGGATGCTATGAGTTATACGCATGATTCCTTTATTATATCATTTTTGTATACTCAGGTTTTCTATATATGTATACATCATATTTCAATTAATATTTAAATTGATCATACATACAGATATATGATTTCTTGTGCTAAATTAAAAATGTTCATACATATTCTTTATAGCACAAATTGATTTCATGTTAAGATTGATTCATATTCTTAATGATAATTGGTATCTTTACAAGTTTATGCATTAGTTTTATCAATAATTCAAAAGGGGGAGAAAAATTCTTGATTTATCTTTTAATTGTATTTATTCTCAATTGGTATCTTATTCCCACTTTTTAGGAAGAAAAATATTTTGTTTTGAAAAATGCTAACATTTTCAATATTGGTATCAATAATCTTCAGTTGATATTATTCTCAAATTGGTATCTATTTTACAAAATGATTTTAGTGTTTACCTAAAAAAATTTGGTTTAAAATTTACTTTCAATTGGCATCATTTCTTTCTATTGGTATCAATTGATAAAAAGATTGTTTCTCTTTCAATTGGTTTCTTTCAAAATATATTTTTATTGGTATTGTTTATTTTTTCTCACCCCTTTGTTGAGGATTGACAAAAAGGGAGAGAGAAATGTAATGTTTATATATGCATATTTATTTTCTTTTATGCATATATATTTTGTGTTTTTTAATATTTTGTTTATGTGCTTCATTGAATATCTTTATGATTTATTACTATGCATGAGTTAAGGGAAAACTTCTATGAAGCTTATATTTAATCTATGCATATATAACTCCATGAGTTTTGCCATCATCAGAAAAGAGGGAGATTGTTGGCCCAAAAGCCCATCACTCTACTTTTGATGATGATTAACTCTTGTAGTTATAGTATTAATGATCTTGTGTTTAATAAGTTTCAGATATTTATCAAGATCTTAATCGGTGTTTAGCTTCAACAAAAGATTCGAAGTCAAGTTTTGAAGCTATCACGTGTTGATTCAAGAGCTCACACTTCAAGATCACATCTAGTACTCGAGATGGAGTCAAGCTCATGGATCGAGTTTGGATCGAGTCGTCTTGGAGATAAAGATCTACAAAAAGACTTCGATTTAGATTTATTTTTGTTTAGATCTTGTATAAGGATAGTTTAGTTTTGATATGCTCAAGTATACACACAGGCAACTTCAAAAGTTTATTGATTTCGGTTTAACCAGTTTTTGAGTTTCAAATATACATATATCGTTTTCATGAATAGATAGAATCAAAACAAGCTTACAAGGTTTATATGTATGTTGGATTTCATCCATATATAGTGATGATTCTTATTGTTTAGAAAAACTTATTTTGATGTATATCTACTCATTTGTCTAAATTTTATTTTTATCAAAACTTAGTTTGGGATTTATTATCAAAAATAAGATATATCATTTATATGTGTATTGGATTCTATCCATACACATTATGCTTCAAATGTTGTTTCTATATCTTTTTTTTATATCTATACAACTTTTGGAGAAAACAAATTTTTCATTTCAAAATCTATGTTCTGAAAAGTATAGTTTTTGGTTTAAGCTTTAAATTCTATGCCTCAAAAATAGTTCAAATTATTTATAATATGTGTTAATTTTTTATCATACATATTTTTACTTCAAACTATTTACATGAACTTATTTTTGTGAAATTTATGAGATTTTATAAGAATTTATAGGTATTTAAAAGTCCTAATTTTCTAACCGATAATCCCAGCTTTGGGATGCTAGCGATCGACTACCGATCGACCGAACCAGGGCTCAGTCGACCGGTTGGTCGATCGAATTGCAAAAGGACGTTCACAAGGCCTTAGCCTATGGTCCGGTCGACCGCACGGTCTACCAACTAGATCAAACCCACTCTCGGGTTTGGTCGGTCGACCGGGCGGTCGATTGATAGGCTATATGCCTTTGGGGACGGTCGACCGGGCGGTCGACCGACATTCCCAACAGTCAAAAAATTTGACCGTTAGCCGGTCGACCGACAGGCCTATCTGGGCCTGTTTTGATCTCAACGGCTATATTTTCCAAACCCCTAAAAATATGGGTTTTGAGGCCAGTTTTAGACAAGTTATTTAAGAGCTATTCTTCCCATCTTCTAGTGTGTTTTCAACAAGTTTTCTAAAGACGTTTTTGAGCCAAAAACTCTACACTTTATTTGTTTTCAAATTTTTGAAAAATCAAAGAAAATTAAGTTTTTGGAAACTAGTTTTGTTCTTCATTTTCTCATCTACCACGAAGTTTTTCCCAAGTATTTTTCTTTGTGTTTCTTTTCCAAACACTTTGTTTTACTCACATATTTGAGATTTTCATTGCTTATCTATCCTCTAAGATCTTGTATTGTGAGAGGTTTTTGTTTGTGATCTTTTGAGTTCACAAAGTTGTGTTTGTGATCATAGGATCACCAAGTTGTAAACTTACTTTATTTTGTGCTTGGCGTTGTGCCTACCCTCGTGTACAGAGGTGTGAGAGTTGGAGATATGTATTCCTTATTGGTAGTTGTAATTCCTCAGTGGAGGTCCCTTTGTGGAAGATCCAATAGTAGATAGTGAAAATCCTTCTGTGTGAAGGCAGGGACGTGGAGCAATGGCTCGAACTTTGAAATATATCTTGTTATTTGCGTTTGGATCTTTCTCTCTCAATTCTCAACTCTCTTTATATCTTGCATTACTTTTATTGCTCATTTATTTACATGCTAGATACTATTTGTGTGCTAACACTTGTGTTCAACTAAGAGAGCTATAAAAGCTCCTCAACTAATAATTTAGAGGAATCGTGAGGAGTAGTTTCAGAGCCCTTTACAGGGAATTCAGACTCACTCTTGGTTACACTTTGTGTGTTTGCAATTTAGTTTTAAATTCTGCATTATTGTTATTAGATTAGCACTACACCCCTCTAGGTGTACTTTCAAGCTTCATAGGCAACATTGGGCCTACTGTCTGCTTAACTGGATCAGTAGGGTTCAAGCCACATCTTTGTCCCTTGACGATGGGTAGGAATTGGTTGTCAGCTTGTCTTCGACTTATCTTTTAGAAGTGTCAACAAGTTAGACATCATTTGGTCCAGTTGAAGTGCTATCAGGGGACTTATGTTTTTGGAGTGTCAATAGCCTACTACTCCAAGGTGAGCGACCCCATCCAGCACATCAGGCATTTTCAAGACAAGATGGTGGTCTATTCTCGCATCGACCCTCTCTTGTGTATCATCTTTCCCTCCAGTCTGAATGGTGTAGCATCAGATTGGTTCTACTCTCTGTCACCCCACTCTCTCCACAATTTCAAGGAGGTAACCAAGGTGTTCCTCACTCAGTATGCCTCCTGCCAGGAGGCCAAGAACAACTGCAGTGAGGACGTCTCTGTAGTCACGTTCATTAGTGGGTTGCAAGTTTCCCTCCACCTCAAACACAATGTCACTTGGATGAGCGAGGTCTTGTCACAAGCTCAACCCTGCATCCAACTGGAGGAAGCAATGAAGACTCAACCATACCGCGAAGCATGTGATGTCTGAGGAAAGTTGAAGTCACTGCACGAAGCCTCCACTAACTTCCAAGATCAAAATTAGGGGCAACCTGCCTTCAAGAGACAGGCGCTCCCTATCCTTCCACCAAATCCACTCCGAACTTGTAGTCTGATGGAACAACATTTCACTCCATTGAGGCTCCCCATCAACAAGGTCTTCTACGCCTTCAAGGGCCAGCTGTGGGTTAGGCGCCTGAGGCCAATCCGGTATGATCCCTCTCTTTCCAGAGCAAAAGAATATTGCTCCTACCATGATTGTAAGGGACACAAGACCATCCATTGCTAGGCCCTTCGCAAGTACCTGGAAGAGCTCATCCAACAAGATCTCCTCAAAGACTACATTTTCACTCTCAAAGCAGCCTTCGGATCTGGATAGTTCAATGCTCCACCGCTTATCCAGCCACAACACCTGATCACCAAGCACAAAGCGATAGATTAATCTCACATTTTCAGGAGGCAGGACAGTACTCCCATTCCTACCATTTTCTTTTTTTCAATTCTATGTATTCCATGCCAATATTAAATAAAGTGGTATTTTTTGCTCCTAACCATTGTAGGCTCTTCCAAGTTAGACGTTCTACTGATTGAATTTTCTCACTCGAAACTACTCCGTTGTTGGGATTTCCCCCCACTTGGAGTCGGTCATTCCGCTACTGGGATTTTTCTCACTCGGAGGACTGTGTTTAGGTGTTCCGCTGATGGAATTTTTCCCACGCAGAACTACTCCGCTGCTGGAATTTTTCCCACTCGAATTCAGTCCATTTGTTGCTAAAATTTTCTCCACCTGGAGGATTGTGTCTGTACGCTCCGCTGATGAGATTTTCCCCACTCGGAGATAGCAATGCATATTTGCCTACGGACCCTTTCTCAATTAGCCTACGAGAATCAAAACCCTCCACTGTGGGATTTTCCCTACTCGGAGTCTCTAACTCTGTTGTAAGAATTTTTCCCTCTCAGAGCCCCGTTTGATGTTCCACTAATGGAATTTTTCCTATTCGAAAACACAAATACTAGCCTAGCCTACGAGCTTCTCTCGTCTGACCCACAGGCGGATGAACCCCTGGAAGTTTCCCTCTGCTAGGTCGTTATCGGGGTCATGATTCGCTGATGGGATTTCCTACTCTAAAGTGACTGTGAACCTAGCTCCACTGCCGTGATTTTTCCCACTTGAAGGTCCAACTCCGCTGTTCGGGTTTTCCCCACATGGAGGTATGGATCACCACTACACTGTTGGGATTTTCCCTGATCGGAGTAGACACATGCAATCTGTCGATGGGTGATATCCTCCAACTGCAGGTCCTTCGGAGTCACAGCTCTGCTAATGGGATTTTCCCCATTCAGAAGCAACTTGAATCTGACTCTGTTGCTGGGATTTCTCCCAGTCAGAGGCTCAACTCCACTGCTGGGATCTCTCCCACTCGGAGGTCTGGATTGCCACTCTACTGCTGGGATTTCCTCCACTCGGAGTAGCTGCATCCAATCTGTCGATGGATGACACTCAACTTCAGGCCTTTTTTCAATTTGCAAGTAACCGAGAGCCTATAATTGCACGAGATACATGACATATACATGAGGGTTTTCTTGTTTGGATTATCCCTCGACATACTGATTTCGTGTAATTGCAGGCTGGAGGAATCAAGGGTACTAGAGAAGGTGCAGCAACCCAGGTATTATCCAAACCTCACCTTTGTGAATGTGTGCATGTTACTATCCCGAAATGATATGATTATGTATGTCTAGCCTATGATCGCACGAGACACATGGTATATACATAAGGGTTTCCCTGTTTGGATTATCCCTTCGACGTACTAATTTCGTGTGATTAAAAGATGGGCACACAGTCTTGTTGTCCCAAACTATTCTTTTAATATTGCATCTAACATTTAATTCGAGTTGCATCATTGCATGTTTATATGCATATCATCCCTCAGCTGTGGGATTTCCCACACTTAGAGCCCTTCCAATTTTCATACTCTGTTGCTGGAATTTCCTCCATCGGAGGCCCAACTTTGCTGTAGGGAATTTCTCCTCTCAGAGTCTTAAGGTCACGGCTCCGTTGATAGGATTTCCCCCACATGGAAATGACTGTGAACCTGACTCTATTGCTGGGATTTCCTCCACTCGGAGGCCCAACTCCGCAGTCAGGATTTCCCCCACTCGGAGGATTGCAGGTATTACTGATGGGACTACCCCCACTCGGGAACACCATAAACCTACCAAACCATCCACATGCCAAGTCAAATATCCTAGAGTTAAGGACAAGCATTCCGAGGAGACACAAGCAATTTCAAACAACACAAATGGTAAAATAAACTAGGTAAGACAATTATTCTCATTCCAAATACAAACATTTATTCCAAATCTTTTCATTTTGATTACATTACTTTAAATTTACTTGATTATGACTAACATGAATAATACAAGATTATGTCACATTTCTATGTGTATATTTTTTAAAAGAAATATAGATGATCACCCTCTTATCCATCCAACCCTATCAAATAGGTTCCCGATGTTGAAGCAAACAAAGATATGCCTATCGAAGAACACTTCACAGAGGCACAAACTTATTGTTCACGTCATCATCCAAAGATCTAGAGGATATTCAGGAAAATTCCTTCACAAAAATAAAAGATCCATCAAATGAAGATCTTTCCTCTCCACCCAGAACACGCCTCCTAAGAAGCCAGACGGACTCTGACAAGACATGCAAGCTAGTGATGGCATCACACCACCGATCTTTTCTTATGAGGAAGAGGTCAGAGCTTCAGAAGGAGGAGTGCTTCATCGGCGACATCCTGAGGAATACCCTCCATACTCCTCTCGTATTGCTCGCCACATGGAGGGAGTCTCTAAGCGCGAAGCAGCAGCCCTCGACTGGAGTGAAGACATGAAAGATGACATCCACCTCCGTCACGTTTCAGAACAAACCCTACTCCTTCGTCATACGTGCTACTAAGAAAAAAGAACCCGAACCCCAAGATAAGAGCCGGACTGATCTGATCGAAGATCAGATGAACAAATCAGGTCAAAATGGAAGCACAACCCATCCTAAAAGTTCACCTAGAGAGGGTGAATAAGTGAAATTCTAATGCAATAATTAAAATGAATAATGAAGTGGTCAAATCAAAATAAGAAGTGAAGTTGGATTCTCAATTAAGGGTTCTAGAACTTCTCCTCTAAATTCCTTTAGATTAAAAGTTGAATGAGAAAAATTGACAAGTATAAATGATGCAAGTAATATACAGCAAATAGAGTGAAGTGCAATAAAATCAATAACACAAGTTTAAGTAATATAGAAAGAGTAGTGTGAGAGAAATGACAATCGCAAACACAAAAAATTTGTTTCGAGGTTCGAGCAACTTGCTCTACGTCTCTACCGTCACTGCGTGAAGGATTTTCACTATTCACCTAAGATCACACAAAGAAACTACAATAGTCTACACAAGATCCGGAATACATAACTCTAACATTCAATCCTCTACCAAGATGTAGCATAAAACCAATGAAGTTTACAAGCTCTTGGTGACCACAAATATCACAAACTCTCTTTTTATAACTTTCTAGAGTATAGAATGCAGAATAAACTCAAGAAATTCGTGTGAGAGAAAATTCAGTTTAAAAGAATGAATTTGAGAGCTTAAAACTTGTAGAAATTGATTTGAAATTGAGAGCTCTTGAAACTTGAAAACTAGAAATTTTTCTCTATGAATAAAACTTGATTTTCTTGAATAAAAAAAACTTATGTTTAATCCTTTACAAATGAACCATATATATAGGCAATTGGTAAAAGTAATTAGAGGAGTAAACTAGGGTATTAGTGGATGATTAGACCCAAAAACTGTAAAAATACCCATTAGAGAAAAGTCAAAATTCTATCAAATTGGAAAACTAGT
This sequence comes from Agave tequilana, assembly GCA_038442645.1. Classification (NCBI taxonomy): domain Eukaryota; kingdom Viridiplantae; phylum Streptophyta; class Magnoliopsida; order Asparagales; family Asparagaceae; genus Agave; species Agave tequilana. The sequence continues at coordinate 142,775 of JAVJIF010031340.1, forward strand.
CGTTACAGTAGCAGAAATAAGCTGTCGATCAACCGGCCGATCAACAGACCGGCTAGTTCAAAAATAGCCCTTGCAAGTCGGGCGACCGCCTGGTCAATGATCCTCCCAACAGTAACTAAGGATCTAAAATATTTATCAGTTGGTCAACCGACCGGTTGATTGAACCTTCAACAGAAACTTGGGGTTTTGAAAACTTTTCAGTCGGTCGATCACCCGGTCGACCAAAATCAAAACCAGAGAGCTGCAAGGTTTGGTGGTCGACCTGTCGGTCAACATAAAAACATGCACAAACAGTTTGTGCAAAAATAGTCGACCGTCCAGTCGATCGGCAGCTGTTCTAACCTTTGCACATAGGGCTTTCTATAGGTTGGTTGACCGACCTTCCCCCAAAAACCATTTTAAATATAGTTTTTCAAATAGAACACATTTTTAAATAATTCGTATATGTTTAAAATTAGTTTTGGCAATATTTTGGCTATGAGATACATTTATATAACTGGTTATAAAAATTTGGGAAAATATAAAACATGTATCAATAACCATTTTGTAAAACATGTTTAAAACAACAAAAACTAAAAATTATATATTGAAATCTTGTATCTGTATGCATGTATGTTGAATATCAATTCAACATCTTACACTTAAACATTCTAATTACATAGGTTCCTCAAGTCTTCAAGTCTATTTCAAGTGGGCTTCTCCAAAAATCCATTCGTTGATCATCCGATCTTGAATCCCATCCATGAGTAAATTTGAGTACTTCAACACCTTTCTTTTGAGAAAGAATGAAACTAAATCTTCTTGAAATTTGAAAAACTTAAACACACTTGTAACTTGATTAGTATTTCATAACTACATGAGTTTTTGTAATCATCAAAATAAGATACTGGTGTGATTGTAACCTTAGGCCAACACATCCTTCCTGGTAGCAGAGCCTTGTCGCGAAAACTGATGTTTTATGACAAGCTCATCATGAAAACTGATATCTTGTACCAACCAGACTCCTAAGCAGTAAGAGCCCAATAGCCATTCTCATCATCTCCATCCTCTCTTTTTCCTCCATCGAACAAAGAAGAACGACATGGCAACCAACTAGAGCAAAGGGCTTGGAAGCAAGGTTTTTTCAGAGAAGAAGATAAACAATTCTAACCCTAAGGCTCTAGCCTATTTATAGATGGAGGAGTCAAAATATTCCCAATTTAAATCTCCAATCTCCAAAAAAGCCATCCCATATCATCTTCAAAAAATCCGGTCCACATCCCAAGGTTCTCGGACAATCAAATCTATAGGATATCAACCGCCCCTACCACACGATCTCAATCATTACGACGCCAGGATTCAAAAAGATGCCAGTCACATTGTAATACCCATATCTTGCAATACATAAACTAATAGTGAAAAATAATACGTATAAAGTGTATGTGTATTTTGTTTTAAGAAAATTGTCATTTTTAAAATTTAGATATTATTTTAATTATTATTAATTAATTCTTGATCATGATTAATTGTTTTTATTATCCCATTTTATCTTATTCTTATTTCCTTTGTTTCAAACCCAAGCCCATCATATCATTGTCCTCCTTTTCTTTATTTTCCAACTTGAGCCCAAGCCCACTAACAGGCCCCTCCAATCATGATTTGAATGCACAGTTTTGGGTATTGATTTGGGAAAGGTAATACATTTATTTAACCTATATTATGTTACCCTTTTATTCTCCACCAAATCAGCACATAATAAAGCAACATTTATTTAACCCATATTATGTTACCCTTTTATTCTCCACCAAATCAGCACATAATAAAGCAAAACACCCTTCCTTTTTGATGACTTGCTAAACGTTTCGAAGTCATGACCCCCAACAAGGTGTTGAAACAACCAACCGCGCACAGCACCTCAGATCCGGGGTTTCTCCTCTCCCTCATCAATATCAAGTCCTTCGCCATACCCCGAAGCACCGCGACCTCATGCTCTTTCTATGACCTTCTCCGGTAGCCCATGACTTCCCCGTGCTTCCTCCATGGCTGATTCTATCCACGGCCTGCGTCCACGACAGAGCACGCAAGCCCCCAACAACTCCAAGTCCAAAGCCCAGGCCGCATCTCCTTGATGAGTCTCCCTGCTTGGTGAGTTATCACTCCATTCTTTTCCTTTTTTTTATGTACATATATATATATATATATTATGGGGGTGTGTGTAATTTTCATGTAAGGGGAAACTTAATTGTGAGTGTATTAATTCTTGTGTATATGCTTGTGTGGGAGCTATTTTTTTTGGCACTCCGTGGACCGTCATGGATCACCGTCGACGAGAGCGAACGCACCCACGCCCTTCACGGCGAGGTACTCTATCCAACGACATCCTCCACGGCCCCGTACGCCTCCGTCGGAGTCTCCGTCGGCGCGCCGCAAGTTCCCCGACGGCATGCTTAGATTTCCTTCATGTGAGACCTTGACAAGACTTAGGTAAAGACAAAGTGAGCTTGTTCCCAATTTGATAAACAGATTCATGTTTGTGGTGCTGCTTCTTGTTGTTGTTGTAGACATCTAGTTAGGCTTTTTCCTGAGCTTTTGCTTGCTTTAGCTTTTCAACTGGAGAGTAGGTAAAATGGGGGCTCAGGAAGAGATGCAGTAAACTAATAATTATGTATAATCTATTGTTGGGATTTTGTGGAGTGTGTTGTTGTGATGATCAATTTTATTAGATTTAATTAAGGAGACTAATCTTTCTTTTTACAGAAAATTTATATTTTGGCAATTGAAATTGATAGAACTCTGTCTATTTTATGTGGTTGGAGATTGTCAGAAGTCCTTACCCATTTTGAAAACAGGGATTTTGAAGACAGGGGATAGAGTTAGATTTAAGTGATATGGTATTAGTAGCTAGATTCACAGGTAGGACTGTGAGGAAGGGTGGCTAGATGATCTTTTCATTCTTATCTTAAAGTTCAGATCTTGAAAGTGCCTTTTTCCATTATAGTTTGTAAAATGGTTTTTGTTTTCGTATATCAAATCATCTTAACTCTTTGTTCTGGTACCTTGACTGGAAATTTTTGCAAGCCTGAGTTTAGTTAAGGTTTGAAGAACTAGGATCCTTTTTATTTTTAGCCTTTGTAATATCCCTATTTTAGGTACTATATTTAAATATAATATATTGGTATGTTGATATGTACATGTATGTGTCCATATGCAAGTGTGGGTATGTATGCATGAATGTATGTATGTAAATAAGCGTATATATGTGTATGTATGCATGGTTGTTAGTTTGTACCTATATGTGTATGTGTACGTGGGTGTAGACGTATGTGTCGGTGTACTCAGGAGTGTGTTTAATATATATTTATATTTATTTGTATGTTCGGTTGCATGCTACAGTATTTTGGGCCCATTTGGTGAGATCCGGATCGTTGCAGGAGATCCATATCAGTTCGTATAGTGAAGACCAGACAGCGATTCGATTCCAAAAATGCATCATTTCAGGTGAGTGTTCCTTATTTTCTTATTGAGTATTTTGATATTATTTTATATGAGTGCTTTTAACTGGTTCCTATATACGTTATTATGTTTAAACAGTGTTCATGTTTAATTACTGTTTATGCATGTCAATTATTGCCCATGTTCACATTCACGTATTAAATACATAATCAACAAACCCCGGAAGACCACATTGCTGATTCAGAATAAATATCCTGATACCATTTAGATAACTTGACTAACTATATGACATCTAACTGATAACAATACTATGCATATTACTGAAAGTTACTGGGACAAGATTGTTGACCGTAACACCCTGTACAGTCCTATTGTTCATCGTATACACGGTTACTGTTACTGTTCACTGTTACTGATATTGTTCACCGTGTATACGATCACTAATTTACTGTTACTGTACTGTTATTGTTACTGTCACCATATCATCCCAGTGTTCTAGATAATATGGACATTGACTGATGTAACTGAATTGAATAAATAATAATGTAAATGGACAACTTACACCAGGATTGGGGAAATTGATGGAAGAGAAAGCGTCTGTATTTTGAGTGGACCTAGGATACAGGTTGCGCAGCCGACTTACGGTTCCACTGCAGGGTTCCGGGGGATAACTGACATCCCATCTGTTTACTGTTCCACAGTGCTACTGTGAGTTTACTGTTCCACAGTGCTACTGTGAGTTTACTGTTCCACAGTGCTACTGTGAGTTTACTGTTCCACAGTGATACTGTGAGTACTGTTACTGTTACTGACTACCTGGCGGTAGGGCCTGGTTCAGCGTCAGGCATCTGGGCCGTGGTCCCGGGTATGTACGGGACCCACCTAAAGCATGGACAAAGTCTCTTCTATTAATTTCAATAACTTAGGACTCTGATTGACACATGTAGTAGGCGTAGTATGGGATGCGCCTATTACAGGTGGCAATTGGTGTTCGCTGACATAATTAATAATAAACTGTTATTGAATTGTGACTGACCACAATCATCTAACTGCACATTTATATCACTGTGATAGACATATAACTATAACCATGACTGGATTGTATGCCAACCTAGTGACATGTGATAGATTACACGTCTTGACATTGATTGCATATTTACAGTTGTGCCATTTACCTGCTACCTGTATACATGTTTTTATCATATGTGTTACTGTTCAGTTATTTATTGTGTTATTTAGTTTTTCTATCTGCAGTTGTTCTTACTATTATATATGCACATGGTTTCTTCTGCACGAGCTGTTTCCCCTTTACACACACACTCATTATGGTCGCGTTCTGACGACCCTGGATTTGCACGTTCAGATATTGGACGATTGTTTCTAATGTGCAGGTGTTCGAGGAGTTGGTACACATTGCGAGGAGTTGGACACAGTCTCCCTCTCTTCATTCTGGTACCCTCATTCCTCCTTTGTTCCTGTTACTTCATGACTATCTGTGTTACATTCAGCTGCTATTTTCTTCCTGTCATTCTTTTGCTATCATGTGTAGCTTTTATATGTCATATTGCAGTGATTTTCTTGGTTTAGATTATAGCTTGTTCAGGTTACAATTTAGGTTTAGCGTGTATACGAGGGGTATTTTCCTTGCGTATATGCGTCGCCATAACGTCTCCGTATCTTTAGGATCGGGGCGTTACAGAGTGGTATCAGAGCTTAGGTTCGACATAAAAGAGAACCTAGTTCCTACCTGTAACCTGAGACAGTTATGTTGACACTGCAATATACATATACTATTCATATGATAATGTTGATTCCATTTGGAAATTGATCGTCCTCTCTTTTGAAATTCCGTTCTTGATCTGTTGATATTCACGATTCCAACACTTCAATTAGAGTGATTTGGATGTCCATCTTGATTTCATCCTTCTTTCCTATTCATTTCTCCTAATTCTATCTCTTGAGATGGGTTACTTCATGTTGAAGATGATACCAGAGATCAGAGCGCGCAGCGGAATCGTGGTGTTCCAACGAGACGACGTGGAAGCTTGTTTGTATTTCCTCTTGATTGTTGATTCTTTTATCATTCCCTATTTGAAGCTTGTTTGTTTCTTCTTGACCTTGATTCTTTTACCATTCCCCGCTTTATTGAAATTTCGAGGACGAAATTTTTATAAGGTGGGTAGAATGTAATACCCATATCTTGCAATACATAAACTAATAGTGAAAAATAATACGTATAAAGTGTATGTGTATTTTGTTTTAAGAAAATTGTCATTTTTAAAATTTAGATATTATTTTAATTATTATTAATTAATTCTTGATCATGATTAATTGTTTTTATTATCCCATTTTATCTTATTCTTATTTCCTTTGTTTCAAACCCAAGCCCATCATATCATTGTCCTCTTTTTCTTTATTTTTCAGCTTGAGCCCAAGCCCACTAACAGGCCCCTCCAATCATGATTTGAATGCACAGTTTTGGGTATTGATTTGGGAAAGGTAATACATTTATTTAACCTATATTATGTTACCCTTTTATTCTCCACCAAATCAGCACATAATAAAGCAACATTTATTTAACCCATATTATGTTACCCTTTTATTCTCCACCAAATCAGCACATAATAAAGCAAAACACCCTTCCTTTTTGATAACTTGCTAAACGTTTCGAAGTCATGACCCCCAACAAGGTGTTGAAACAACCAACCGCGCACAGCACCTCAGATCCGGGGTTTCTCCTCTCCCTCGTCAATATCAAGTCCTTCGCCATACCCCGGAGCACCGCGACCTCATGCTCTTTCTATGACCTTCTCCGGTAGCCCATGACTTCCCCGTGCTTCCTCCATGGCTGATTCTATCCACGGCCTGCGTCCACGACAGAGCACGCAAGCCCCCAACAACTCCAAGTCCAAAGCCCAGGCCGCATCTCCTTGATGAGTCTCCCTGCTTGGTGAGTTATCACTCCATTCTTTTCCTTTTTTTATGTACATATATATATATTATGGGGGTGTGTGTAATTTTCATGTAAGGGGAAACTTAATTGTGAGTGTATTAATTCTTGTGTATATGCTTGTGTGGGAGCTATTTTTTTTGGCACTCTGTGGACCGTCATGGATCACCGTCGACGAGAGCGAACGCACCCACGCCCTTCACGGCGAGGTACTCTATCCAACGACATCCTCCGCGGCCCCGTACGCCTCCGTCGGAGTCTCCGTCGGCGCGCCGCAAGTTCCCCGACGGCATGCTTAGATTTCCTTCATGTGAGACCTTGACAAGACTTAGGTAAAGACAAAGTGAGCTTGTTCCCAATTTGATAAACAGATTCATGTTTGTGGTGCTGCTTCTTGTTGTTGTTGTAGACATCTAGTTAGGCTTTTTCCTGAGCTTTTGCTTGCTTTAGCTTTTCAACTGGAGAGTAGGTAAAATGGGGGCTCAGGAAAAGATGCAGTAAACTAATAATTATGTATAATCTATTGTTGGGATTTTGTGGAGTGTGTTGTTGTGATGATCAATTTTATTAGATTTAATTAAGGAGACTAATCTTTCTTTTTACAGAAAATTTATATTTTGGCAATTGAAATTGATAGAACTCTGTCTATTTTATGTGGTTGGAGATTGTCAGAAGTCCTTACCCATTTTGAAAACAGGGATTTTGAAGACAGGGGATAGAGTTAGATTTAAGTGATATGGTATTAGTAGCTAGATTCACAGGTAGGACTGTGAGGAAGGGTGGCTAGATGATCTTTTCATTCTTATCTTAAAGTTCAGATCTTGAAAGTGCCTTTTTCCATTATAGTTTGTAAAATGGTTTTTGTTTTCGTATATCAAATCATCTTAACTCTTTGTTCTGGTACCTTGACTGGAAATTTTTGCAAGCCTGAGTTTAGTTAAAGTTTGAAGAACTAGGATCCTTTTTATTTTTAGCCTTTGTAATATCCCTATTTTAGGTACTATATTTAAATATAATATATTGGTATGTTGATATGTACATGTATGTGTCCATATGCAAGTGTGGGTATGTATGCATGAATGTATGTATGTAAATAAGCGTATATATGTGTATGTATGCATGGTTGTTAGTTTGTACCTATATGTGTATGTGTACGTGGGTGTAGACGTATGTGTCGGTGTACTCAGGAGTGTGTTTAATATATATTTATATTTATTTGTATGTTCGGTTGCATGCTACAGTATTTTGGGCCCATTTGGTGAGATCCGGATCGTTGCAGGAGATCCATATCAGTTCGTATAGTGAAGACCAGACAGCGATTCGATTCCAAAAATGCATCATTTCAGGTGAGTGTTCCTTATTTTCTTATTGAGTATTTTGATATTATTTTATATGAGTGCTTTTAACTGGTTCCTATATACGTTATTATGTTTAAACAGTGTTCATGTTTAATTACTGTTTATGCATGTCAATTATTGCCCATGTTCACATTCACGTATTAAATACATAATCAACAAACCCCGGAAGACCACATTACTGATTCAGAATAAATATCCTGATACCATTTAGATAACTTGACTAACTATATGACATCTAACTGATAACAATACTATGCATATTACTGAAAGTTACTGGGACAAGATTGTTGACCGTAACACCCTGTACAGTCCTATTGTTCATCGTATACACGGTTGCTGTTCTATTCACTGTTACTGATATTGTTCACCGTGTATACGATCACTAATTTACTGTTACTGTACTGTTATTGTTACTGTCACCATATCATCCCAGTGTTCTAGATAATATGGACATTGACTGATGTAACTGAATTGAATAAATAATAATGTAAATGGACAACTTACACCGGGATTGGGGAAATTGATGGAAGAGACAGCGTCTGTATTTTGGGTGGACCTAGGATACAGGTTGCGCAGCCGACTTACGGTTCCACTGCAGGGTTCCGGGGGATGACTGACATCCCATCTGTTTACTGTTCCACAGTGCTACTGTGAGTTTACTGTTCCACAGTGCTACTGTGAGTTTACTGTTCCACAGTGATACTGTGAGTACTGTTACTGTTACTGACTACCTGGCGGTAGGGCCTGGTTCAGCGCCAGGCATCTGGACCGTGGTCCCGGGTATGTACGGGACCCACCTAAAGCATGGACAAAGTCTCTTCTATTAATTTCAATAACTTAGGACTCTGATTGACACATGTAGTAGGCGTAGTATGGGATGCGCCTATTACAGGTGGCAATTGGTGTTCGCTGACATAATTAATAATAAACTGTTATTGAATTGTGACTGACCACAATCATCTAACTGTACATTTATATCACTGTGATAGACATATAACTATAACCATGACTGGATTGTATGCCAACCTAGTGACATGTGATAGATTACACGTCTTGACATTGATTGCATATTTATAGTTGTGCCATTTGCCTGCTACCTGTATACATGTTTTTATCATATGTGTTACTGTTCAGTTATTTATTGTGTTATTTAGTTTTTCTATCTGCAGTTGTTCTTACTATTATATATGCACATGGTTTCTTCTGCACGAGCTGTTTCCCCTATACACACACTCATTATGGTCGCGTTCTGACGACCCTGGATTTGCACGTCCAGATATTGGACGATTGTTTCTAATGTGCAGGTGTTCGAGGAGTTGGTACACATTGCGAGGAGTTGGACACAGTCTCCCTCTCTTCATTCTGGTACCCTCATTCCTCCTTTGTTCCTGTTACTTCATGACTATCTGTATTACATTCAGCTGCTATTTTCTTCCTGTCATTCTTTTGCTATCATGTGTAGCTTTTATATGTCATATTGCAGTGATTTTCTTGGTTTAGATTATAGCTTGTTCAGGTTACAATTTAGGCTTAGCGTGTATACGTGGGGTATTTCCCTTGCGTATATGCGTCGCCATAACGTCTCCGTATCTTTAGGATCGGGGCGTTACACACATATTTCATGCCAATCTAATTAATTAACATACCAGCTATCATCCAATCACGCAATCTCCAAGAAAAATTCTAAAGATTCGCATTAATGGGCCAGATCGTCCCCTTCGCAAATATCCAGAAGAATTCAAGGCATTCAGAGATCTCAACCAACTATGCTCTTCTGACTTTCCTCCGATAGGCTTCGGCAAGCAAAAGAGCGGGAACATCTGTAGTGGTCAAAAATTGACCCTCAACAAGATGTTGAATGTATCCAAGCAATCAAGTTCTCTTTTTGAAGTTTTTGCAATATTTAACTATCTCTGACACATCGGACCCTCCCAAGAGCATCCACAATTCTCAGAATCACTCCAACCCGAACTCAAGTTAACATCCATGCTCCGCCACTCAGAGCTATCCTAGAGTGAACACCCGGTTCTAGAGGCATCACTCTCTGGAGTCACCAGCAACCCAACATCCCCGGCTTCACTTAAAAACCCTCAATAACAACTGCTAAGATCTCCGCTTGCAATCTCGCCGCCTCTTCTCTTTTACTTTGAAGACGTGTAACGCTCATGCACTCAAGGTGGACAGTTACGAAATTTCTTACATATAATCCCAACCATCATGCAAGCAATCACGACCATTACAAGAAATTCACATGAAGATTGTGCAGCTACGCAAATCTCGCAAATGCCCCATCCGGCCCAGGGTCCACAAGTCAGTACAAATAGACTTTCTTCTCGAGAAGTGGGAGGACGGTTAGCCCGACTAAGACCTTGAGTTTTCCATCAGATCCCAACTCAAAGAAACACCAATACATACCTGTAAACATGCAAATTATAGTGAATTTTCCTTCTCCTCCTTCCCGTGGTTTTTTCCAATTTGAATTTCTGCGTAAAAATACCGTGTCTCCATCTGCTTTCTAAGCCGTGTTTATTATTTTGCATTCACATACTGAACACATGCTCTCTGTTGTGGCGTAGATCGACCGTCTGAATATTCACAGTGGAAAATCACCATCACACGGGACAGGAAAGATCACATATTCTACTTTACTTTCCCCCCTTCTTTATAGACTACTTGTTCTTTTCTTTTATATTTTTTTTGTTCTAAATATGTTCTCACAAGAGAATTCCAGATCTCCAACTTTTGAAAGAGAAGAGCAGTGGCACCTTGCCAACACGCAATAGATAGAATGAAGGCACAACACATGCTTTTGTTTTGAGTGGGAGTGGGAGTGGGGTTGGGGCACATTTTAGTACTGTTTATATATGAGAGCCCAGAATAGTACACTGGGCTAACGCGCGAGAGGGAGAAATCCAGCGGATAATATTCCTTGATCTCTCAACTTGTATACTCTTTGTGATAACAAACACTTTGGGAAAAGAAACCTCGCCGTAGAGATAAAAAGAAACTCCCACAAAAGAATAATGATAAACGCCAACCGCATAGATATACTGTAAATAAGCCTCCACAAACCACTAGTCGAGCCCTCGTTTGTGGCCAATTTAAATCTAAATTAGATTTCTAATCTAAAAAGTTTGAATTTAATTTAGTAGCCGATTAAGCACTTCAGATATAGGATGAGTAGTGTTTTAGTAATTACCTATTTTTTATTTTTATTTTTATTTTGATCATTTTAATATATTTAGAAGATCAATAGAATTCTAATCTAATTAGAATCAATTAGAATTTGTACTTGCATTGAGAAATTTCTAATCTACCTAGGAGTAATAGTTCCTATAAATTCTTTCTATATTAGAATTAAGAGAATTTCTTATCTAATTAGACATAAGCAACTAACAACATAATTTCTGAGTCTATTCTAATTAAAAAGCCTCCAATAAATCATTTTTTAGTCAAATTAGCAATTCTCGGCTTCTTAATAATAATTATTAGTACCCACTGCTAGCAGATGATCCTTACTTAATCATAATAAAATAATATTTTTTATCTTAAAATTAATTAAATAATAAATCTTTTTTTATTTATAGTTGAATTAATTCGATTGATTTTCTAATTAATTAAGAGCCTTTAGTCAAATAACCTTCTAATCAAATTACATAACAATAATCAATTAAAACTTTTGAGTTATAATTAAAATTCTAATTTGATAGTTTTTTATATTGAGAATACTAAAACCAGAAAGGCTTAAAAGTTTTGGGAAAAAAGAAATATATAATATAGGGTGACGTTAAGAAGATTATAATGACGTCTTACTTTATTTAAAGAAGAAAACCCGAACAGTATGATAAACTACCGTGAATTATGGTTTTTTACAGGGGGATTTCGTTTCAGCCACCTACATCAAACCGTAATTAAGAAAAAACTCAATCGCATAATTTTATTCGCTTCAGCCATTTTCTTTTTAAAAGTAAGAATGTGTGACCACGTGTCAGTGTCGAAACACTCATCAGCGAGAAAAGACGAAAATACCCCTAAATAATCGCTTCAAAAAAAATGGACCGTTTTGAAAACGCCATATTTCTAAATGCATTATTTCTTAGGAGAATGCGACTATGATCACAATTCTCACAAAAGATTACAGTATAAAGGACTGCGACTATGATTGCAATCCCATAGTCGCGATCCTCACAAAAATGCATTATTTCTGAGGAGAATGCAACTATGATCGCAATCCTCACAAAATGTGAAAATTCACCTAGAGGGGTGAATAGGTGATATGCTAATCAAATGTGAAAATGTAACAGTTAAAACGAATAATGAAACGGTCAACTCAAAAACAAGAACTGAAGCCAGATTCCAATTAAGAGCTCTAGAACTTCTCTTCTAAATTCCTCTAGATTAAGAGTTGAGATGCACAATTACCTTCTTACTTGAATGAGAAAAAACCGACAAATATAAATAATGCAAGCAATATATAGCATATAGAATGAAGTGCAATAAAAGTAATAACACAGTTGCAAGAAATATAGAAAGAGTAGAGTATGAGAAATGGCAATCTTAAACACAAAAAATTATTTCGAGGTTCGAACAACTTACTTTACGTTCCTGCCTTCATCGCGTGAATGATTTTCAGTATCCACCAAGGACCACACAAAAGAACTACAACGGTCTGCACAAAATCCAGAGTACACAACTCCAACCTTCAATCTTTTACACAAGAGGAAGCACGAAGCCAATAAAGTTTACAAGCTCTTGGTGACCACAAAGATCACAAACCCTCATTTTACAACTTTCTAGTGCATAAATAAAGAAATGAAGTTCAAGAAGTTTGTGTGAGAGAAAATTCAGTTTAAAACAATAAATTGGAGAGCTTAAAACTTGTAAAAAATGATTTGAAATTGAGAGCTCTTGAAACTAGAAAACTAGAAAATTTTCAAATTTTTCTCTTTGAAAAAAACTTGATTTTTCTTGAATAAAATCCTTAATAATCCTCTACAAATGAACTATAAATAGGCAATAGGTAAAAGTCATTAGAGGAGTAAACTAGGGTATTAGGTGGGTGATTAGACCCAAAAACTGCAAAAAATATCTACTGGAGAAACATTAAAAATCAGTCAGATTTGAAAACTAGTCGTTACTATAGCAGAGACAGGTTGTCGGTCATCGACCGATAGGCTAGTTCAAAAACTAGTCGTTGCATGTCGGTCAACCGCCAGTCGACCGAGCTTCCAACAGTAACTATAAACTTGTTAGTCGGTTAACCGCCCGGTTAATCTAAACCAAAAATAGATAGCAGCAAGGTTTGGCGGTCTACCGGTGGATCGACCGACAAACATGCACAAATAGTCTACGCACAAACAGTCGACCACTCGGTCGAACCGAGCGCTGTGCAATCCCTTTGCGCATAGGCGATCGACCGACCTACCCTGAAAACTATTATAAAGACTGTTTTTGAAATAAAACTAATTTTTTATTAAATTATATATATATATATATATATATATATATATATATATATATATATATATATTGGCAACATATAGGCTATGAGATACAAGTATATTATTGGTTATAAAAACTGGGGAAATATGAAATATGTATCAATAAATATTTTGTTACATGTTTAAACACCAAAAATAAAAAACTAGACATTGAAATCTTGTACATGTGTGTATTCTTGAGCATCAATTCAACACCTTACACTTAAAACATTTTAAATTCTTACATAAGTTTTTCAAGTATCTTTCAAGTGAGCTTCTCCAAAAATTTATTTATTGATCGTATGGGCTTGCATCTCTTCCTTGAGTTAACTTGAGTACTTCAACACTTTTCTTTTGAAGAAGAATGAAACCTAAATCTTCTTGAACCCTGAAAAGTTTAAACACACTTGAATTTGATTAGTACCTCATAACTACATGAGTTTTATAATCATCAAAATAAGAAAATGGTGATTATAACTTGAGGCAATAAAATGATTGTAGCCCTATTTCTGAGGACTGCAATCATGATCGCAGTCCTCACAAAATGCGCTATTTATGAGGACTGCGATCATGATCGCAATTATCACAAAAATGTCATGTTTCTGAGTCTTTATAGGACTGCGATCATGATCTCAGTCTTCTTCATTAGGACTGTGACCATGATCGCAGTATTCACAAAAAATATCCTATATTTTTGTATTTGTGAGAACTGCGACCATGATCGCTGTCCTAAAAGAGGACTGCGACCATTGTCCTTACAGAAAGCCCTATTTTTGAATTTTTGTGAGGACTGTGATCATGATCACACTCCTCTTTATTAGGAGCGATCATGATCGCAGTCTCACAAAAATACCATGTTTTTGAGTCTATTCTCACAGAGGACTACGATCATGAGTCGCAATCCTTATATCAGCATCGCTATCATCAGCAGACCGCATCCACTGATATCGAATGATCCCTAATGCTTTTCAGATCTAAACACAAACAAAACTCATAGCGAGCACAAAAAAACGAGATCTGCAAATGGACAACCCGCGAATAACTCTATGTTGGGGTCAAGGATGACGAGAAAATAACGCCGGAGGTGATGGGAAAGGGTAAAAGAGAAAATAAAAATATATAAAGAAGCAGTGATTGAGAAGAATCAATTTATGCTGATGTAAATGAGGCTGTAGCGAATAAAATAGAGGGGGTGAGTTTTTTCTTAATTATAAAAGAAAGTAGGTGATTGTAAGAAAACTTAATAAACTACGAGCAAATTTATGTAGTTGAACATATATCTTCTACAAATTAAACATAAAAAATTCACACTTGCAACTCACACATCTGCCAAAAAGAACAAACTAGGGATGACTTCTCACAAACAAGGGATTTTGTAGGATTCATATTCAGTGGACAATGAGGATTGATAATTTTAAGTGTAGTACTAGAGTAGTATAGTCCATATTGAGAAATTAACAAAACCAAATAAGCAATACATTCCTTGGGTTTTTTTTTTTGGGGGTTTCGCTAGCGGGGAAGAAATGAAGGTCAGCTAAGATAAATAAGAAGAAGAAGAAGACTTATTTGCGTAAAGACAAGATACCATTAGTTATGGTTCTTGTTTGTATATATATACACATATTGGTCACATATTTACACTAATTTAGGAGATACAATAGAAAAATATGATTGAGAGAAAGAGTAGAAAAATATTGACTGAGAGAAAGAATGAGAAACACATGGTGCATGAATCACATGAGTCCCATGTGTTCCTATAATCATGGAGAGATTTTAGGATCTGGTTGATTTCATGAGGGTTGTCTTTCACATGGATCACATGTTTCACATGAGTCACGTATTGTCATTGATATCTCTAACACACACACACACCCCGCAAGCGAAGCGAGTTCAAAAGAACCAAGAGCTTATTCTTCAGCATAGAAAATCTGAATGAGCTCAAAGGCTTAGTAAGGATGTCTGCTAGTTGGTCTTTAGTGCTGACAAACCGAACATCCAGGACTCCATTGGCGACATAGTCCCTCACAAAATGAATGTCGATCTCAACATGTTTGAAGCGGGAGTGACGAATAGGATTAATTGAGAGATATGTTGCACCGAGGTTGTCACAGGGAACTATTGGGGGAGATTGCGAAACTCCAAGCTCACGAAGTAATGACTGCAACCAAACGACCTCTGCTGCAACATTGGCCATGCCCCTATACTCTGCCTCAGTGTTAGATCGTGCCACAGTGCACTGCTTCTTCGAGCTCCAAGAAATGAGACTTGTACCAAGAAAGACACAATAGCCACTGGTAGATTTTCGATCATCGATCGACCCTGTCCAATCTGCATCGGTGTAAGCAGTAAGCTGTACAGAAGAATGACGAGAGAGAAAAAGGTCATGTTGAATGGTAGATTTGAGGTAACGGAGGATCCGTTTTCCAATGCTCATCGGTTAGAGCTTGCATGAACTGAGCGACCTTGTTCACCAAGAAGGCAATATCTAGTCCGGCAAAAGCTTAAATATTTAGAGCCCCAATAGTACTTCGATAGACAAAGGGGTCAGAGAGAGACTTGCCAAAAATCTTGGATAGCTTACAGGAAATGGCCATAGGCGAGCTGATAGGCTTGACACCATCCATCTTGAGTCGGAGAAGCAAGTCACGGATGTACTTCTGTTGAGAGAGAAATAGACCTAAGGGTGTACGATGACACTCCATGCCCAAGAAATAGTGCAGTGGGTCGAGGTCTTTTAATGAGAACTCCCGGCCTAGTTCTTGAATAAGACGAGTGACAACCCGTGAGTCATTGCCTGTGATGATGATGTCATCCATATAGATAAGAAACAGAAGAAGATCTATCCCGACCTGTCGGAGGAAGAGAGACATGTAAGACTTGGAGCCCACAAAGCCCAATGTGACTATATAACTGCTGAGGGGAGAAAACCAGGCCCGTGGAGCCTGTTTGAGGCCATAGACACTGCGGTGAGCTTGCATACATGATTAGGATGAATGGGATTGATGAACCCCGAAGGTTGTTCCATGTAGACCGTCTCAGTAAGAAAATCCTACAATGCATTAGTCACATCCAACTGTCGAATAGATCATCCCTTAGAGACGGCCAGTGTGGCGCCCCGATCCTGCGGTACGGAGACGTCACTGCGACGTATATACGCAGGTCAGAAATATCCTCATGTATATACGCTAAGCATCAGTACAGGCAAGAATCAGAGGCGGAAGCACAGTTGTAATATACATTCTAATACAAAATAGAACAAATACATGGTCATCACAGAGAGTGATACAATATTACAGGAATATTACATCACCAAAAGATATAAAAGTACAATACATGAAGGGATATACATAGTAAAAGCTGAGAGATGCTCACGAGCAGCAAGAGGGACCTCGAGAGCCAAACAGGAGAGAAGCTGGGAGAGAAAACTATGGCGATGTCCGAGCTTCTGCTGCACTCTGATCACCACGGGGGGATCCGCTGCACGCTCTGATCAGTTACAGCCAAACCACCATGATCCAGGCTCTAGAATCTGGACATGAGAATCCAGGGCTGTCAGACGCAACCCTGCGAGTGCATATATAAAGCCAAATAGCGTGCATAACAGGTACATGTGTACATGAAAAGTGTACCGTGAATATAAGCATATATGAACATAAAATGAGACAGTAAGTAAAGTAACCATAGAAAAATTAGTTATATAAGCTCACATTACCGATCCATGAGGTTAGTACGTCGAAGGAATAATTCAAATAAGAATACCCTCATATATATACTCTATACCTCACGTCACTGTAGTCTGAGTTTATATAATCTGACTTTACCTTCACAATAATAATAAAACAGTATGGAAGCAATCGAGTAATCCCATAAGATAGCACATGTATAAGTGGTGAACAGTATAGATCAAGAGTATAGCTAGTTAGTTATCAAGAGCATGTTATTATTAAGTTATTAAGACTCATCTGATTTGTAAACGTCGGTATGTGTCCTATCCCACATACCTCAGCATACAGATCCGAGAGTAAGTTATTGGAAACTGATGGAGATCGACGAACCATGCTTAGAAAGGGTCCCGTACATGCCCGGGACAACAGTCAAGGAGTATCTGGTGCTGAGTCGGAACGTATCGCTAGGTACCAGGACTTATTGTATGCCCAAACAGGAATAGGATGTCATCGCTCTCACAGGAATAGGCCCAGGGGCTTATGGTACAACCGGTAGGTAAGGGAGTAGGGGTGCCAGTACACCCCACGGAAGCGCCTGGTGGCCTCCAGGTCGAATCCAAGTATATGGCCGCGCGACACTATAAGGCCATCATAAACATGGAGACTATATCGGTACTCATCAGTTTCCCCCATCCCGGTATAAGTTGTCTACTCATTATAATTTGTCCAATGATAATGTCCACAGAGTATTCATAGTAATCCTATATTCATGGTTATCCTATTATGGGGATCAACAGGAGTATAGTATCAGGAGTAATATCAGGAGCCTCCCTATTTCAGGGGTTCAAGTATACAGGAGTTCAGGAGTACCAAATATATGGTAATAATATAATAATCAAGTCCCCGTAAAAGTGATAGCCATGAATATGTCATATAATACACAGGTATCTAGGGTGGTAGTGTCCGGTCAAGAGTCACGATGTCAGGTCCAGGTGATATCGGGTGTCAGGAGCAGGTGTCAAGTGTGACACATCAAGTACCGGTGTCGGGTATCATGTGTCAAATATAGCATGGCAAGTGTCGGTGTCAAATATAGCATGGCAAGTGTCGGTGTCAAATATAGCATGGCAAATGTCGGTATCAAATATAACATGTCAAGTATCGGTGTAAAACACCGTGTGCCGGTGTAAATACCGAGCTGGTGTCATAAATCATATATCAAGTATAGCATGCCACGTGCCGGTGTAAAAACCGAGTGCCAGTGTAAATACCGAGTGCCGGTTTCATGCATAGCAAGGAGTCATATACTAAAAATTACAGTAACAAGTATTAGGCATGTTAAAATATCCACATATCAATATCATGTTATAAATACAAGAGTAATTATTTTTTGAGGTAATAATAAGCACTCACCTGAAACCGGGGTAAAATACCGGTTAAAAATTCAGGAAATCGGCGAATCGTACAAGCAAGCCACTAGCCCATAGTTGTATATTAAAATATATAATTATAAATATTTATATAAATATTAGAGAGGGAGTGAGAGAGGAGAGAGAAAGTTGTAGGAAGGAGAGAGAAAGAGAGAGAAAATATGGTGTTTTTAGAAAAGGAATAGGAATTAAAAGGGAAGGGGTAGAGTTGTAAATATAGGGAAGTAATTTTAGGATGAGGGGATGGGTATTTTAGGAATGAGGGATAAGTTAGTTTTATTTAGGGAAGAAAATGAAAGGAAAGGAAGAAAGAATGGAAAGAAGTAAGAAAGAAAGAAGGAAAAAAGAAAAAGGAGGGGAGGGGGTTGGCCGGCGGCCCTGGGGCGGTGGCGCGCCGCCGGAGGTGGTGGGGGCGGCGTGCGCGCCCTAGGGGAGAGAGGATGGGGTGATGATGGAGTTGGTGTTGTTTGGTTGGTGGAGGTGGTGATGGTGGTTGGTGGTGGTGGTGGTTGTGGTGGTGGTGGTGATGATTGGTGTGTGGGGGGTTAGAGGAGGAGGAGATGATGATGGGGTGGTTGGAGTGATGGAATTGGTGGAGGTGATGGTGAATTTTGGAGGAGAAAGGGTGGTGATGGAGGTGGGTTTGGATGAAATTGGTGGTGGGGGGGTTGTTGGAGGTTGAAGGAGGTGGTGGAGTGGAGAGGGGTTGTGGGGGAGTGGGTGGCCAGCCTAGGGCGGCCGGCGGTGGTGGTGGTGATGGTGGATGTAGCCGGTTGGTGGGTTTGTTAAAGAAGATGAAGTTGGAATGAAAATGAAAAAGGAAAAAGAAGATGTTTAAATAGAAAGGGAGAAGGAAATTGGAATGATGGAAAAAAGGAGGAAAATGGAGATGATTAATGGGGATGGAGGGGGGATGGGCTGCAGCAGCAGCCCATCATGCCTATGTTGCTGCTGCTGCAGTGGAGGAGGCGCAGGGTATGGAGGGGGAAAGTCAAAGGGGGAAGAAAGTCAAAGAAAAAGAAAGAAAATTAAGGGAAAGAAAAAATAAAAAAAAGAAAATAAAATAGTATAAAAATTTTTATTATTAAATAATTTATTTATTATAATTTCTGGATGTACAAAATAGGGGAATATAGAAGGAAAAAGTAAGAAAAGAAATCGTCGGTAAAAATATTATTATTTTAATAAGGCGAAAATTTGACTGTTTCAGAAATGTTCCAAAAAATTCTCAAAAATAGCAAATATTATTTTAAGATGTTCGGTGAAATCAAATTTGAGAAATTCAATGTAATTTTTAAATTAAAAATCTTAGAATTTTCCGGCGATACCGGCCGATACCAGAATTGGTGAAATTTTGATAAATTTAGAAAATTCCCAAAAAAATGTTTTTAGATGAAAAATGAAATTTTAAGAAGTAATGTGAAAGCCGTTTTAGAAAATTCAATCTCGTAAAAATCTGGGAATCAGTCAGCGATGCCAACCGACACCGGTTTTGGAGAAATTGCAGAAAAATTCTGAAAAATTTTAGAAAATCTTGAAAAATCTAAAGTATTAGAAAACAGTGTCTGAAACTGAAATCGGTCAAATCGGACTATCAGAACGGTCAAATCAGGCTAAATGCTGACATCGGGTACCCGGTCCAGGTCAGGGCTTACTCCAGGTCTGAGAATCTAGATCCGATACATAATAACTAAGCAATCACAATCCAAAAACACATTGGAGGAAAATTAAACAATACGATCAAAAAAAATTTGGGATACGTATCAGGGTACGTATCCCGGGAGCGGGGTGCTACAACCAGACTGCACACGGTACGGACAGTGGTCGGTTTGATAACCGAACTAAATGTCTCACCATAGTCTAATTCTTGTTGTTGATGAAAATCCTTGGCCACCAGGCGAGCCTTATACCTGTCAACAGAACCATCAGATTTATATTTTAACTTGAAAACCCATTTACAACCAACTAGATTCATGGAAGGGTGGTAGGCACAAGGGACCAGGTTTTATTCTTAAGCACGACATTCATCTCGGTGTCCATTTTATGGCGCCACTTGGGGTCTTTAGAAGCTTGCGTGAACATGTGAGTTCGACAGGAGTGGTGGCCAAGTCAGTCATGAGACGGTAGGCATGGGATACCGGGTGGCTAGCCAGACTTTGGTGTTCTGGTATTATCCTGTGTTCTGATGACCATATGGTGGGTCCTGGTATGAGGGGGATTGGGAGAGCTGAGGATGAGGGCGAGGAGAAGGACTCATCGGCGGGTGCTGGTGGAGGTGGTGGAGAAGGAGTATGTGATGGAGGTGGTATTGGAGGAGAAGAAGAGTCAATAGTGGGGCCCACATGAGAAGAGGGGATTGGAACAATGGAAGGTAACAGAGGCATGGAGAGGGGGATCGGTGGTGATGGCTGGGAGTAGGGGAGAGAGGGAGGGCAGAGGAGAATGGAAAGGAAAGAAAGATTCGTCGAATACAACACCCGAGAGATGTAAATACAACCAGAGGGGACATGCAAACATTGATAACCTTTATGCGAAGCCGAGTAACATAAGAAGACACATTGACTGCACCGAAAACTAAACTTATGAGTTTAGTATGGACGCAGATGAGGGTAGCAAGCACAACCAAAAATTCATAAGGAAAGGTAGTCAGGTGCTTTATGAAATAATTTCTGGTAGGGAGATAGATTATGGAGGACGAGGGTGGACATTCTATTGATGAGAAATGAGACAGTTTGGAAAGCATAAGGCCAGTAATGAAATGGAACATTTGACCGAGCCACAAAAGTAAGGCCGGTCTCGACAAGGTGACGGTGCTTTCTTTCTACGGTGTCGTTTTGGGCACTAGTGTGTAGACAGGATAAGCGATGAGCGATACCCTGAGAAGACAAGTAAGGTTTAAATTTGATGAACTCTCCACCACCATCAGTTTGGAGTGCTTTAATGGAACACCCAAAAAAAATTTCCACATGAATTTTGAACTCAAGAAAAATGGAAAAAACATCACTTTTATTTATTAAAGGATAAAGCCAAACATACTTACTATAGTGATCTATAAAGCTAATATAATAGCGATGACCACTTACAGCGGACACAGGAGACGAACCCCATAGATCGGAGTGAATAAGCTCTAAAGGAGCAGTAGCAATCATAGAAGATGACGAAAAAGGAAGACGGTGACTTTTTCCTTGCTGACAGGGGATGCAGAGAGGGGTACCAGCACGATCAGGGAGGAAAGGAAGCTAATACTGAGATAAAACACTGGAGACAACTCTCGTGGAGGAATGACCTAGGTGCTCATGCCAGACGGAGGAAGATGCACGCTCACCTAGAAGAGCCTAGGGAGAGGTGGTGAAGTTATTGAAAAACACCTAGAGGGGGGGTGAATAGGTGTTAGTGCTAATCTAAAACTAAATGCAAAACTAAGTGCGCTAAAAACGGAAGCTAATGCAAATTATGCACAAACTAATACAATACAACAAGTGTAGCCGAATTCCCCTTGCGAGGCTCTGGACTAACTCCCCTTGATTCCCCTTGAAATGGGTTGAGGCGCTATGTGAAGCTCTTGTTGGATGAGTATAAGTTAGGCACACACACACAAGCAATCCAAGCAATGTGCACACACAATCAAGCCAAGCAATCAAGGATATAGCAATATGAATCATGCAATGGCAACACAAGTAATGTATATAATATGCTATGGCAATAAGAATGATGCTATGCACAAATATAAGTGAGAGAGAGTTAGAGAGACAATGGATCAATCGCAAAGACCAAGATATGTTTCGAGGTTCGAGCACCTTGCTCTACATCCCCGCCTACACCACCGTGTAGGATTTCCAATCCACTATCTCCCACCGAGGGAACCTCTACCGAAGAGGATTTGTTACAACACTAGGAGTACCTAACTCCTCTCTCAATACAACAACCTCCACCGAGGCCAACAACCAACAACAACCACCTCTACCGAAGAGGCTCACAACCAACACAATCACCTCTACCTAAGAGGGATCCAAACCAATACCACTCCGATCACCTCTACCGAAGAGGGATTCACAAAAGCAAGGAGGGTTTACAATAAGTGGTTACAAAGACCACAAACACAATCTTTCTTTCTTTTCTCTTTTCTTTTTCCACAAAAACAAGATCCTAATAGATTAGGATAGGTGATAGCTCAAGTGTGGAAATAAGGTGTTTTTGGAAACCAGCAACAAAGAAAATCTACTTGGGAAATCACTTGTAAATGATAGAAAACGAAAAACAAAACAATCTCCCAAAACCCTAGCTTTCTTTGATTTTCCAAAAACCCAAAAACAAATAAGATGAAATCTTTTTGACTTAAAAACTCTTTTAAAAACTCTTTTAAACACTAGAGAAAGTCTGAAATTTTTCTCCTTGAAAACCTTAGCCAAAATCCCAAAGAGATGGGGTTTATATAGGCCAAAACAGAAACTAGCCGTTAGAGCTGAGCTGGCAGCTCTGACAGGCAACGGTCGACCGACCGGTCGACCGTCCAACGGTCATATTTTGACCCGTTGGAGCTACCGGTCGACCGGCCGGTCGACCCAAACTAACAGAGAGCAGAACTCTCTGCAGCGGTCGACCGTCCGGTCGACCGGACCACTGTGCTGCAGACGTGCACAAGTCTGTGCACGTCGGTCGACCGGTGCGGTCGACCGTCCCTTGGTGCGGTCGACCGTCCCGGTCGACCGACCAGCCTGTCAGCACAAAAAATAAGATCAGAAAATTTGGGAAAAATATTTTATAAAAATCTTTTTATCTTTTTCTGAAAATTCTATAAAACTTATTTTAATATTTTATATTGAAACATAAACATGTGATAAAAATTTTTAAGACATATATCAATCATATCAATTCATTTTTGTGTCTTGCCAATTTTATCAAAACCAAAACTTGTATTTTTATCAAACTTGATTTTTCAATAGGAAATCTGATTTTCCTAAAAACTTTATAGAAATACAAAAACATGATATTTGAACATTATTAAGCATGATGCATATGGACATAGGTCCAATATACATTCACAAAATATATCACAGTTTTTGTTCTTTAATTTCAAAAATATGTTTTATACCAAAACATAAAACTACATGAATAGGTACGTCAAACTAAGTTTGTATAAGTCATATAAGCATGTATGTATATAGAGCACATCTAATATACATATAAAACATGTAAACTTGTTTTGATCAAACTATTCATGAAAACCAAAATCCAAATCATGAAATGTGTGTGTATGTGTACTTGAGCATATCAACTATACTAAGTTTTACAAATGGATCTAAAACACACTAAACTAAACTATGGATACCTAAGTCTTTTCTTGATGATCTCCATCCTCAAGTAGACTTGCTCCCAAACGCGTGATCCACCGAGTGCAAAGGAAAGATCTTGAAGCTTGAGCACCGGAATCACCATGATAAGCTTCCAAACACCTCTTGTTGAAGCTAATCACCAACTAATATCTCGGTTAATGATCTGAAACTTAAACAATACAAGATTATTAGTAAACATAACTACATGAGTTAATCATCATTAAAACTAGGGTGGAAAGCCTTTGGGCCAACAGTTATGATTCCCCAGGGAGAAGATATACAGATCATCCTTAAGTTGTCCTCGCAGTAGAGTTTTCTGAGTGGAGAGGTCCTTGATAAAACAAGAGTTAGGGTGAAATTCAAGAAGGACTTTATTATTAGCAGTAAATTGACTAACAGACAGAAGATTTTTGGTGATATCAGGAACATGTAAAAGGTTTTTCAAGACAAAGGAAGAAATAGGAGAACACAATAAAGAAGCACAAGTAGCTCGGATAGGCAAACCTGTCCCGTTACACATGCGAACTCTGTCGGATCCTTGATATTCGGAGTGAACTGCCAGATTTGCAATGTCAGCTGTTAGGTGATGAGTGGCTCTAGAGTCAACATACCAGTTGGGATCGACTGGACTATTCCATAAGAGTGGAGAAGAGCAGTTGGGCTAGCTGAATCATCATAACGATTGTAGCATTGGTTAGCAAAATGGCCAAGACGATTGCAGATCTGGTATTGAGGTCGGCCACCGGTGGACTGATGTGACGATAAGAAGGAATGTCCATGACCATGACCGCGCTCCCTGCCTCGGACACGTCCACGACCACGGAAAAAAGATGGAGCTGAATGGTAGCTTGGAGTGCGGGAAACAGTATGAACCGCAGGAGAAGGGGAGATGAGGGTTGTAGAGTCTGGTGAAGTGATAGCACGCCCACGATAAATCTCCTGGCTAAGCATGAGGCCGATGAGTTCTTCTGACAGTACAGGGTCGACTCGTGTGTTAACGGAGGTGACGAACGAGTCATATTCGGGAGACAGACCACTGAGCAAGGTAGAGACGAGGTCAGAGTCGGCAACTGGATTAGCCATTGCCGCCAGGTTATCCACGATGGACTTGATAGACTGGATGTACTCTGACATAGAAGAGGTGCCCATCTTGACGGTGTGCAGCTGATATTTGAGTTGCTGCACTCTAACTCTAAAGGGTGACGCAAAGATTCACTCCAGAGAGCACCAACATCACGAGATGTGGTGAGGCCGACGACATGAGCAAAAACAGTCTCAGTGAGAAAGGAGATAAGCCAACATAAGAGCATCCGATCAAGCTTGATCCATCGAATGTATTCTGCATTGATAGTGCGCTGAGCATGCTTCTCGGTAGAAGGAAGGAACCAGACTGGACACGGAGAGGTTCCGTCGACGAGGCCTTCAAGATCGTGGAGCTTGAGAAGAGGAAGGAACTGGGAACGCCACAGCAGGTAGTTTCCCTTGTCGAGTTTGATATTTAGAAAGTGAGATGTTGGGATTGGGAATAATCATGAATGCAAGTGTTTGGATGGAGGTGAGGGAAGATCAAGAGGAAATACTCGACATGGTACAGGAGTTGCTCTGATACCAAGATAAATAAAAAGAAGAAGAATACTTATTTGTGCAAAGACAAGATACCATTAGCTATGGTTCTTGGTTGTATATATATACACATATTGGTCACATGTTTATACTGAATTAGGAGATACAATAGGAAAACATTGACTGAGAGAAAGAATAGGAAAATATTGACTAAGAAAAAAAATGAGAAACACATGGTGCATGAATCCCATGAGTCCCATGTGTTCCTATAATCATGGAGAGATTTTAGGATCTGGTTGATTTCATGAGGGTTGTCTTTCACATGGGTCACATGTTTCACATGAGTCACGTATTATCATTGATATCTCTAACAAGGTAGACCAGTTTTCTTAGAGAAGCGCTCCCCCAGCCTTTTCCCGCTCAATTTGTAAGGAGATTGATCTTTCCCAATGTCAAAGAGTTTATTTCGCGACGAGTCAATTCATCTTGAGGCTTTTAAACGCATCCAAACTATTTAGGATACAACTACTTTATGAAATAAACATTAGTAAGGAATATCCTATGAATGGGGCTTTCTATTTACATCCAAACAGAGTTGATTTATATAAATACATTCTAGATTGCTCCTAGAGTCTGTAACGTACTTTCTATCTCTATTTAGGATTAGGATTTTCTCTATAAAAACAAGTATTATATTCCGCTACATAAGTATTTGTTCGAGTATGATAGTATACTCCATGTAGAGAAATGAAACCAAGAATTATGTTATGATACAAACTTTATGCTCGTAAATAATGATAATAATAAACCAAAATTTCTGAAATAAACATTGTTGGCTCTTGGAGAACAAGGTAATCACTACAATAATATGAAAATTAAAAGGCATCACAATTCACATTGTTTTTTAATAAAAACAACGTCAAAAAATAATTTTTATGTCTGTGTTAAAATAAAACAACATTAATTGAGGATTTTCATGTTATTTTTTGAGAAACCGACATTAAAACCAAAGATTTAGCGTAACACGTGCTTGTTTCATATTTGTGATACGTGCTTGTTTCATGTTTCATATTTGTGATGTATACTTTTTGTAAGATCACCTAGAGGGGGGGTGAATAGGTGATGGCTAATCTAATGGTCACTTATGAACAAATAATGCGGAATTAAAACTAAGATGACCAAATTAAACTTCTTTTAATTAAACACTTATGTATAACACAAGAGTGTTGCCGAATTCCCCTTGCGAGGCTCTGGACAAACTCCTCTAGATTCCCCTTGAATGGGTTGAGGTGCCGCGTTGGCTCTCTGGTTGAATACAAGTGTTAGCAACAATCCCACGCAAGTATATATCAAATATGCACAAGGGTATATCAAGCATGTAAAGTAAATACAATGTAAGTAATGCAAGATATAATAGAGACAAAAAGAGTAAGAGAGCAAGAGTGAGCAATCGCAAACACAAAAGGTTTGTTTCGAGGTTCGAGCACACTTGCTCTACATCCCCGCCTTCGACACACGAAGGATTTCCACTATGCAAGATCCCAATGGATCTCTCCTCGGTGCCGCAACACCTACAAGCCCTCGGACTCCCAAGTCCCGTACACACGCAAGTCCACCGACTCGCCGAGGCCGCACCTCGCACCACAAGAGTTCACAACCGAACTCCACACCACAACGAGCACACTTGCCCGTCTCCTCAAAGTACAAGATGAAATCTTGGTGATCTAAACACTTGATCACCTACAAAAACTCTCACTACAACACCTATAGGATGAATAGCTCAATGGATGCTCAAGTGTTTGTGTGAGAAAGCAAGGAAAGAACTTTGATGGAAAACTCAAGAAATCACAATAAACACTCTCTTGATAAAATCCCTTTTGATAGGAAATATTGGCACTCTATTTTGTGGAGAAAACTCTGCTAAAAGAATGGAAATAACTGGACAAAAGCTCTCCTAAAATCTTGGCTCAAAACAATGACAAAACCCCCTTTTATAGAGGTCAGAAAAATCTGACCGTTGGGGTCTGTCAGAGCTGCCGGTCGACCGGCCGGTCGACCGGAAACGGTCAAAAATCTGACCGTTACAGCCTTCGGTCGACCGGCCCGGTCGACCGAGAAGAACAGAGAGCACTGCTCTCAGTTCCGGTCGACCGGCCCGGTCGACCGCACAAAACGTGCACAGTTTTGTGCACGTCGGTCGACCGGCCCGGTCGACCGACCTCTGTGCAATGGGTTAACTTGGAGTACAGTTTTGAGGTCTAAAACGTTCGAATTTGGGAATAAGTATATAGGATGAATTTGTAGATATTGAAGTCTTCTTTCTAATGCAACTTAAATCAAATCAATATCAATTCAGATTTGAAAGTTATCAATAAAATACTAAAAGGTATCAAATCAGAAACTGTAAACTGTTTTGCAGACTTCAACCCAATATTTGACATTCTTAACATTTAAATCAGAAAACGATTATTGAATATTAAATGTAGCTCTGAAAGTCATCTTTAAAATGCAATTTAAATCATGTTAATTGAATAAGAGAATCAAAAGTTATGACTAAAAGACTAAAAGAGTGTCGAGTAGATTAGCAGAACGGTCGAGAGTTCTAAAATGGTTTTGGTTAAAAACACATGTATATTTGAAACACCAAAAACTAAAACGGTATTTTTCTAAAACTAAAAATCTTTTATGAAAACACATAAATCAAGAGTGTGTGTGTGATATGAACTTGAGCAATCCACCAACTATCTATCCTTTACATTTTAACTAAAACAAACAAAAATCTTATACCTAGACACAAGTCTTCATCTTCTTGAAGTCTTCCCTTGAAGTCTTCTCATCTTCTTGACTTGGTCCACATGCAATCCACCGAGCTCATCTCTAGATGTGGTCTTGATGCATAGGCTCGTGAATCGACCGGTGCTAGCTTCCAACTTGACATTTTATCCTTTGTTGAAGCTCCACACCTACTAAGATCTTGATAAGGAATCTGTCACTAATTAAACACAAGATCATTAGTAAACATAACTTCATGAGTTGATCATCATCAAAACTAGGGTGATAGGCCTTTGGGCCAACACTTTTTTAATATTTTCATCATCTTTTGATAGATATCCATCACTAGGCGGCGGTGCACGAGTGAGACCAGCTAGGCGGCGACGCATGAGGAAGGACGGTCATGCAACATGATGAGGGTTCATATACAGTACTATTGATATGTATATATTTTGAAATTTATATGTGGCTTTTAAATAGATCATTGTATATATATTACTGCGTGAGATGATTGCATATGGATACATATACTGCGTGTGAATGATTTTAGGTCGTGTGTGCCGATTGGATAATTGTTTCAGGACAGACTCCTAGAGGAGATGTTGCCGAATTTTTAATAAATTGGAATGAATCTTATTTTTGGTGCATATATGTTGAGTTTTGTATTTCTCGGTTGTGCATATGAGCTACATGTACTATACATATTTTTGGATATGTGTTGTTTGTGAGAGCAGCTCTTTATTTTTGAGAGCTGCAACTCTCTGTTTTTTGAGGGCTGCTCTCTGTTTGTGAGCTGCTCTCTGCAATTTGTGGGAGCAGCTCTCTATTTGTGGGAGTTGCTCTATGTTTGCATTCAATTTAAAAAAAAAAATACATATCTTTAACGCCAGTTCCTGAACCGACGTTACAGGTTCTTTTAAAGTTGGTTCTATTCAAAAACCGGCATTAAAAGTAAAGACTATAACAACGGTTTCTCATTTTTAACACCAATTCCGAAATGCACCGACTTTAAAAGTCAAGTTTTAACGTCGTTTTTCATAATGAAACCGACGTCATTTCTCTTAAATGACGGTAATTTTTAACTGCCGTCATATACTTAGAGATATTTTGACTCCCATATATAAGTCGGTGTTTTGAACATAAATTTAAAGTCAGTTTTTAACCGTAATTAAACATATTTTCTACATTAGTGAATGGCTCATGCATGGACTGCAATGTTCCTCCATTGTGTATGATGATCAAGTATGCGTGGTTAGGAAAAAAATTATATAAAATGATATGTCTACATATAAAGCGCCATTAAGTAAAAGGACGATCAAAAGAAGTAAAAGCCTATTTCTTCAACAAAATCTTTTTGAACCTGTTTTAAGCACATTTTTACCTTCATTTTTAACAACTTTTAAGGAATATATTTTAATAAAAACTTGAGTTAATTGTTAAAACTACTCTTTTTTGTCTCTTAATAATTTAGTCACAGATTTTTGCTGGTAAAACTATTTATTCAGCAGGCTGACAACTTTTGAACACAATTTTACCTTTATTTTTAACAACTTTTGAAAAAATATTTACTAATAAAAGCTTCAGTTAATTGTCAGAATTACTCTTTTTTGGTAATCTTTTAATAATTCAGTCATAGATTTTTGCTAGAAAAACCATCTAAAATAATAAGCTAACAAGGACTCAAAAACTATTTATTATATGTTAATATTTGATTTCCAAATTTTCCAAAATTTTTCGCATTGATTCTATATGTGATTCCCCTATGTATTTTATATGTAGTCTCGTAGTGGTCAAAATTTGACCATCATCAGGATGAAGACACGTGTCCCTGATACTGGAAACTTTTCTCAAGAAGTCCACATTCCCCAGAGTCCAACTCGGATCCTCCGTCACATTCATTTTCCCAAATGCAGCTTCCGCCACGGCCAGCCTCTGCCACAATCGACTTGTCCAAGGTCGTTCTTTTCCCGAAGGCTCTTTCATCTCGGAGTCGCCTTCCGCCACTCCAAGGTCTTTATCTTCTCGAGATCTTTCCCACTCCAAAAGCCTCCAACTCTGCGACCGAGGCTCCAACGACAAATCACCCCTGATCTCCGCTATCAATTACGCATCCTCATTATCTTGTACATTCATAACGTGTAACATCACTCAGCGCGTGTAGTTATGGATAGAGGCAGAATTTCCTGCATGCAATCTAACAATCAGAATCACTGATCGCGGCCATTACAATGTGCAAATGGTGCGATTGCGAAGGTCTTGCCCGCACTCACCTACCTTCATAAACAACAGTTTAGCCAAATATAAAAAAGCCTGAGCCTCTAACATAAATGAGGACATGGGGAAAGGCTTTGACTTCATATTGCTAAATCCGATCTAAAATGCTAAATCCAATTTCAATCACGCGCATCCCTTATACACTGTAATTCCTGTAACTAGAGAATTATAGTGAAGTTTCTCCTCCCTGTAGTTTTTTCCAGTTAAGAGTTTTCACGTAAAATTCTCTATTTCTTTTTATGTTGTGTTTTATTTACGCGCATTTAATATCCATTCTTATTCTCGTTTGTGATGAGGATTGACCGTTCAATCATTTGTGGCGGAAAATCACCACCACATGCCTTTAATTACAGGTATTTCTTATAAGTAATGAAAATATTGAAAAGATCTCCAAAAGAAACTTTTTCTCACTTACTCGTTTTGGCTACTTGAAATTAGGATAAATTTGTATGCATTAATTCCTGGAAACCACAAGATAACAGCTTTTATTAGGCTCAAAGATGTTATATACTTTCATTCAAAAAAAAAAAAAAAAAAAACAGTTGTTATATATTTTGGAACTTGTACCCAAATTAAATCTTATTTTACAAAAAAACATTAACCATGCATTACAAATAATATAATTACCACTCTCATTTAATGAAAAATAGAAATTTCTGCCTATTTGAAGCATTTCTTAAAATTTCAAGTACATTCCTCGCCATACTTGAAAAAGAGTTATTGATGGCTGAATATCAGTCAAAATTTCGAACAATTGAAGAAAAACAACAAGATAAAAATGTGAATTAAGTTATATTTTAAAGATCATCTACAATATTTGCCTATTCCAGTATTCTCTAAAAAAATTAAAAAAAAAAAAAAAATCTTTGCACTAAGTTTCTGTCTCCCTTCTAAATAGTCTCCAATCTCAATTTTCTGGCATCGCTTGGTCCTCTCACATTCAAATTAGATGGAAACATCCATACCAGAATCTCTAATAAAATTCAAGCATAAATTCTGAATCTCATGCCAAACTAAATTTGCAGTTAAAGCTTCTCAACTGTATAAACCCCAAATTTAGAACAGGAAAAAAAAAAAAAAAATCAGTTTGGATCGCAGGAAGCTGAGATCACATATGCCAACTTTCAAAGCTTTTCTATGAATTTACTAAAAATAATTTTCCATGCTGCAACTCACTGTCAATACACATTACAGCCAATATTGCACATAGCTGAAAATCCTCACACTTGTACCCCTCTTCACTATTTACATCCCAATATCATCTCCCACATCTCTCAATGGCTGATTCGACTCCACTTCTTGACCCTTGCTCCCCTTGTTGCTGCTTCCTCGTCCTCCTCATCGCTCTCTCCCTCCTCACTTCCATCTTCCTTGTCGCGTTCCTTGTCATGTCTCTATCCCTCAAGCCCAAACTCCCCGCATTCTCCATCGACCACCTCAACGTAACAAAACTCTCCCTCTCCACCTCAAACCGCCACTCCTTCCTCTCCCACCTGGACTCCTCCATCGACGTCTCCCTGAAAATATCGAATGCCAGGAATGTCACATTCATCGTTGACGACATGAGAGTGCAGGTTCTGTATGATGATAGCCTGGTTTCGCTGGGGAAGGGGACATTGTAGGGGAAGTTTGAGGTGGAGGAGAATGTGATGCTGGTGGATGCTAAAATTGGGGTGAAGATGAAGGTGATTGATCAGAGGAGGGGTAATTTTGTGGCTGACAGGTTTAAGGCTAAGGACTTGGTTTTGGACATGGGATGGGATTTGAAAGTGGAGGGAGTTTGGGATGGAGAGTTGAGACAGTTTCCTGTCAAGTTGTTGTGCAATGATCTGAACATGACTAGAGTTTTGCATGGGTATAATCCAAAGTGCAGCACACACATTTCTCCAAGGTATGCATATGTGCAATATTCGATTCGAACGATCATTTAAGCTTGATTGAATAGTTAGTAGTATTCTTTTTGATAAATGAATCAAATATAATAGCTCAACTGTACAATTTCTCCTGCTATCAAACATTCAATATGTGTGCATCATGTAAAACATGAAAATTTGGTTAATTTAACCCACTTATTTGCCACTGATTTCTGAAAACAAAACCCCTTTGACCAAAATGTGTTTGAAATATGCTAAAAGTTGTGAAAACTACATTTTTTTGAAACTTTGTGTGTTTGAAAGAAATCCAGCTTCAAACTTTTTTCCTTATTTTTTAAATCTTTGCAGGATATTATGGCAACAATAACAAACAATGTTCATGATACTACAGAAGCAACAAGCAAATTCCTCACAAGAGAGAACTTTCAAAGTGGCCTGCTTCAGGATTGAAGCAGTGCAAGTTCGAGGACAGTTGCCATCTGCAAAGAAACTTGTGTTCATGTGATGAGGGCAAAAGAAAAGAAAAGAAAATGTTGCTGAATTACTCTCTATGAATCCTTGATACATGAATTCGCTGTTGTTAGTACAATTGAGTTTGCAACAAATTTAAGAACATGAAACATCAATCCATACACAAGAAAAAGGAAAAAAAAATTATGTACAATATGAGTGACAATATGTTGATGCGGTATAAAAGCAAGATGCGAAAATTTTAAGAATCAAATATGCCAGAAATGAAAGTCGATGAAGGATTCACGAACTAATCTCAAATTATGAGAATGAATCCTGCTGGTGGTTGCCACAAAATGGCCCTATATTCAGCAAAAGACACTGATACTGTCAATACAGCATGTTAGAAGAAAGACGCGAGATTGTATATCAAAGTTTTATGAAGGGATGTTATACTACCGACTATTGCAATAAGGATAACAAAGGGGAAATCGGTCTAAAATTCAAATGCAATCATGATACGAGCAGGCATTACTAACAATATTTCCTGAAATAACTGATCCTACTGAAATTTGAAGGGAAGTCTAGAGAATGCAGAGTCCTACTCCAACCATGTATGTACTGTACAAGCAATAAGCAACTCGCTATACAAGAAACCAAACTGTTTTTGCGAAGAACTCATAGATACCAAATCAAACAGGCAGCAGAAGTATTCTCATATATCAAACCATGCACATGAAAAACCGATTCTAAAAGCTTTCTCCTCAGTAGTATTGCAACAGTAGTATTGCAACGTAATTGGAACTTCAATCTTGAAATTTATATCCTCATAAATTCCAATACAATTTCAGACTATGTAACAAGAAAGTAGCACATATCAATCCACAAGATCAGAAGGGATATAATGTAATTCTGTTTTGCTCCAAGGAGCATAGACAAAGCTTTTCTACTGGAAACCGATGCAACTAGATGTAATCCTTTGAATACAAAATGGAATTTTTTATAACTTCTCAAGATTACAGTGTATATCAGAGTAATTGATTAGCGAAGGTTTATAGGATAACTGACCTGTTCTACCTTTTAATGGAAGTCCGACTGTCTGGTACAGTGATATTCGCTAAAAAATCAATCATCTGCATACAACAATTGTGAGATACATTGACAACTTGAATTACTAATAATAAAGCAATGATTCCAAACTGAAAACTACTGATCAAAAAATAATCATCAAATTGTTTTGCATCAATTAAGTATCCATAAGCTTTGCCTAAAACCAATAATACAATTGAAATCATTGATCAAATCATGTGAGACAAATGCGAAACTGTTAGAACTTACAATCATGAATGCAACCCTATCAAATTCTGCACAAATAAATAAAATCACTAACTGAAATCAGATCCATGTAAAACAACATTTGGCCCCTTCATGCCTTCATGGTGTTTGCACATTGGAGTCCTTAGATTTCTCCTCTGAGGATGGCCGGGTCTCCGAGTCAGACAGCCGAACCTCCTCGATCATCCTAATTACTTCCTGGATTTTGGGTCGCTGATCAGGAGATTTAGCAACACAAGCCATTGCAATCTGAAGCATCTGGACCATCTCTTCCTCAATATTCTGATACCTCATCAGCTCCACATCAAAAACTTCAGCAGTCCACTCCTCTCGGACAACAGAATGGACCCATCTTGGTAGATCCACAACATCATCACGCCCTGGAGATTGCAGCGGAGCTTTACCTGTTAGCATTTCAAGTAGTAGGACACCAAAACTATAGATATCGGATTTCTGAGTGAATTTTCGGGTTTCAATAGTTTCCGGTGCTCGATAGCCCACCACGATCCTTGAGGGAGTGGCAGGGGAGGTCATAATTGCTGCCAGGCCAAAGTCAGAGACGCAAGCATCAAGATCTTGCGTGAGGAGAACATTATTAGACTTGATGTTGCCATGTGCGAACTTCCCACCACCTTCTGCATGAATATGTTCTATGCCGCGTGCAGCCGCCAGCGAGATTTTTACTCTTGATTCCCAATTTAATGGAGTCTTTTCAGCTGCTCGGCTTCCTGTTGAAGGGAGACAATACAGAAAAATGATTTTAAATTCATAATGGTAGACAAGAGAGAAAAGTAGGCATGTAAAAACATGATTAGTGACATTTTCCAGAGAAATAAAAGATTCAGTAAGTAGAAATTTTAGCTTGTAAATTGGTCTACATGGCCCTAGTTTAGTATACACACTTATAGATAACCCGCAGACTCTACACCATAGTGGACGCAATGCTTCATACATAGGTAGGCACACATAAAGAGTCTCTTTTACGTTCCAAATAATACATAGAAGGGTTGGATTGTGGGCAAATATTTATTCTCAACTACGAGGACGCAAATTTCTGAACCTTTGAAAAACATGTTACATAAAAGTCGAACTGCTAGCAAAGGAGACATTCACAGGCAGGCTCAGAGCAGATTCCCCAGCTCAGTGGGCATTGTGGACACTGATGTCCCGATGATGGAGAACGGTTTGACGACAACCATCCCAACCCAAAACAACAACAACAACAAAAAAAAAAAAAAAAAAACCCACCCACCCACACGCCAGCACGAGAGCGCGCGCGCACACACACACATACCCCTTAATGCTCAGGCTTCCTTGGCATAGGGGAGAGCTCCTATTTTATTTTTGTCACCTTTGTGTGTGTGTGTGTGTGTGTGTGTGTGAGAGAGAGAGAGAGAGAGAGAGAGAGAGAGAGAGAGAGATCTGAATTGTATTTTCATTTTGCTGTTTTGCTTCGACTGCCCCATTCCCTTCACTCAAGTGGTGGTACAGTCCTGTTTTCTTTGTATTGCTCTTATGTTTCATTAAAAGCTTTTTAATGGAACGCGGGGGAACCTTTATCCTCTGTTATTTCTCAAACAAAAAAAAAGTTGGGTCATAAAAAATTTGCTATACCACATATTTAACTCAGACTGGTGTTCCATAGCAGATCCATTTTGATGCCAAAAGCTTGGCTGATAGGCTGATACTAATAATCATTAAGGGGTAAACCAAATTACAAATCTTGTTTTGGTGCAAATCTCACTCAAGGGCTCTGAATTAAAGCGCTCATTATATTGACATTAGGCTACTTCTACAGTGCGGCAGTTTGCAAATCAACATTATAGGAACAACACATTTTTACCAATCTTCTAGACACAATATTGCTGCATGATGGTTATAACCAACAAGATACTGTATCATAAGACCTAAGAATAAAACTCCCCATCCTTACTTCTAGGGGTAAAGCTATAGTCTCTGGTTTGGGGGCATGTCTTAAATTATCATATTGACACTGGTCATGGAAGAACACATCAATACTCACAAACAAATATAAGCATTGATAATTTGAGTCATCATTGACTTGATTTACTATCTATTAAGTTAGATCTGCTTGAAATGGCACAAGATCAGGTTTACTACCATCTAAATCACAGATATGCTGAATGTTAAGTGGCTTTGGTTTTGCTTCCTGAGATTAACATCAATTAATGAACTAGAACTAATAAATTAAACTGATAGTACTAAAGAATACGAAAGAGCAAAAATATAATTACTCTGTTCTACTTATGGAATAGAACTTTTTGGAAACAAAACCGAGCAAATTTCAAAATTGCTTGCATTGACGAATCAGCAAGTATTAACATCATATTGAATTTTAAAAAACTATGAAGTTTTCCTTCTACCATTAGGTGCCATTTTGGAAAAACTCATATCTTGCACATCACAGTCAAGCCAACACTGTGTGTGTGGCTGCGCTGTAGTGAATAGTGCAGGCTAGTAAAAAGCATAACCTCATTTCCATATCTTTCTGTGGAAGAGATTGGAGTTTACATTATCCAGACTTGAGTCCTAAAGCAATCAGGAGCTGAACACATTTGGTGCTCCAATGTAGAATGGAACTTTGAACAGGTTAGACGTTCAAATAAAGGGGTCCCAGAATAATTTACAGAATTGCCTGTTAGTATTAGTGACAAAAAACTCATGTAAGAGTTGGACTTAAATTGCAATTTAAAGTCACCTCTGGTGTCAGTATGAATAACTTGGAGGATAGCCTGCTAGCTTTGATTACCCTAACACTATGATCTTAAATAAAGTAAGGCTTTAGATTAACTTTAAGTCTATCCCTGACAGTATGGATACACTGGACATTAAAACAAGAGACTCTAATAGTGTTGTGACTGAAACATTGTGCCATTCAGTGATTTAATAAGTGAGAACAGGTATACATAGAATAAAATCATTCGCTGTTACAATTTTAACATTCCCCATTTAAGGTTTTTATGAGAGATAATATTCACCATTTTGGTCTACTGTGATAATTAAACATAATGGAAGGTGAGAGCAGTGGCATAAAAGCATTTACCTTTCCGTATATGGATATCAATTAAGTCACTTTGAGAAGAATACAATATTCAACTGCTAAGTAGTGAAAATGAAACAAGATAAACAAAACAAAAGAGAGGAGTAGATAAAATACCATGAAGAAGGGTTGAGAAATTGCCAGCAGGCATGTAATCATAAACGAGAAGCTTCTCATCCTTGGAGTAGTAATAAGCGCGGAGAGGCACAACATTTGGATGCTGCCCAACTCTTCCTATTATCTCCATCTGTTGCTCAAACTCTTTCTTCCCCACCACCACCTCTTTCAACCTCTTTACCACCACCGTGGTGCCATCCTCAAGTACAGCCTTATATGTTGTTCCATAACTCCCTTTCCCAAGTACTTCAGCAGAAGCTCTCAGTAGATCCTCCAAGTCAAAGTTATAAGCACATCCCTCGAAGAAAACCAGCTTGTTCTTCTCCGCTTCTTGAACCCCACTACTGTATTCCTCCTTCGGCTGCTTTTCACTCCGCCCCCCTGCGACAGCTTTCCCTTTCGATGCTCCGCCATTTTCCCTATCTCTTCTCCTCTTCAAAATGCATACCAGGAGTATGATAACCAGAAGGAGCAGAAGTGCCAATATCCCAGCAGCAATTGCAATTATGACTCCCAAGCTTAATCTCTTCCAGAAACTTTGCTTGTGTCTTCGGGGAAGAGGAGGAGGAGATACTGGTGGAAGTGAAGGAGGGACTCCAGGGCATTGTGCTAGAGGAAGCCCACATAGGAGAGGATTCCCCAAGAAGGAGTCTCTCGGAAAATTTTGGAGAGAAGGTGGTATGGGGCCAGTAAGGTTATTGTAACTCAAATTCAGATGTCTCAGTCTTGGGAGTTTGAGGTCAGGGATCGTTCCCGAGAGAGAATTATTTTGGAGATACAATGCAGTTAGTCGAGTGAGATTTTGAACTGCTCGAGGAATTACTCCAGTAAAGGAGTTGTATGAGAGGTCAAAGAAGGTGATGCTGGAAGAGAGTGAAGTGGGTATTTCTCCAGACAAATTATTGTGCTGAAGGAAGAGAGAATGCAATACAGGGATTGAAGGAACATCAGGAGGAAGATTTACGTTGAGACGGTTAGATCGGAGACTAAGTACTTGAAGGGCATCAAGTTTCCCAAGTGTATTTAAAGGGATTGGCCCGAGGAGGCCAACCGCTGGTAGCCGGAGAGTAATGACACGGGTTTGGTCCGAATTACATCTTACCCCAACCCAAGAAGAGCATACTGGGGTGTTAGAGCTCCAGTTTAGTTTCCGGCCATGAGGAACTTCAGCAGCAAAGGTAAGGAGAACTTGCTTGTCAGAATTTAAGTCAGAAGCAGCAGGAGTGGAGATGGAGAGTAGAAGGAAAAGTAAAGGAACCAAAACAAAGAGCTTAGAAGGATCCATGGCTAACTCACAGGAAGAGTGTCAGGGACACGGGAAAAAAAAAACCTCCCAGTGTGATGTCAACATTGATTCTTCTCCTGTAACGATGTTGGAAGAAAAGGGACTTCAGTAACAAGAAAAATTTTAACTCGTGCTGTGCTTTTACATAAACATGAGAGAGAGAAATAAGTGTTTGCCAAGACAAAATAATAATGAAATAAAAAAAAGCAACAGGATCCACATTATCGCTTTCCAAGTGAAAGGGATTCTATCACTATGACAAAGGAACAGGTTATCTAAAGAGAAGAAAGCATCTTTCACTAGTAAAGAAACCAGTCAGTAGATACCATCCATAAGTTGCTTCCTCCTTTAGTCCTAGAGGTAGGAAGGCCACAAGAGCTAAATGATCATATGAAAACTTAAGATGCAGAAAACACTTGCTTGGCAAGAAGACATTTGGGGAAGACAAAGTACTTCTTGATAATTGCTAGGGGGGGCCATTTTTAGTCATTCCTGCTTAAATGCAAATTATATTTTTTGGGAACTTAAATAGATGGAAGAATTTGATAGGCAAAGAGCACATGTGTTCTCTACTGATGACAACAACCTACTAAACTTGTTGAACAGAATTTTCCTTGTTACATTTTTTTTCTTCTACTTACCTAACAAGTTAGTAGGTTGTTTGGCAGCCCTAAACACACAAAAGTCAATTGGCTGACTATGGAAGAATGCAAATGTAGGTTATTCACAAAGAACACACCATTCTTCCTTATTTAAGCTCACCTTATAAAAGAAACTTGTGGAGATTGAAAAAGTTCTGAGCAAAGAAAAGAGGCAGAAGGCATCAATAAAACTTTTCACAAAGGAGAAGGGCCCAATAAAATTTTTGCCAATCTTCTACTGTAATGAAGAAGCAAGATAGAAATAAGGGTTATTCACACAAGAAAGGCCAACCTTTCCTTGATGAGTGGAACAAAAAACAAGACTTGAGATGCTCAAGGCCTACTGCTAATCTAGAAACTTATCAACCCAAAAGGCCTGAACAATTGACAAGAAAAGCAAATGCACTACAAAAACAAAACTTTCCAAAAAGCAGAAGGCATATATATCAATAAAATTCACATACCAGTTATTAAGCCGAGCATTCTCTATGAAAATGAAGCGGCATTTTTAGTTTTGTATGTGTTATACGCAGTGATTACCAAAAAGATGAGGACTAAATCCCCGAAAAAGCCAGAACAAAGCAAAAGCAAAAGGACTTAAATCATCTTTTCCAAAAAGTCATGGAGCAGAACAAAAGGGAATGGACTCTATTTACTTCACTAAAGAAATGGGCCTGGGGTAACATGCGCCAGCCTGGCCCATGTTAGCCCGACCCCATTAAAAGCACATAAATTTAACCCACTACCAGTAATCAATTACAAAAACAACAGAAAATTAAAATCAAAGTTCAAATCTCAAACCCTAAATCTCACCTGATTCAGAGAAGAAATAGCCCCAAACTCTCCACTGAAGCCCTCAAACTTCTCACAGACCTGCGAATTTCAACGATTTTATGTTAATGTGAATACAAAAGGAGCTACATTCTGAAAAAAAGGAGAAAAAAATAAAACCCAGGAAGCGAAAATTGAAGCCTTTGACATTTCTGTCACTTGGAAGCTCAAATTGAGCTTAAAAATACGAACTTTGGCCAAATTACGACAACAAAATGCCAAAGTTCCCCCCCAAAAAAAAAAAAATCCCAAGTGGAATCAGAGACGAGAGTTCAGAGAAACTAGTCGACGTACTTGTTCCCTAAATCTGAGATTAGAAGCTCGAACTGTTCCATTGACGAAAGTATCTCAACGGAGGTGGGAGAAAGGTGCGAACTTTGAAGCTTCAGATCCGCCATTGCAGAAGAGCTCGATGGGTGGATTTAATTAAGAAATTTAAAGGCGTTCCTCAAAGTGTCCGCCATTGGGTGCTTTGAGCTGGAAGCTAAGCTTAGCGGGTCGGATCTTGATGAGGAGAATCAACACCGCATTCGTTTTTGGGGGGATGCCGAAGCTGAGCTTTGGTTTTCTCAGTCGAGAGAGAGAGAGAGAGAGAGATGGGCACTAAAAAGGGACCCGGGTTTTAGCCGGTTATTACGGTTTTGTCCTCCAAATTGCTGGCGACAGTTAATTGGAGTCACGCACCTCGCACGCGCGGTGTCAGAGGATTGCGGGTTCGCGCTTCTGAGGTCAACCAGGGCCGTCGGATCAAGCAGTTAAAGGATTGGCGTGGGACCCGCTGCCGCGACAACTTCAGTAGGCTGACAGGTGGGCCCACATGTGTAAAAGTGGATGATAAATTGATTGGATATCCTAACTACACCAACAGTTCAAAATGAAACGGAACTTATTTTTCTTCTTAAAAAAATATATATACTCACAGCACAGGCGCAAACCATAAAATCCCATTCCAAAAAAAAAAAAATGCCACGTCGGATTGGCCCTCTTATTGTATGTGTGTGTGGCTCACACACGTGAACCGAACTCATCCAAATTACTGCAACTTAATAAAATATTCAATACATTAATTCATTTTCTACAGTCTAACTTCATTAAACATATCGTTGTTGTTATTGTGTGACAATACTCTTATCTCTTTTCATTTTCTTGTTATCGAGATTAAGATCTTAATGCACATGCTGAAAGCAAATACGATAAAACTTTTTCTTTTTCATTTTTGTTTTGCTAGTTAAAAAGAGAAGGAAAAGAAAAAACTACAATCTATAAAAATAGACGCCCGTGAAGGTAATCGTAGATAATCGAACCAGCGCACATATTCAAAACAAATAGAACTTATACGTAGCTTTCGGGAAAACTATCTTGACAACACTTCATTAGCCTATTGTAGTGGTCAGAATTATAACCTCTGCGAGATCGTGACACCTGGCAAATCTCACAGTTCATGAAAGTTCCAAATTAAATCTCATCCAACTGATCTTACCCGACCACCGGGCTAACATGACGGTTACAACAACTCAGCACGTGATGGGCGATAACTGTGAATCTAAAGCCGTTATCCTTGCTAACCATCGCGATCCCCGAAGAACACACAACACTGTACCAATTGCAGCTGGGGTGTTACGTGCAGTTAGGATCGTGGGTTGATCCATAGGCAAAGATCTCGGACACTATGACTTAGCTTGTGAACTCTAAGCTATAAAATCTGATCTCTTCCTCTTTTGCAAAGGATCGAACTCTAGAGAATTAAATATTGTAATAAAGTGTTGAGTGTTGGGAAAACAAAGAATTTTAAGTGAATCTTTGAGCTGAACTAAGGCTAGATCTATTGATAGAATCAACCGGATAATGATTAGAGTGTGTTCTCCTTCCATTGGGGATTAACGTAGTATATTTACATGTTCAATTCTATTATCGAATGAATGAGATATTCAAGTCAAAAGTTAGCCTAATTTAATAGCTAAAGGAGACTACTAAAGGTAGTTAAAACATTTAGACTCACATTGGATATGGTGTGAAAAGTTAAAGTGTTTAAATATGGAAAAATGAAAATAAAAGGTGTGCTCTTTGGGTACTTGGTGTTTTCGCGCGTGTTTGAGGGGAAACCATGCCCAAACGCGTGCGCTGCCCGGCGCCAGAGCCAGAGCTCGGGCCCGTGTCCAGGTCTGGGTACGGGTGCAAACCCGGTCCACTTTTTTTGACCGGGCCACACGGGTACAAAAGGGTCGCGGATCTTGGATGCACAATTCAACAAATTTTGGAATATAAACAGAATTGTTGCCGGAATCTGTGTCTTCTTAAGACAGAAATTATTCTCTCTCTCCTCTTTTCCTTACAGTGGATAATCCTCTATATTAAAACAAATATTCTCTCTGAAATTTATCTTCATCCAGCTACTTTAAATTCTAACTAGTGAAGGTACTAATTAACTACGGTTCGACTGTACGGTAATTAGGTAATGCTATCTAAATATCGTGAAGGTGTGTTGTATCTTAGGAGACCAGCGTCAAGTAACCTGTTAGCATTGTAGCAGGAGACGTAATTGTCTTAAGGAGACTCGCAATATGCGTACCTCACTTCATTTACTGTACAATTGAACTAACGTTCTTTTTATAGGGTTTATGTTGTATGTTCATGAATATTACTGTATATTGAGACTGATTAATACCACTCTAATTGGTGTTTAACAAAGAAAGATAATTGAAAGATGGTTATGTAATTAAGGAACGTTATATTGAACGAAAAACCTCACCTGATATTCACCAACCTGGCAAATTAGATCGGTGACATTGATTAGCTGTCATATCTAACATTGAGAACTACTTACAATCTCTCTGATTTAGTGGAATCTCTCTCGTTGCTCCATGATTTTTCCCTCATTGAGTTTTTTACGTAATACTCTAGTGTTTGCGTTTGATTTGTATTCTCATTTTACAATTTAAGTGTAGATAAATTCTCTAAGAATTTACCTCACACCTATATTGATATCCTCAACGAATAAAAGAACCCTTGTTGTTGAGAAACGAATTAATGAGAAGAAAGAATACAGATCAAGTAAACTTATCAAAGACATCAGAATTTTACATGAAAATTCAAATCAGAAAAAACCACGAAGCCACACGCAAATTCATTGTATTATCAGAGAGATTACATCACAAGAAGAGAGAACCTCACAGCCGCTAAAAAATACCCCAGAGAGGGAGGCTCCCCTGCCCTCTTCCAACCCCCACGACGACTTGACCGTGAGGTCGATCCGCGTAAATGACTCTTTGTAGGGTGACAAATCGCCAAGACAATAATTAGACTCGACAACTTAACACTTATAGCTTATATTCTAATGGTGTGAGAAGTCAACACATTTGTGTACATTGTATATTTAGATAGAACAAAAAGTTCCACCTCTAATTGATGTCCTGACTCTAAATGATATACATGCATGTAACTCAAACTGATGGATATAATTTGTACTTTTAATTCTTATCAAGTGGCCACATATGAAAATGTATAATCATGTGTAAAGATAAGCTCCAAAAACTCGTGGGATTCACGAGAGTGTCATAAACTGTAGCACCTTGACCACATGAAAAAGCCTTGTTAATAACGTTACCATTCAAAGCTAGCTCGCAAGTTTTACAGAGCTTAAGCCTTGTGAATTTCAAATTAGACTTTCATACGTACTTATAACTTCTAAAGTTTAAATTCCTATAACATTTTCATGTTTAAATTTTCCCTCAAACAAAGTCTACATGTTTAAATATGAACAATTTGGGGCTAATGAAGAACTAAAGGAGAGAGAGAGAGAGAGATAAATGGACCCC
Organism: Agave tequilana; assembly: GCA_038442645.1. NCBI lineage: Eukaryota > Viridiplantae > Streptophyta > Magnoliopsida > Asparagales > Asparagaceae > Agave > Agave tequilana. The sequence goes on from JAVJIF010031340.1 coordinate 186,441, forward strand.
TTGGAGTTAATGGTGTCTTACATCTGCATGCACTAACCCTTTAGTACCTGTTTGGATTTGAAGTTTTTCAACCTAAAGTTTAACTTAAGTTACAGTTACAGATTTGTTAATCTTTTTTTTGAGAAAAAGATCATGAGGCCAAAAAAGCCCCATGTATTTCATTAATAAGTACTTAATGAAACAATTCTCAATATTAGAGGGAACAAATATGTAAAAATACAAAATTACTCCACCCAAAAAAATTTAAATATATATATATATATATATATATATATATATATATATATATATATATATATATATATATATATATCCTAGAGGGGCCACCTTACTTCCAGGCGTCTTGACGACATACCCGCTTTTCATTCAGGTGCCAGTGCGACCTAAATAGCGATGCTGAGTTCAGCCCAATCTCATCTGTCGAAAACTCTTCTGACACAAATCGCCCACCTCACTCTATCCTCATATCTCTGTTGGAAAAATAGAAATTATATGCGGAATAAAGACCATGGATCAATGAATCACATACAACTCAAGATAATCAAATGCATAAAATGAGCAATAATAAATGCACTATACCTGAAGCCATTGAAGAAGGTTGGATGAAGACCTTGATTCCTTTGATGAATTGAAGAAGAAGATCCTGCAAACCCTAAAGCAAATTGATCCTCTTTTCTCTTCTCCTTTTCTTTTCTCAAAACTTCTCTATTCTTTTCTGATGGAGCGACACGCGATAAAAATCGGCGTTCATTTTGATTTCTTTACAGGAGGAGAAAAGTGGGTCGCACATTTGCAATTAGACCTCTTGAAATAAAGCCTTTCCATCATGGCCCCTTTATATTTCAAGAGACTAAATAAACTATATAAATGTGACTTTAATATGGGCATAATATCATATCAGTTAACTTTAACAGGAATCCAATGCAAATAACCAAGGTTATTGGTCCACCTTTAATATGAGATTAACATTCTCCCACTTGGACCATTAACCGATTAGGTTAAAACTTTAGAAAACAAATAAATGAAAAGACTCATTTAAAAAATCATTTTTGACTCCATTGGATTCCATACTGAAAAACTTTGACACGTGATCACGAATTTTAAAAAACAAACAATAACTGATAAGCCCAAATATGAAATACCGTAATACTGCAATTAGTTTGGACTACCAATGCGAGTCATAGCGGTTATACAACATCCACGTCATACTCCCTTCTATGTACCACAACATTGATAACCCTTACTAATTGAGTCCATAACCAAAATGACCCCTGTAATTGTCTTGTAAAGACATTTCCTGTTTAACATACATCCAAACATAATATGTGCACACATAATTGGATAACAGGAAAAACAGAAACAAAACTTTTATTTGTACAATAATGTCAATTACATAAGTACCAAAATACACATTTACAGATTGCCCAAAAGACCCATTCTTACAACATGTTCCTTGAATATCTTTGGAGGCAATCCTTTTGTCATTGGATCAGCAACCATTAAAGTGGTACTTATACTTACAATTGACACCTTTTGTTTCTCAACTCTTTCTCTAACCACCAAGTACTTAAGTTCTATGTGTCTAGAACCATTAGAGTACTTACCATTCTTAGAGAAAAACACGGCTGCTGTATTGTCACAATATATCGTCAACGGCTTGGCAATAGAGTCAACTACACCAAGTGCTGAGATGAAATTCCTTAACCACAATGTATGATTCGAGGCTTCAAAACAAGCTATGAACTCAGCCTCCATCGTGGATGAAGCAGTGATAGTCTGCTTTACACTCTTCCACGAGATTGCCCCACCTGCTAGCAGGAAAATGAAACCTGAAGTAGACTTCCTGCTATCAGGGCAACCAGCAAAATCTGAGTCCGAGTAGCCGATCACCTCCAGCTGATCAGATCTCCTGTATGTGAGCATATAGTCCTTCGTCCCTTGAAGATACCGCATAACCTTCTTAGCCAACTTCCAGTGCTCCATTCCTGGATTGCTCTGGTATCTTCCCAACATCCCAACAGCAAAGCTGATATCTGGCCTGGTACATGTGTGAGCATACATCAAGCTCCCAACAGCTGATGCATACGGAACTTTCTGCATTTGACCCTTTTCTAAGTCATTTCTGGGACACTGGCTACCACTTAAACTGTCACCCTTCTGAATGGGTGCAGGACTGACTGAACACATTTCCATATGGAATCTTTCCAAGACTCGATTGATATACCCTTTCTGAGACAATCCTAGCAATCCTCGAGATCTATCCCTGAAGATCTCTATGCCAATAACATAATTTGCCTCACCCATATCAACCATCTGAAAGTTCTTGGTTAGATAACTCTTAGTTTCATACAGCAAACCAAGATCACTACTGGCTAATAAGATGTCATCTACATACAGAACCAGAAAAATAAACTTGCTCCCACTGATCTTTAGATATATACACTGATCAACAGTGTTTTCTGTAAATCCAAAAGAGGTAATGGTATCATTAAACTTTATATACCATTGCTTGGAAGCTTGTTTAAGTCCATATATAGATTTCTTTAATTTACAAGCCAAGTGTTCTTGTTCTTTAATTGCGAACCCTTCAGGTTGCTCCATGTAGATATCCTCATCCAAATCTCCATTTAGAAAAGCAGTTTTCACATCCATTTGATGTAACTCCAAATCATAATGAGCTACAAGTGCCATAATGATTCTAAGAGAATCCTTCTTAGATACTGGAGAGAAGGTCTCTGTATAGTCAATGCCTTCCTTCTGAGTGAAACCTTTGGCCACAAGTCTAGCCTTATATCGTTCGATATTGCCTTTAGAGTCGCGCTTGGTCTTAAAGACCCATTTACACCCGACTTTCTTACAGTTATAAGGCAATTCAACGAGATCCCAGACTTAGTTTTGGTCCATTGATTTCAACTCATCTTTCATAGCATCAACCCATTTATTAGAATCATTGCATTCTATGGCTTGTGAAAATGAAACTGGATCTTTATTAATCCCAATATCATAATCAGATTCCTGTAGATATACCACATAATCATCTGAAATGGCAGATTTTCTTTCCCTTTGAGATCTTCTCAAAGCTGCCGGTTGTGGTGGTTCTACTATATTTTCAATGGGAATATCCTCATGGAGTGGTGAACCAACATTAACTTGTTGTTCTGGAATCTCAACTTGATGATCAAGCTGAGGTACAACAATCTCTCTTGAAGGAAAGGTAATTGGGATATTTACCCTTACCACTTCAAGATCTACCTTTCTTGGTTCAGTACTCCCACTAATTTCACCATTTTCCAGGAATCTGGCATTACCAGTTTCAACTATTCTTGTACTATGGTTAGGACAATAAAATTTGTATCCCTTAGACTTATCTGGATAACCAATGAAATACCCAGATATTGTTTTTAAGTCTAATTTCTTTTCTTATGGATTATAAATTCTAGCCTCTGCTGGACAACCCCAAACATGTAAGTGTCTTAAACTGGGTTTCCTACCAGTCCACAACTTGAAAGGAGTTGTTGGGACAGCCTTTCTAGGAACCCTGTTCAAGATATACATAGCAGTCTTTAAGGCTTCATTCCACAATGAATTGGGTACATTTGAGAAGCTCAACATGCTCCTAACCATATCCATAAGAGTTCTATTCCGCCTTTCAGCAACACCGTTCTGCTGAGGCGTACCTGGCATTGTGTATTGAGCACAAATGCCACGCTTTTCTAGAAATTTGGCAAATGGACCAGGATGTTGTCCTGACTCATCATATCTACCATAAAATTCACCACCTCTATCTGATCTAATGATTTTAACCTTTCTATCTAATTGTCTCTCGACTTCTGTAATGAACACCTCTAGGATGTCAACAGCCTGAGACTTTTCATTAATTAGATAAACATAACCATAACGTGATAGATCATCTATAAAGGTAATGAAATACCTCTCTCCAGTAAAACATGGAATGGAGAGTGGTCCGCATATATCTGTATGAATTATTTCAAGGAGTTCTTTACTTCTTGTGGCACCTTTCTTAGTATGTTTGGTTTGTTTTCCTTTAATACAATCCACACACACATCAAAATCAGTGAAGTCTAGGTTATCCAAAATCCCAGTCTTCACTAATCTTATTATTCTATCCCTGGAGATATGCCCCAGTCTCCTATGCCACAAGATAGAGGATTTTTCATTTATTAAGCCACGTTTAATACCAACATTCATATGCAGAGACAATAAAGATTGTGCAAACTCATCATTCAATGAAATTTTATATAAACCATCACATAAAATTCCATTTCCAACCGGAATTGAATTATACATTAAAGAGAGTTTTCCACAACTAAACAAAACAGAATATCCAAAAACATCTAATTTGGATAAAGACATTAAGTTTCTTGAAATCGAAGGTACATAAAAAGTATCCTCAAGATCCATCTGATGACCCGTCTCCAAGAGTAGTCGATAAACACCAACATATTCGACCTCCACTTTGAGACGGTTCCCCATAAAGACGCATCTCTCACTTTCCTTCGGTTTCCGGGTTGTAAGGAATCCCTGCATTGAATTAGTTATATGAGTTGTGGCTCCAGAGTCTATCCACCAAGTATTAGAAGGAACTTCAGCAAGATTTGATTCAAAACATACAAAAGAAAGATTTGTACCTTTCTTTTCGAACCAAGCTTTCCTCTTATTGCAGTCCTTCTTCACATGTCCTTTTCTGCCACAGAAGTAGCATTTGACAGTGAAAGCTTTTCTATGACCTTGGCTACTTTCCCCATGGTCATTTCCTTTCTTTGATGGAAATCTCTTACCTCTTCCATATTTACTTTTCTTATGGATACCCCCTGAAGTTACTGCCAACACTGAGTGCTGTCCTTCTTGCCTCAGCCTCACCTCCTCTTGAACACACATACCAGTTAGCTCATTCAAGTTCCACTTATCCTTATGAGTATTGTAGTGGATTTTGAATGGCCCAAACTGTGGAGTAAGTGAGTTGAGGATGAATTGAACCAAGAAGGACTCATCAACCTTCATACCCAGTGATCCTAGCTTAGCAGCCTTATCAGACATGTTCAGTATGTGTTGCTGAACTCCTCTATTACCATCATATTTCATGGTGGTAAGTTCAGCCATGAGGGTGCCAGCTAAAGACTTATCTGCTGACTTGAATCGGTCTTTTACTGCAGACAACAGTTCAGATGCACTAGTTGTAGGTGGGAGTGAGGTCTTGATGTTATTGGCTATGGTCATCTTTATGAACATTAAACTGAGCCTATTAGACCTTTCCCAAGCTTTGGCATGGCTGACCTGTTCTGCTGTACTCTCAGCAGTTACTTCATCAGGTTTATCAACTATTAAGGCCATGTCTAGGTCTAGGACACCCAGTGTGAACTGTACATGTTCAAACCATTCTGAGAAATTTGTACCGTCCAAGGCCGGAATGCTAGTGGCATGAGTGTGGAGGGAAGTAGGGACGTTCACTGAAACATAATAGGACAAGCTCACATTAATGCCTCGAATCAATACAAGTTTTAAATTTAATTAAGATGAACTATTGATATCACTCTGATTTCTCCTTTGGGCGAAACCCAAGCATATCTAGTGTTCACTCTTTAGGTGAGAACTTTTATCACCTATGTAGGTCTAATATAACTTATGTTACTCAGATAGTAAGTCTTGTTACCTTTGGGTATCCAATTCTACACCACTAAGTTACATAAATTATACTACCCTACCCCGGTTCTTAATTATTTGAAAGAGACTTTCCTTTGGGCCAGTCCCAATCTCCTAACTAGAACCGCCATCGAGAGTATTATTGTTCTTTAATGTCATTTATATTGACAAGGCTTTTATGTAGTTGTGTATTCATAAGATTCACTAACCTAGGTCACTTTGGCAACTACTAAATCAATAAACCTTATGAATACCAAACTAACCAATAATATTCTCTAATACTTTTATTTGAGTAAAGCCATAATATCTCAATACATTACTTGACCAAGTATCAATCTATATTAACACAATAGCTTAAATGTGTAACATACTTTAATGATTGATTATTAACAAATATTAGTCGACTACAAGAAATTATTAGTCGACTAGGGTCAAGTCTAGTCGACTATAGGTTTAGGTCTAGTCGACTAGGGCAAAAGAAATTAGTCGACTATACCCAGATTATAAGTCGACTACACACATTATCAGTCGACTACAAAATTAATTAGTCGACCCCTGAATCCAACAGAAAGTTCTCAATTCTCGGGTCATCGAATTAGTCGACTAATAAATATGATTAGTCGACTATACATTAATTAGTCGACTAGTCATAAATTGAACTAAAAATATAGTCGACTCCTGCAGCAAACAGAGAGTTGCAAACTTTCTGGAAAAGGGATTAGTCGACTACAAACTTTGATTAGTCGACTAATCGTCGACGAAGCAGTTATATAATTGCAGTTCCTGCTCCGACGATTTTTTAATCCCAAAATTACAAAAAATTAGGGTTTCAATTCCTTTGATTTTGATCTCAAATTAATTGCATACTTAGAGGAATGTGAACATGAAATTAGGGCTATAAGATCCTCTACAAATTCTACAATTAAAAGATCAAAAATCTAAATTTTATGAATTGTAAATCAAAACCCTAACTTTTCATAATCCCTAAATCCAAGTTGTATTGATTCTTAATCATGGCTCTGATACCAAATGTTGGAAAAATAGAAATTATATGCGGAATAAAGACCATGGATCAATGAATCACATACAACTCAAGATAATCAAATGCATAAAATGAGCAATAATAAATGCACTATACCTGAAGCCATTGAAGAAGGTTGGATGAAGACCTTGATTCCTTTGATGAATTGAAGAAGAAGATCCTGCAAACCCTAAAGCAAATTGATCCTCTTTTCTCTTCTCCTTTTCTTTTCTCAAAACTTCTCTATTCTTTTCTGATGGAGCGACACGCGATAAAAATCGGCGTTCATTTTGATTTCTTTACAGGAGGAGAAAAGTGGGTCGCACATTTGCAATTAGACCCCTTGAAATAAAGCCTTTCCATCATGGCCCCTTTATATTTCAAGAGACTAAATAAACTATATAAATGTGACTTTAATATGGGCATAATATCATATCAGTTAACTTTAACAGGAATCCAATGCAAATAACCAAGGTTATTGGTCCACCTTTAATATGAGATTAACAATCTCTTCCCCCTCTTCTAACTCTCCCAGAAGTTGACTTCTTCGCTCACTCTAAAGATTTGTTAATCTTTAATATTAGTTTTTTTTAACTGTAATTTACTAATTTTATCTTTTATTTGAACATAAAATGCAGTTGATCAAAATCTATTTTCTCTCTTTCATAATTTGAACTTACGAAAAATGTACTCTATAATTGAATTTTTCTGCAATTAATTAGCCTAATTTAAGAGGTAGTTAAGAACAATTTATTTAAACTACAAATAATAGCCAAATAGACATCAATTTACATTGTTACAGTAAAAAAAAACACTTACTATGAAAAACTACAGTTCAGAAAACTTGACTCCAAAACCAAACTACAGTAAAGTGTGAAAACTTGAAAGGTTCAACATCTCATCTTCCCAAAATTTAGCTGGGCATGATGATGATGGCATTTTGTCCCATCCAATTAATTCCCCCAACAACTGCATTTTGATTATTCACCACCTGCTCCCATTTACTGAACCATAAAAACAGTGGCATCCATTTGTTGCTAGCTAGATTACAACCACCATGGCCAGAAGAAAGGCCAGGTCTCTTTATAGCTGACAGTTCAAAGTGTTGCCACCTTGCTCCAAGTTTCAGTACTATTTCTCATCTGCTGCCCTTTAAAAACTCCCCTTTCAACCACTCTGCCCCCTAATTATATATTGTGGAGCCTTGGCAAATGGAAATGAGAGGCAGAAATTAATTCCATCATTAACTTTGTTGGCCAAATGGATACAATGTGGGGGCAAGAAATTATGTAGCTAGCAAACACACACCACATGGTTTTCCATCACAGTTGTGTGTTTTTCTGCACATAAATAGGTCATATCTATTTGTGTCTTGCTTAAATTGTAATTAATATTTTGAGTGAAGAATCAGCAATATGTTTAATTTGTTATTTTGATATGTTCAAAAGATAATTTACCAATTTTGGACTGCAAAATGAAAACATTCCTAATTTTTGTTTTTCTTGTTGTTTCACCCTTTTTTGTTTTCCTCCCTTTGTTATAGAACATGAATCACTGAATCAATATTTTAGAAGCTTAATGCATATAATATACAAGGTATCATGTGGTTCCAGGTTTACATTCTCAACTAAACAAGTTAATTGTTCCATTTTATTCTCTGGATCTCCATGACATTTTGATCTTAAATGACACTGTAATGATGTAAGATTGTAGCTGTGATGACTGTTTTTGGGTCCATTTGTTGCAGTTTAATACTGTACAGCAGCAGCAGCAGCAGTCATGTGACCTAAATTCTTTTGATTGGTGACAGAATGTAACTTCTATTTTAATAGTACACTGTTAAGTTATACAAATTGAGGATAATGCATGGTTGTTGTCTTCAAATGTACCTTTTTCTTTTTCAACATGAATTTTATGTTATCCAAGAAAAAATGAGGGAAAAAAAGAAGAAGAAGATGTATACATAGTATTCAGTCTACTTCTGCACTATTTTTAGTGTACTACTCAAGAATTATACATATTCTCATGTATTGCACACATAATTATGTATTAAACCGGCGCCACGAACAATTTCCAATAATATTTGTATCAAGTGGAGTCTGTAAGATTCTTTCTTTTATTATATGTTTTCTTCGCAAGAAGTTTGTCGGGATTTAAACCTTGGACTCCCTAATACTCACTCCATTCTTTTATCAGCGAGTCAGACCTCACAAGCAACTTGTAAGCAATCACAACATTATATTAATATTAGAATGATACATGTATCCTTTAACCATGTGCTTCATTAGCTAATCAAATCTGGCACTGCCTAAATACTATGCAATCACTAAAAAAACAAAGTTTGGTCTAATTCCATCCAATGGAGGAGATATTTAATTCTTGCACAGCTGGATACAGTACACTGGAATAATAAATTAAAAAAAAAAACTATACTATTTTATGGGATGATCTAAGATTAATGATGCATGTTTCTAGAGGAACAAATGGCAATTGTGGAGCAACAACCAGATTATTTGAACTAATCCATTTGTGTGACAACTATTTTCACGCTAAATTTTGTATTCTATCCTCGAGAGAGAAAGTCACATTCGAAATATTTGAAATTTTATTGTATTTCACTTGTATACTTTTGGATAAACTGTAACAAATTCTACTGCATTATCAATTTTGCCAAAAACCCTTCTTGTTCTATTGAAACGAGAAGAAAATGATCTTGCTTTATTGAATTCCACCAGAAAATACTTCTCTGCTTTTATGAAAATTGCAAGTGTCTACGAAATCTAAAACATAATATATGGAGGTTATTATACCTTAGCACGACTGTTTTCTACGTCAAATCTACTAAGGAGTTGTTTGTTTCATCGTAAAAGGCGTAAAAGTCCGTAATTCGTAAATGACTTACAACCCAATTACAACTACGGCGTTTGTTTAGACCGTAATTCGTAAAAGATTTACGCAACTCAACTACCACTCACTTGCAACTCAATTACCACTCGCTTACAGCCTAGTTACAGTTAATTTTGTGGTCATCCAAATTTGTATTATTTTCTTATGTTAATATTAATTTTTTTTAATATTTAGAATTTTTAATATTTATTTACAATATTAAAACTTTTTAAATCACCAAATAGTTAATCTTGTGGTCAACTTTTTCACTTACGACTTACACATTATGACAACCAAACACTATAAAATACAATACACTTTCTCACTTAGAACTTTATATTACCAACCAAACACCGTAAAACTTACATGCATGTAACTCATTTACAACTGTAAAAGACTTTATCAATTACGCCTTACGAATGACGGTCAATTACGACAACCAAACAGACCCTAAAATGAATAGACTTTAAGGCAAATCGTGTGATAAATAAAGACATTTTCTAATTTAAAAAAAAAAGGAGGAAAAGTTTTTTACCATTCCAATAGAAATAGGAGAAATATTGCAAACTATTTATAATACAAAGAGTTTCCTGTGATTCTATCCTACATATGCTTTCAACAAAGATGGTAACAAGTTTGTTGTTTTTCGGAATTAAATCAAGAACTTCCTTCCCTAAGACCAGTGACCTGATGCACGAACTATTGCAGGCTTGCAGCTCAAAGTGATCGTATGGTTAAAATAATTATCAATCCTTTAGGCCACCCACAGTGATTTGAGAAATGAGATGTCTCAGGTTCAAGATCGAGCTGTAGCCTGTATTTCCAAAAATAATTATCAAATCCTTCACAATGACTCAAGCTACAGCTATTTGAGTTGAATTCCCGATGACTCAGTTTACATGTAGTCTCAGATTAGAAATTAAATCTAAGTTTAATAATTAGATGTATTGCTCAAAGTTTCAGTAAATTAAATTTGTTAGTGAGCTTGAGGCTGGGCAAATGGGCACCTGCTTGCATGTCACTAAAATTTGAATTATATTTTAATTTAAATCTGGGACTTTGGTGATGAATTGCTTGCACGGCGCTGTTCCTCCTTCCAAATTAATTAATTATACAAATGAGAATATATATATATATTTATCGTAGTTCTGTCCAAAATTTTAAATAAATAAGGGTCTTTCTCATATGTATCTTTCAAAATTTTCAGATTTTCAAATTTACCCCTCAAATCTTCATAATATCTTTATTACCCTCAGTCTTTAAAAAAATCAGAATTACTCCCACCGTCAGTTTAAAAGAATCTAAAAAGAATATTCTTCAAATTTCTATTATAAAAATATGAAATATCAACGGTATGCAGCCAACCACATCTACACACACCCACACTCCTCCGCCACATCTCCGCTTCAGCCTCAATTGCCTCTGCCACCACCTCCTCCTTCCAGTTGGGGACTTTAGTGAAGAGAGAAGGAGAGAGAAGGGGAGAGAGACATCAGGATTTAAAACAAAATAGAGAGAAAGATTGGGGGTAGAGGGATAATTTTGCCCACTGTTAGAGTAATTTTAAAAGTTTTTAAAGATTCAAGGAGTAAAAAAGATATTGTGAAGATTTGAGAAATAAATTTGAAATACAGAAAATACTGGGATACGTACGAGAAAGTCTCTAAAATTAAAGGATGCAACGCTTGATTTAAGACACATGTTCCCCAGCACTCGAGGCCGTTTTGATTGCTCTGTTGGTCAAACCTTTTGCATGTGGCATCACAAATCTTGAGTGGGACCTACTTGGCGGTGGTGTCAGTAAGAGTGAATAAATACTTTGGTCCCAATTTCAAGTCTCTTAATTGGGTGTGTGGGTGGGTGGGGTTGGGGGTTGGGGGGGGGGGGGGGGGGGGGGGGTGGGGGGTGTTGACCGCACTTAAGTGACGCTCACAAGCTGACTACATTGGATTCTGGAAACGCAAGAGGAAGATAAAATTGCTGCCGTCAATGGTTGCTTGGTTTTTGACTGGATCGTTAGTGGCCCCACGGCTATGGCCTAAAAGATGCGGGTTTTTGTTCCCGTTGGAGGCTGAGAAACTCGTGAAGGAAACTCTAAAATTCAAGTCCTCAAAAAGGATTCTTTGTTATAAATATATTGTCTGCCCACCTACAAACAGAGTAGAAGTTACTGTGTGATGACGCAAGCATACAAATAGTGATTGCATAATACTCTAAAGTTTTTCTATAAATAGGCTATTTCTGATTCAGTTCAATGTACACTTCAGAATTAATAAGAATTCCTCCTTCTACTCTCTCTAAAATTGTCTCAGTTTTATAATTTCTCCGGTTTTACAACACGTTATCAGCACGATCGGTCTAGTTTGTCACCGGTCTCTACCTCTATCATCTCAGGAAATTTTTTTATCACAAGCCTCTACCTCTATTAACTTAAGGTAAAAGTCCTGTCACGAGCCTCTACTTTCATTAGATCAAGGAAAAATCCTATCACAAGTCTCAGCCTCTAGCTCTACTATTTTAAGATAAAAATCGCAAGCTATTCTACTTGTAATACTCGTATAACACCACTGCTATATATAAAAAAAGGCTCTGCCACCTATTTATAGTTATGTGATGTGATTACGAAAAGCTAAATTATTATACTAATTATATTTATATACCACCACTACTATATATGAAAGGGATGCTCTGCCCTATTTATAGTAAAGTGATATGATTATGACAAGCTAATAATATTTCTTGTTATTATTTTTACTAACTTCTCGATTGATGCTTGCGCGGAATAAACCCCCGAACTACTAATATTATATATTTTATTACTCTGCTATTTATATCTTTATAATTACCTACTGAAATATTTACCGAGTAGCGTAGTGTGCAATATTTATTTCAATATTTATTACTTCATTAATTATGTCTGCAAAACACCCACCAAGTAAAGTGGCGTGCCTATATTATATCTCATAAATATATAGTACAATGCATTTATTTTACCATCTTCTTAATTATAACATTTAATTGTATTAAATCCAAATTGATTTTCTCTCTCCTCTAACGGCTATATAACCGCAATAAACGGCTAGTTTTTAATCTATAAATTGGTGAATTTTAAACCACATAACTCACTTCTCAATCTCCTTTCATTCTCAATTTTCTTCATCATCTCCAAAAGCTTTTTAATCTAAACGCAAAATGCTTAGTCCATTTTTTTGAAGTTTATTATTGTTGTTATCATCATCAATATTATTATCCTTTTTATTGGAGATATGTCTCCAAGTGATTTTCATCTGAATCTTTTACTTTTAATGTTTATTTTTCTCCTTTTATTTATCTCTGTTATGATTGAGATTAATTTTACTATTTTGTTGTGAAATAAAAATATTGTGATTCTAATTATTTGTATATTTTTTTATAGTTATCACCATGCCAAAATTTTCAAAGTTTGAATTCATTTCACTTGATATCACGAGAAGAAATTATATGTCTTGGGTTATTGACATAGAAATGCATTTCGAGTTAATGGGTCTCACTGAAACCATAAAAGAGATGAACTCTACATCGTCTCAAGATAAGGTAAAAGCGACGATCTTTATCCGTAGACATCTTGACGAATGCTTAAAATGTGAATATCTCACAGTAAGAGATTCGTGAAAAAATTTTAAAGAAAGATTTGATCATCAAAAGGAAGTTGTGCTTCCTGTCATACGTGATGAATGGAATGCTTTGCACTTTCAAGACTCAAGAAAGTCAGTGACTATAACTCTGCAATGTTCAGAATAGTATCCCAATTGAAATTTTGTGGGATGGATATCACATATGAAGAAATACTGAAGAAAAATTACTCTACATTTAATGCATCTAATATAACACTGCAACAGTAATATCAGTTACGTGGTTTTAAGAAATATTCTGAACTAATTTCATCTCTTCTTATGGCAGAGAAGAATAATGAACTTTTAATAAAAAAATCATCAGTCTCGTCTTACTAGTTCAGTAGTATTTCTATAAACAAATGTTGCATTTTCTAAAAATTATGGACGAAAATATAATCATGGTCATGGTCGTTGACGTGGTCAAAGTTGTTATTACAGCCCTTAACAAAACACAACGATCCACAAGAAGCATCATGTAGAAAGACATGATAAAGGAAAAGATGTTTATGAAAGTTCTCTTCGGAATCCTGAAACTTCCTGTTATAAATGTGGCTCCAAAGAGCACTGAGTTCGAGTGTGTCGAACACTGGAGCACCTTTGTAAGCTTTACAAGGCATCCTTAAAAGGAAAAGAAAAGAAAGTAAATTTCATTGAACATGGATGATTCAACTTATCTTGATGCTTCAGATTTTACTGATAATTTTGTTGATCTTTCAACCCATCGTGATTTTATGGATACTGGTGACAATTAGATAAATGATTGTATTACCATGTTTTACTATTTGTAATTGTCAAAATTATTTTTTAATGTAATATTTCATTTATAATAATATGTTTAAAATTTTATTCTCATCAAATGATTTATTTTGCATGAACCTTGATATAGATTATACTAATGATGAAGTCAAGACCAAAACTGGAGATATTTGTATACTAGATAGTGTTACAATGCACACTATTCTCAAATATAAAAGTTACTTTTCTGATTTAAAATCAACAAAAACAAATATCAATACAATATTAGGTCCTATAGACTTGATTGAAAGAACTAGTAAAGCTAGCTTTATATTGCAAAATGGAGCAAAATTTTTCTTAAAAGACACTTTATTTTCACTAAAATCCAAAAGAAATTTGTTGAGTTTTAATGATATATATCTTCATGGATATTATACTCAGTCTGTAACTGAAGGAAGTATGAAGTATATGTATCATACTACTTATATATCAGGAAAGAAGTACATATTAGAAAAACTACCAAAGCTTTTCTCAGGATAACATTACACATATATAACTGTAATTGAGTCACATATGATAATTAAAGAAAATACACAGACATTAACTCTACGGCATGACCGTTTAGGTCATCCTGCTTCAATAATGATGCGAAGAATTATTTATAAATCACATGGGCATACCTTGAAGGGCCAGAATTAAAATTTTATGTGAGGCTTGTTCTCTTGGAAAATTAATCATGAGACCATCACCAGTTAAAATAAAAACTGAATCACCTACATTTTTTGAACGTATTCAAGATGATATATGAGGGCCTATTCACCCACTGTGTAGATCATTTCGATACTTTATGGTTTGATAGATACCTCTAGTAGATGATCACGCGTTTGTCTATTATCAACTTGCAATGTGACATTTGCAAGATTTCTTTCTCAGATAATTAGATTACGAGCATAATTTTTTAATTATACAATCAAGAAAGTTAGACTTGATAATGTTGGTGAATTTACGTCTCAAGCCTTTAATGATTATTTTATGTCAATTGGGATAGCTGTTGAGTATCATGTTACCCATGTACATACACAAAACAGTTTAGCTGAATCACTGATTAAGCGCCTCCAGCTTATTGCTAGACCATTAATAATAAAAACAAAACTTTCTATTTCTATATGGGGTCATGCAATTTTACATGCTGCGGCATTAATTTCTTATCAGACCAAGTGCATATCATGAGTACTCCCCTTTACAATTAGCATTTGATCAAGAACCAAATATTTTCCATCTCATAATTTTTAGTTGTGCGGTATATGTACCGATTGCTCCACCACAACGTACAAAGATGGGTCCTTAAAGAAGACTGAGAATATATGTCGGGTATGAATCTCCATCTATCATAAGATATTTTTAGCCTAAAATCGATTATATTTTTACGGCTCGGTTTGTCGACTGTCATTTGATTGAGGCAATTTTCTCAATATTAGGGGGAGAAAAGAAAAACAAGGAGAAGGAGATTACATGGAGGGAACCATCTTTATTGCATCTTGATCCTCACAAAAAATAATGTGAGTCAGAAGTGCAAAAAATTATACATTTAGAAGAAATAGCAAATCAATTGCCAAATGTGTTCACTGATATAAAAGAGTGACCAAATCATACATACCGCTATAAATGTTTCTACTCGGATTGAAATCCCAAAAGGACAATCCGAAAATGAAATCACTAATGAGTCTAAGACACGCCTAAAACGTGGTGACCAATAAGTTCCAAAGATAAAATCCTCAAAAAAAGAAAATGAGTATAAAAACATAATAACCCCAATATAGAGGAATGTGTTCCAGAAGAAACACAAAATACGATAAATGAAGAAATAGAAAACCCTGAAGGTATAAAAAATTATGAGATCTCTATTAATTATGTCAATACAAGAGGATTATGGAATCAAAATGAGATGAAAAGTATGGATGAAATATTTTCTTATTCTGTAGCATGTGATATTGTTAACGGAAGTGAGGATCCTGAACCAAGATCTGTCACTGAATGTCAAAATAGACATGATTGGACAAAATGAAAAAAGACGCTATACATGCTGAATTGAATTCGCTTAATAAGTATAAAGTATTTGGACCTATTATCCTCACACCTGAAGCCGTGTGACCAGTAGAAAACAAATGAGTTTTTGGGCGAAAGCGCAACAAGAAAAATAAGATTGTGAGGTATAAAACTAGACTTGTTGCTCAAGGTTTTTCACAAAGACCTGAAATTCATTATGAAGAAACGTATTGTCGTCCTAGCAGTTTCTAAAAATTAGAAATGCGTCTTATTAATTTTGCAGCTTATTTATATAGATCGCTTGATAGCGATATTTATATGAAAATCGCTGAAGAATTTAAGATGCCTGAAGCATCAAGTTCAAAACCCAAATAATTATATTCGATCAAATTACAAAGATCGTTATATGGGTTAAAAAAACAATCAGGACGCATGTGGTATAATCGCTTAAGCGAGTATTTGTTAAAAGAAGGATATGTGAATAATCCTATATGCCCTTGTGTTTTTATAAAGAAAACAATATCTAGATGCATTATAATTGCTGGTTATGTTGATGATTTAAACATCATTGGGACTCATAATGAAGTCCTAGAAGCAATGATGTATTTAAAAATGAATTTGAAATGAAAGACCTTGAAGAAACTAAATATTATATTGGTTTATATAGATTGAACACCTTTAAAGTGGAATACTTTTGCATCAATCAAATTATACTGAAAAGGTCTTGAAACGCTTTAGCAAGGATAAAGCAATTGTAAAACCCCGTTCCTGGAATATGTACTTAGATAAGTATTCTAATTTTTTGATCGTATTTTTTGATTTAGTTTTTGTATTTGTTTTTGTTTTATAATTATTTGTGTGATTATTTTGTATTGAATCCATATTCGTGGGCTCGGAGTCAACCTTAGTCTGAACTAAGGACCCGATCCCTGTATTACTCGATTTGGCCTTTCTGGTAGTCCGATTTGATCGATTTCAGATTCAAATATCGTTTTTCAATATTTTAAATTTTTTATGATTTTTTAAAAATTTTCAGAATTAATTTGCAAAATCTTCAAAACAGGTGTCGATCGGTATCGCTGATCGATTCCCAGATTTTTAGTTTTCAAATGGAATGAATTTTTAGAAACGGTTTTCACATTACTTCTTAGAATCTCACTTTCTATCTAAATACATTTTTGAGATTTTTCTGAATTTATCGAAAATCTATCGGTTTTGGTGTCGACTAATATCGCCGGAAGATTTCAGGATTTTTAATTTGAAAACTAGATTGAATTTCTCGAATCCGATTTCACCAGGCACCTTAAAATAATATTTTCTATTTTTGAGAATTTTTCGGAGCGTTTATGATATAGTCGATTTTACCCGCATTAAAATAATTTTTTCTTTTTCTTTCTCTTTTTCCTTTCTTTCTTCTCCACCCGCTCCCGTACCCTCCCCCATTCCCTGCCAACGAACCAGAGCTGCAGCAGCAGCCCATTCTCCCCATCTCCACCATACTCTCCCTCTCCCTTTCTCTTTCCTTCTTTCTTCCCATTCTCTCCATCTCCAATTCTCCCTCTCCTTATCTCCCACACTCTACTCTTCTTCCTTCCCCATGACCGTCGGCTAACACCAGACCCGCCGCCGGCGCCTCCCCTCTAGCCATCACCTCCACCAAGTTACCTCACATCTGAAAGTACACCTAGAGGGGGGTTGAATAGGTGTAAGGCTAATCTAATGACAAATGATGCGGAATAAAAACAAATTGCAACACACTTAGTGTAAGTAAAGAGTGTAGCCGAATTCCCAGTGAAGGGCTTTGGACTATCTCCTCTAAATTCCTCTAAATAAGAGTTGAGGTGCTATATGAAGCTCTCTTAGTTTAACACAAGTATGGCACACAATCAAAACCAAGCATATAAATGATATGAGCAATATGATGCAATGCACAATAAGAGAGAGAGAGAGAGAGAGAGAGAGAGTTTAGAGATAGTGAATCAATCGCAAACACAAAGATATGTTTTGAGGTTCGAGCCACTGCTCTACGTCTCCGCCTTCACATAGAAGGATTTTCACTATATCGTCCACACAGGACTTCCCACACAGGGGACCTCCACTAAGGATTTGGGTAATACAACTTTGGAGTACACAACTCCTCTCTTAACTAACAACAATCTCTACACTAGAGGCAAGACACAATAACAATCACCTCTACACTTAGAGGGATGGGCACTTAGCCAAAACAAGATCAACCTCTCACTAGAGGGATAAGGCTCAAAGCCAACAACACCACAAACACCTCTACACTTAGAGGGATAACAACTAAACCTCCACAATCACCTCTCACTAGAGGGATTTCAATACAACCTCCACAATCACCTCTTACGAGAGGGATATCACAAAGTAAAGAAGGTTACAACACTTGGTGGTCTCCACAACCACAAACCATTTTCCTCACAAAACAAGATCCTAATAGATAGGATAGATAGATAGCTCAAGTGTGAGAAAATAAAGAGTTTGAAAAATAATTCACAAAGAAAAACTCTTGGAAAAACTTTTAGGATAGCTATAGAAATGAAGATCAAAAACCAATTTTCAAAGACTCTATTTTTCTTTGAATTTTCCAACCCTTTTTAAAACAAATAAAGATGAAATCTTTAAGCCCAAAACTCTTTTAAAAACTTGTTGTTAAAGACTTGTAAAGATGGGAAATTTTCTCTTCTAAAAACTTAGCTAAAACAGCTCGAGAGGATGGGTATTTATAACCCACCAAAACTCTGCCCGTCGGCAGCCAGGAAAGGTCAGAAATGACCTTCCGGTCGACCGTCGGGTCGACCGGCCAACGGTCATTTTTATGACCGTTGAGCCACCGGTCGACCGCCTAGTCGACCGGGCCTGGAACCAGAGAGCAGCAGCTCTCTGCCAGTCGACCGCCCGGTCGACCGGGACTGGATACAGAGAGCAGCAGCTCTCTGCCGGTCGACCGCCCGGTCGACCGTGGCCATTTCCAGAGAGCAAAGGTCTCTGGTGGTCGACCGGGTCGGTCGACCAGCCTACCAGCCAAAGCTGCCGTTCACGTTTGTGCACGTCGGTCGACCGGACCGGTCGACCGACTTCTGCCTCAGTCAACCGGCAGAAGGCCAGGTCAAAATGTTTAGGGATTAAAAACTTGGTTATTTTGACTTTAATTAAATCCCTTAAAACCACATAAATTTCACAAAAATAAGTTCTTTTAAGATCTTTGAATACCAAATATGTGTGACTAAAATTCAACACATATTACAAACATTTTGAACCATTTTTGTGATATTGAAATTTGACTTAAAGCAAAAAATCGGTATTTTCCAAACTTGGATTTTTGAAATGAAAAACCGTTTTCTCCAAAACTCATCTAAATACAAAAACATGATATTGAAACAACTTTGAAGCATATAGTATATGGATAGTATCCAATATACATATAAAGATATCTATCTATGTTTTTGACATGAAATCCAAAATCAGTTAAACCGAAAAACAAAAACCAATAAACTTGAAACTTGTGTGTGTATGTGAACTTGAGCATATCAACACTATCTAATCTTTACACAAGATCTAAACACTAAACTAAAACACAAATCGAAGTCTTCTTAACTCCAAGCTGACTCGATTCAAACACGATCCACCGAGCTTAACTCCAACCGAGTACTAGATGCGATCTTGACGCTCGAGCTCTTGAATTAACATGTGAAAGCTCTAAAACACCTTTGTTGAAGCTAATCACCTACTAATATTTTGATCAAATATCTGAAACTAAATATCACAAGATTATTAGTAAACTATAACTACATGAGTTAATCATCATCAAAACTAGAGTGAATGGCCTCTGGGCCAATAACATCATCTCCCTTTCCAACTCCATCTCCAACTACAACAACTACTACTAACTCCAACAACTTCACCACCTTCACCTTCTTCCCTCTCTTCCACCATGGTGGCCACCATCACCACCACCTAGGGCCGGCCACCTTCCCCCCAAGCTCCTTCTTCTCTTCACTTTCCTCCTCTTCAATTTCCACTCTTCCTTCTCCAATTTCACCAAAACCCATTACCACAATTTCCTTCTACTTCAATTCACCATCAATCCACCTCCTCCTCCACTTCCAACACCCCAACCACTATCTCCTCCTCCAACTCCCCTACACCACCACCTTCAACCAACACCACCACCACAATAACCACCATCTCCAACAACCACAAACAACCACAACAACAACATCAACAACAACACCCAAACCCCACTCCACCTCCTCCACCCTAGGGACGCTGCCGGCCACCCCTCCTCGTAGGCCGCCCCTCCGGCGGCGGCCAGAGCCGCCAGCCACCACCCAAGACCCCCCTTCTCTTCTTTCTTTCTTTCTTTCTTTTCTTTCTTCTTTCTTTTCCCTCTTTCCTATTTTACCCCCTTCTTTTCCCTCAAATTCTCTCCCTTACCCCTATTTATTTCCAGCAAACACACACACACACACACACTCTCTCTCATACACACTTTCCTACAAGCCTCTCTCTCCAACATCTCTCTCTCTCTTTCATTCTCTCCGAGCTCGCTCCTCTCTCATTCTCTCTCTCAATAACTTAATATTAATATATATGTATATTTTAATATGAATTGGTGACGTGCATGTGTTTCTGGTATTCCGAGATTTTACGGCATTTTTCGGTGATTTAAGGCGAGTATATTTTCTGTGTTACTTCATGCTTTTCTATCATCGTTTCATACCTAGTGATTGCTATTTTAACGTCTATTGCATAATATATTGATATGCGAATGCCTTGTTACCATCATTACATGCCAAATAATTGGTATCCTGCTTTCTAATACATGATACATCGTTATGTGAGTTGATATATGATATGCAAGTGATTTTTTAAAATTAACATGTTATATGAATACATGTTGGCCGTTTTATAATTCATTTAGCTGGTATTATACTTGCATGGATATGCCTAGATACGCTCCCGCTTCGCTCGGCTCCGCATAACTAATTAGAAGATTAATTTATTGTTGTTATAGATATGATTGTGAAGAGTTTGAAATGTTTAACTATACTGTTCTCCTATATCATGTTATATGCAGGATGATTACTTGACATATGATGCTGTAACTCTGTATTCAACTCACATAATACCGACATGTTAATTACCTGACCCTGATATGTATATACTTGACACCTGATACCTGACACTTGATATCTGACACTGGTACTTGACATGTTATCATTTGACACCTATACCTGACACCTGATATATGACACCTGACAATTGACATGCTATCACTTGGTACTGACACATTTGACTGATATTGTGACACCTGACTGGATATTATTACACCTGACACCTGTATTACATTGCATATTCATGATTATCACTTTTACGGGACTTGGCATGATTATTATTTGTTACCAGACATTTGATACTCCTGAACTTCTGTGCTCCTGAACTCCTATATACTTGGAACCCTGAAAAAGAGAGACCCTGACATTATGCTCCTGATATTATACTCATGTTGATCCCCGTAATAGGATAATCATGGATATCGAATTATCGTGGATTCCTTATGGACATTATCACTGGACAATTTGTAATAATTAAACAACTTACACCGGGACGAGGGGAACTGATGGGTATCGATATACCTTCCGTGTTTATGGTTGCCATTCAAATGTTGTGCATCTAATTTCTGGGATTCGACCTGGAGGCCATCAGGTGTGTCTGTGCAGTATACTGGCACCTCTACTCCCCAGCCTGCCTGTCGGGTGTGCCATAAGCCCCTGGGCCTATGCCCGTGGGAGCGGTGACACCCTATTCCTGTTCGGACGTATACTAAGTCCTACGGGCATATACCAAGTCCTACGAGCGTATACTAAGACATACGGGCATATAGTACGTCCCGGTACCTAGCTGTACATTCCGGCTCAGTACCGGATACTCCTAGACCGTTGTCCCGGGCATGCACAGGACCCATTCTAAACATGGTTTGTCGATCCACATCAGTTTCCAATAACCAACCTCCCTCGACTTATATGCGGAGGTATATGGTATAGGACATATGCCCAAACATACAAATTGGACGAGTCTTAATAATTAATAATAACATGCTACTGACATCTGACTAGCGACATACTTGATCTATACTTGTGAGACCGGTGACCCATTACATTCTCCTGCTCGCCACTTATATGTGACATCTATGCTACTGTGTTGAATTACCTGACTTGCTTATTTTTGGGTTTCCATACAGTTTCTATGCATGTTTTTCGATTCAGATTTATTGATATACATGTATTTACTTGATTCTAGATTTACCGTCGTTCCTTTAATTTCCTTTATGTTATTTGTCATTGCCTGTACCTGTATGCCTAAACCACATCACATGATCATGTACACGTGTGACTGCCTGAGCACGCCAACTGGCTTTATCATATATACTCACCGGGTTGCTTTCTGACAACCCTGGATCCTCATGTCCAGATCCTGAAGTTTGGATTTTGGCGGCCTTGCTGTAGTAGATCAGAGTGGCGCAGTAGAAGCGTGGATTAGCGGTTGCCTGTGCGGACCCTCTTTCTTCCAGCCTCCCCTTGATCGGCTCACGAGATTCTCATCTTACTACTCGTGAGTACTATCCCATATTTCATATTGTACATCATGCTTTTGCGCTTCTTGGTGATCTTATATTCTTGATTTATTGTATCACGCTTTGTGATAACTGCGTACTTGTATTATTATTACTGGAATGTATATTACCACTGTGCTTCCGTACTCTGATTCTTACCTGTACTGATGCTTAGCGCATATACTTGAGGGTATTTCTGACCGCGTATATAAGTCGCAATAACGTCTCCGTACCCGTGGGATCGGTGCGTTACAACAATTCCTTTAAGCACTCTAATGGTTGTTAGATCATTGAATGTGAAAAATGATCCACTTCGCCCTCGCGAAGATAATGAAGAGGTTCTTGATCCTAAAGTATCATACCTAAGTGCAATTGGAGCTCTTATGTATCTGGCTAAGTGTACCCGATCAGATATAGTATTTGCTACTAATCTATTAGCAAGATTTAGCGCATCTCCTACATGGAGACATTGGAATGGTATTAAGCATGATGACTCGAAGAGTGATGATGAGTGATGGGTGATGATGCTGGTGGTCTAGGTGTCCGCATGGAGATGGAGATCGGCTTTAGCCATGGCTGCGGGTGAGAGAGCGATAGGAAGGAGAGAAGAGGTGGTGGTTGTGTGCGGGCGATGAGGAGGATGGCGGCACGGATCGGAGGGTGGCAGAGAAGATGGGCGCAGCTCGGTCTTGGATCATGGCCTGAGGGAGGAGAAGAAGGCCATGTGGGTTGTTCTGAGGGCACGAGGAGGAGGGTGGCTTATGTGAGATGGTCATGATTGCGGGGAGGAGAGATGAAGAAGAGGGGGAGATGGCTGGCGGTTGTGGGTGCTCGGTAGAGAAGGAGCTTGGGGCTTGGCTGGTTGCAACGCGAGAGAGGATGAAGTAGGGAGTGCTCGTGGGGTTCGGCGGAGATAGCCGTCGGCGGCGGGTCATGGGTTCATTTGGTGTTGACGATGATGAGATTGAGTGGCGGGCGACGATTTGACGCGCGCAGAGGGGGGGCTCGACTGCAGGAAGATGAAGAAGAAAAGGGAGGAAGAGAACACATGGCGACTTGGTGAGGGTTAGGTTAGGGCTTTGAGTGAGGTAGGAGGATGATGGTATTTAAAGTGGGGGGAGAGAGAGAGCTTGGTCCTGGGTTGGATGAGCTTGGACCTGAGTTTGAATGAGGAGAAAAATAGTAGGAAAAACATATTTGGGCTTGGTCATATGGGTTAGGCTTGGGTTAATTGAAAAAAGTTGAAATAATAATACTAATAATAATAATAACCATAATAATAATAGTAGTAGCAATACTAATAGCAGTAATAATAATAATAATAATCCATACCAATTTCATATTAATGGTAATTACAATAAATAATAATGATCATAGTAATCAATTATAATTAATAATTATAACTCATACAAAATCGTAATTAATCCCTTAATACAAATTACATACACATTAAAATACTATTTTATTATTAAATCATGTATTAAAAAATATGGGTATTACAGCGCGGCTTGGATCTATGTTGTGATGCAGATCTGGGGTTGCTGCCGTTTTTCCTCTGACTGATCCAGAATCAGGCGGAGTTGTGCATCATTTTGGTCTCGATCAACCCCTTCCACGCAGAGTTCGTCATGCTAATGTCGATCAGGATGATCGCTTCTGTTCTATATACCAATGTGAACGACGTTTCACCGTCGGGACGTGCTTGGTGGTCCTGTAGGCTCGGAGCATCCTAGGGAGTTCCTCAGCCCATTTGCTCTTTGCTCTGTCCAGGCTTTTGCACAGGCTGTCAAGGATGGTGCGATTACTAATCTCAGCCTGACCATTGCCTTGAGGATAGTAGGGTGTGGAGAACTGGTGGGCGATCTTATATTTATAGCAAAAGTTGGCCACTTACTTGCTGGCAAAGTTTGTCCCGTTGTCGGAGATAATGGTGTGGGGGAGTCCGAAGCGACACACGATATTCTGCCAAAGAAATCTGACAATCTGTTGACCAGCGACTTCGGAGAGTGGCATCGCTCTGACCAATTTAGTGAAGTAGCCAGTGGCCACCAACAGGAACCGCAACTGAGGTTGTGCTCGGGGGAGTGGACCAACCACCTCCAACCCCCATTGCAAGAAATGCCAAGGACTTCGCAAAGTGTGGAGGTCGGTACTCGGTCTATTTAATGCCTAGGTGAATCTCTGACATTGCGAGCATTTCTTCATATAATCCTTGGCATCATCGAGCATCTTGGGTTAGTAATACCCTTGATTGATGACCTTATGGACGGAGGAGCGGCCTCCCGAATGATTCTCATAGTCGGCATCATAGATTTCTTGCATCTCTCCGAGCTTCGTATGGTCCGAGGCACCTCAGGTAGGGGTCAACATGAAACTTGAAGTAAGATTTCTTGTATAAGACGTCTCCGAGGAGCACGTACTTGGTGGCCAAGTGCAGGAGCTTCAGCGCCTCCGCTCTGTCATCGGGGAGCGTCCCATCCTTCAGATAAGCAATGATAGGATCCCTCCATCCTCGAGGTATCAAGGCGAAAGACCTCCCCGATAGTTCGTTCGACGCTCGGCTTGGCAATGTGCTCGATGGGGATCTTCCATCTGAACTGAAACTTTGTGGCTGCCCCCAGGTTGTCAAGTGAGTCAGCATGATTGTTTTCAGATCTGGGGACCCATTTGAAGTTGCATCGGGGGATTTTAAATTTTAGCTCGAGGGCCAGTTGTAGGTACTCCCACCATACGAGCATCCCTTGCGATGTATTCCCACTGACTTGGTTAATTATTGGTAAGAAATCACATCAAATTTCAAGCCCTGTAACCCCGAGCGTTATATCTATTAGGAGTCCAGTTAGGACTACCTCATACTCGGCGTCGTTGTTGGAGGCCGGGAAGCCGAAGGTAAAAGACTGCTCGATGATAGATCTTTCTGGAGTGGTGAGGACAATCCCAATGCCTACCCCCATGCTGTTTGAAGCTCCATCTACATTCAGAATCCATCTTTCCAATAAGTCACATTGTTGCCTCAGCTCCGATGCCCATTTCGATATCTGTCCTGTTACTTATGGATTCTCTATAACGCTTCACAGGGGATGCTCCGTGAGGACCGTGATCGGGAAAGTCTGAAAGTAGTGCTTGAGCTTCCTCGAAATGATGAAGAACACGGGCACCAGTTTTTCTAGCCTTTAGTATTTGGTTTGTGGTCCATTCATAGAATGGCTAATGTAGTATACCAGCTTCGGACGCCTTCATCTTCACGAATCAGGGCTCCGCTCACGGCTGACTCCGAGACGGCTAGATAAAGGAACATTATTTCAACCGAGGTGGGCTTGGACAAGAGTGGTAGTGAAGCCAGATATCTCTTCAAACCTTGGAAAGCTGTCTCGCATTTTTCGTTCTAGTGGAAATCAACCTCTTTCTTCTTCAAGGCTTGGAAGAAGGGCTTGCATTTATCCATGGATCGGCTGATGAATCGGTTCAAAGCAGCGAGATGTCCATTCAGCATCTGGACCTCTTTCATACATGTAGGCGACTTCATGTTTAAGATGGTGGATATCTGGTCAGGTCAGCCTCGATGCCCCTTTAAATGACCAGATGCCCTAAAAACTTCCCCGAAGCAACCCTGAATGTGCACTTTTCGAGATTGAGCTTCACCCTGTACTTTCGCAAAAGGTCAAAAGCTTCGTCCAAATGTTAGAGGTGATTCATACGCATGAACTTTTCACCAACATGTCATCAACATGCACTTCCATTGTGCTCCCAATCAGATTCTTGAAGACTTTGTCAACCATGCACTGGAAGGTGGCCCTGGCATTTTTTAGCCCGAAGGGCATCACCTTGTAGCAATAAACTCCCCGACCAGTAGTAAAAGCAGTCTTGTCTTCATCTGGTCGGTGCATCTTGATCTGATTGTACCCGAAGTAGGAATCCATGAAGTTGAGAAATTCATGACTGTCGTTGCCTCTACCAGCTAATCGATCCTTAGGAGGGAAAAGCTATCTTTTGGCATGCTTTATTGAGGTTAGTGAAGTCGATGCAGACCCTCTACTTGCTATTTTTCTTCTTCACGAGGATGGGATTGGAGCGCTAGTTAACGTAGAATGTCTCTCGGATGAAGCTGGCATGTAGTAGGCGATCAACTTCATCACTGATGGCCTGACTCCGCTACTTGTTCATTTTCCTTGGCTTCTACTTTACTGACTTAACATTCGATTTGATAGAGATCTTATGGCAGATAATACTGAGATCAATTTCGAGCATATCGGTGGGAGCCCACGCAAATACATCAAAATTGTCCGACAAGAACTTTTTGAATAAGGTCTTCTCCTGAGGATGCAGCTTCGAGCCGATTAGGACTTGCTCTGGATGATGTGGATCTACAAGAAACGCCTCGGGTTCCTCCTCGGTCATGTTGTCTGGGTCTCCCGACTTGATGGGTGAGTCAGGGTTTGGATCTTTCGACTCGGCAGGGGAGTCAGAGTCTTGGCTTTTGTCCTTCTGTAATTGCTATTAGTCAGCAATTCTCTTTTATTTCTTCTCATTGGGGGAACCTTTGTCAGAGACTGCTCGGAAGGTCTTTGTCATCCAGCCGGATTTCTTTCGAGCTACTGCAGCTACAATTCGGGCCAACACCCGATCACCCTTAATGTCAGCCATTCCTATCGGTGTGGGGTTGATGATGAGTGGACGGGACTGCCCTCATCATATAAATCCATGGTGTAACACCCCATTCCTAGAATACGTACTTAGATACATGTTCTATTTTTTCGATCGTATTTTTCGATTTTCTCTCCATTTTTTGCTTTAGGGATTATTTATGTTATTATTTTGCATTGGATCTGGATTCCTGGACTCAGAGTCACCCGAGTCTGAACCGGGGACCAGATCCTAATACACTGCTCGATTTGGTCTTTCTGGTAGTCAGATTTAATCAGTTTCAGTTTCAAACATTATTTTCTAATATTTTAGATTTTTTGTGTTTTTTTAAAAAAATTTCAGAATTATTTTGAAAGATCTTCAAAATCGGTGTCAGACGATATCGTCGATCGATTCTTGGATTTTTAGTTTACAAACGGAGTTGAATTGCTGAAATCTACTTTCACTTTATTTCTCAGAATCACATTTTCTACTTTAGTGCATTTTTGGAGATTTTTTCTGAATTTATTAAAATTCGATCGGATTTGGTGTTGGCCAGTATCACCGGTTGATTCTAAGATTTTTTTTTTAAATTTGAAAATGGGATTGAATTTCTAAAAACTGATTTCATATTGTTCCACAGGATGATGTTTTCTACCTCTGGAGATTTTTGAAAATTTTTCTGAATTTATCAAATTTTACCTTATTAAAATAAATTATTTTACTTTAGATATTTCCCGCTTTTTTTCCCCATCTCCTGGGCTTGCCGCATGGCATGATATCTTCCCTATTTATACTTTCTTTCTCTCTTCCCTCATTCTCTCCTCTTTTTCTCTCTCCCCCACTCTTACCCTCTCTCCTTTCTCTGGGAGCGACCGCCGCCGCTCCCTTTGGGCCAGCGTTGCCACGCCGACGCCTCCTCCAGCAACCACAACGCTGGCGACCAACCCTAGGCTTCCTCTTTCTCCCCCCTTTTCCCTCTCTTCCCCCTTTTCTTCCCCTTTCTTTTTCTCTCTCTTCTCCCTCTCCCTCTCTCCCCCAAATCCAACCACTCCAACGATGGCAACACCCCCTGGCTAGCGCCGACGACCGCTCCAACGATGGCAACACCCCCTGGCTCTGATCCCCCTCTTCTCTTTCTCTCCCTCTCTCTTCCTTTCTCATCTCTTTTTCTTTCTCTTCCAAAACCACCACCTCCACCAGATCCGCCGCCGACCGTCTCTGGTGGCCTCCCCCGACGCCGTCAGCCGCCCTCTCTCTCCCCTTCTTTTTCTTTTTCCTTTTTCTTCTTTTTTTTCTTTTCTTTTTTCTTTTCTTCCCACTCCCTTTTCTCTCCCCCTGTGGCCGTGGCCGCGGCGGCCAGCCCCCCTCTCCTCTCCCTCTCTCTAGATCTATCTCTCCCTCTCTCTTTCCCTTTTCTTTCTTCTCTCTCCTTTCTTCTCTCTCCTCCCCCACCCTCTCTCTCCTTTGTGGGTCGCTGGTGCCCAGAGCCACCTAGCCGGCCACCACCTGGACGATCACCCCTCTTCTCTCCCTTTCTCTCTCTCATTCTCTTCTGTAACTCTCTCTTGGTCTCTCTATTTTCTCCCTCTAGCTCTCTCAGATGGTGGTGGTGGGTGGTGCTCGTGCACGTGTATTTGGAGTTTCAGGAACTTTACGGTGTTTTTCAAGGATTTTTTAGGTGAGTGTTCTCGTTTATGGGTTTCGTCACTTCGACGGGTGATTTGTATTATATGTAATATGTATCTGCATTGGTGGTATTGTAACTGTATTGTGGACATATAGATTCGTACCAGTGTTATGTATTGTATCAGTGTAGGTGTGTACACGTGTATTGTGGACTCGTGTAAATGTACCAATCCAGTGTAATTGTATTGGTGTGATTGTGTACATGTATATTGTGGACATGTATACTGTACCACTGTGATGTATGTGTGTAATAGTGTAGTTTAATTTCTGTACTTGTATGCTGCTGTATTATCTGCTCTATTATCATGCGTGACCGACCCTTCGTGGTCGTCAGCCTCCGGGCTCTACACTCAGCCTCCGGGCTTCACCACTCCACAGATAGTCTAATTATTACCATGTATATATGTGTGCTCGTGTGGAACTAACACTGGTGCAGGTTGCAGATTTAGCCCACTTCCTAGGCTGGCTATCTAATAGGTTTTATTCCTTGCACCCTCTGAGTTTTGTGGTAGCTACCGGGAGTGCGCTTAGTCCTTATGGTCTCCTTACAGCCCTTTGGGCGCTCATACCTTCAGGTCTTTCGGCCCCGCCTGGTGGGCGAGCCTAGCGCTCAGTGCTTTATCACTAACTCCGTTCGGGTGTAGTTATGCCGTGGACGCGGCTTCATCACGGGTGATACGGAGCGGTTTACCCGCCACCACATGCGTGCGTTAGCTTTGCCGCAAGCAGTAATCACTCTGAGTGTGATAGCCTTTAATGCTGTGCTCTAACTTCACTCCAGTCTTGCTTAGCTCCGCTTAATTGTTCGCTTGTCTGCTCGCTGACTTTATTTCAGTTTTGCTCAGCCTCCAAGATTCACTACTCTACTGATATCTTAGTTGTTATCTGTTATTGTGTTTACATGCGTGTGTATGGTACTAAGACCTCCGCAGGTACTTACTTTGCCTTCGGGCCTGTTAGCCCTTTGGGCTCTCGCCCACTTTCTTGAAACCAAACCGTTGGGTCTCTTAGCTACTACGCCTGGCAGGCAGACCTAGCGCTCAATGTTTTATCACTAACTCCATCCGAGTGTAGTTACGCCGTGAGCGCGACTTCGTCACGGGTGATGCGAAGCGGTTTACCCGCCACCACACGCGTGTGTTAGCTTTGCCGCGAGCAATAATCACGCCGAACGTGATAGCGTCTAGTGCTGTGTGTTAGCTTCGCTCCAGCTTTGCTTAGCTACGCTCTAGCTTTACTTAGCTCCGCTCCAGCTTTGCTTAGCTTCGCTTGGATGTTCGCTTGCTTGCTTACCCTTTGCCTGCTTGATAATTTAACTATTATTCTTTATTTAATAGTCGTAAAGAGTTTGAAACCCTTACTTATACTATTTTTCAAAAGTTGCATGTTTTCTGGTGTTTGTACCGATCTCCTGTATCGGTACTGTTTCCTATATCGTGTTATTCGATAGCTAATATCTGATTGTTATCGCTTGACATATTTTCACTTGATGTGCTAACACTTACCGTGTTATTACATGACACCTGGCACCTGCTTGTTATCACCTGACACATGTCTGTTATTAACTGACACCTGCCATACTTACACTTGACTCATGATTATCACATTACGGGAATGTAGTACCTGATATCCTGATATACTCTGTATTCCATTACACATGTACTCCTAATACTCCTGACTTGTTCCTACACATTCTTGTACTCTGATATTACATAATAAACTATAAAAAGGACAACTTACATCGGGTCGGGAGAAACCGATGAATATCAATATGTGTTCGTGTTTACAGTAGTATTAGGTATGTTGTACAACTCAAACTTTCATTTCTACCTGAGGGCCTCTAGGTGTTCCGAGGGGTGTGCTGGCACCCTCCTTCCTGTTACTTTCTTAAATGGGTATATAAATAAGACTCACCTACTATACGCCTTGCGGCCGGTTCTGAAACGCCAGCGATGGAACACCCTAGATCGTGTTCCCGGGCATGCACGGGACCCACTGTAAACATTGTCCATTGATACCCTCATTGGTTTCCAATAACAACCTCGGCTTACTCATATATGGATGCATGTGTGCTGAGACGCTAAGATACATACCTAAATATATGGGTAGGATGAGTAATAATAATAAGATACTAACCAATAATTTATCATGCTGTTTTGTAATTCGGTTTGTACACGCTAGGATTACGGTGAAGTGGGCATAAGGTATATAGATGAGGGTTTTCTTGTTTGGATTATTCTTTCGACGTACTTGTCTCATGAAGCTATAAACTGAGATTGTACAACTGGTTTTGCCTGTATTCAATTTTATTCAGTCTTATCGGTTTTATCAATTTTATGTTGTTTTCTTAGTTTAGGAGACAACTTGGGTTATATGAACTCAAGATACGGTGACGTGAGGTATAAGGTATATATGAGAGTTTCCTTATTTGGATTATTCCTTCGACAAACTAATCTTACGGATTTGTAATTTAGGCTTGTATAACTGGTTTTGACATATTTACTTTACTTGATGCTTCATTCTTGCTCATGTGTGTCTGTGTTCACGATGCGATTTTCAATACATGCTTTTTGATTCAGATTTATCGATACATGTGTGCTTGTCCCTGCACGCCACTTGACGCTCATCTTACTACTCGTTGGGTTGCTTGACAATCCTGAATCTGTATGCACAGATTTTGAAACTAGAGCTTGTGAATTCTCCCCGTTGTTGATCAGAATGCACAGTGGAAGCATGAATCATCAGCAGACCGTCCGTGGCCCTACCCTTCCAAGCCCTTTGCTCTCTCTCGAGTTTTCCTTTTGTAACTCGTGAGCGTTTTTTGTACTGTTCATAATTGTATATCTCTTTGTATTCTCGTACTTGCGCCTATCGGTGATGTAATATTCTTGTAATATTGTGTCACATCCTGTGATAACTTTGTAATTGTACTCATATGTTGAAATATATAATGCACCACGTACTTTAGTACTCTGATTCTTGCTGTACTGATGCTTAGTGTATATATGTGAGGGTATTTTTGACCTGCGTATATACGTCACAGTAACGTCTCCGTATCCGCGGAATCAGTGTTGGAACTTAGATTTTGATGATAACAAACTCATGACTATATATATATATATATATATATATATATATATATATATATATATATATATATATATATATATATATATATATATATATATATATCCTCACATTTGTGATGCAGGTGCTTTGGAGCTCAAATTGAAGTGATTTTATTGAGTTCTTGCAGCACCAGATGTTTACAATTTTTATGTATTTTTTAGTATTTTTTAGAAGACAGTAAAAGCCTTGAAATACACACACATATAGTCATTAAGTCGACTAGTTTTCTTATATAATCGACTAATATCCTATGTAGTCGACTTATACTCCTATATAGTCGACTAAAGTCTGTTCACAGAATGTTGGTTACTCGCTGTTTCTTAACTGTTCTCAGAGTTAGTCAACTAACCCTTCCTATAGTCAACTAGTTTTAGCTTCCAGAGACTTATTAGTCTGTATCAGTTCAATATAGTCGACTTGGTTCTTTAGTTAGTCCACTCACCTAGGCAAAAATTCATATACTAGTCAACTAATCCCAGTTCCTAGTCGACTAATATTCAGTTTCTGACTGTTATTCAGTTTTGATATTCTGGTGCTTTCCCAACGTTTTGATTTTCTAATTTGAATTGATAACTTCCCTGACTGACCATTGTTCTCACCTATAAATAGGGATGTTGTCCTTGGATTAATTCACCAATTCAAATCATTAGTTTTCTGTCTAAAACTCTAATAAAAAGTTCTGTTTTTTCAGAAAATTATTTTTTTCACTTTCTGTTCTTCACACAATTCTAAATCCCTTGTAAAGAATTCTGAGAGTCCTCCTATAAGATGCCTTGTTCACAATCACATATAAGTTTCAAGGCTTATAAGTTATACTGTATTCCATCAAGAAAGTGTCTTCTTAGTGTAAAGAAGAGTTGTACAGATTTGACGAAGGGTATTTTGTCAAGTGGTGTACATGAGTTGATTTTAGGGTGTATCAAAATCAAGATAAGAAAAATCTCAAGCGGTTGCTGAGGGACTGGATGTAGGTCATAAGGACCAAACCAGCATAAAATCTCTCGCGTTTGCGTTTGAAATTTCTGAGATTTATTCTGTTCACTTATTTTCTTGCAAGTAGTTTACTTTTTGTTATTAAAAGTTTATAACACTATTCACTCTCCTCTAGTGTTTGTGTTGCCTTGTTTATACATCCTACAATCGGGGCGTTACACGTGGCCTCCTAATGATAGCGTTGTAGGAAGATTCAATGCCAAGGATGTAGACTCTGTGACAACGTTGTATGAATCTGCTCGGACGAAGAACGTAACTGTTCTCGGTGAGCATGCCTCGCTCTCGTCAAATCTATAGAGAAGTGATTGGGTCTGAGGGAGAATCATCTTTCGAGCCAACTTGGAAGTGTCCTCCATCCGATCTAAAGCATGTCCGTACAGAATGTTGACAATGCTCCTTCCGTCGACCAAGATTTTTGACATTCGGTAACAACTGATATGCTTTGTCATAACCAAATCGTCGTTGTACGGAAAGCGCATGGCGTAGGTGTCGGTCTCCGAGAAGTAGATAAGCCTGCCTGGTGATGAAGTTGAGCTTGTTAATATTGCTGGGTAGTCATCTCTCTAGGCTTCATTGATGTAAATGGCCATTTCCTCTGTTGTTGTGCCTTCTATATGGAGGTGCTGAAGATGGCATTCACCTCCCTATGCTGAATGAGGCGATGCCTGCTTGACCGTCTTGTGGTGTGGGTGTTCCCTTTGTACTTTAGTCCCCCGAGGGTTGTCCCGGGTTGAGGATGAACTCTCGAAGATATCCCAAATTAACCAGATCCTGGAGGTGTCGTCGGAGGGTCCGACATTCGATTATAGGGATGACCCATCCTATCATGGAAGGTGCAGTAATCCCTAGATCCAGGTCCGTTCGACTGTTGCGAGAGCAGTCGAGTCGAGCGCCTGACTCAATGTTGGTCTTTGATGGCATTGAACACATGGTCGATGTGAATCCTTAATGGAAATAGGTCGGGCTCTACAGCGCCATCCTTGTTTGACTCGCGCGCGTGTCCGGGAGGTTTATGGACAACGACAGAGTTGTGGTTTAGATTCCTCCTCA
This sequence comes from Agave tequilana, assembly GCA_038442645.1. Taxonomy (NCBI): domain Eukaryota; kingdom Viridiplantae; phylum Streptophyta; class Magnoliopsida; order Asparagales; family Asparagaceae; genus Agave; species Agave tequilana. Next base: position 220,561 of record JAVJIF010031340.1, read on the forward strand.
GGGGAACTGCTACTTTGGCTTCTCGCCCTAGGATCCTTGTTTAGGGGAGGCGATTGGTCGCGCCCCCGAGTTGCTTCTTCGATCTGCATGTACTTTTGCGCCCGAACGAGAATGTCCCTGATTTTAGTGACATCTTTCTTCACCAGATGCTTGTAGAATGAGTGAGTGGCTTGCAACCCACTGATGAATGCATCGACAGCTATGTCTTCATTGCAGTTGTATACCAGCCATCTGGCTTTGAAAATAGTTAACGTAGTTTTTCAGGCTCTCTCCTGATTTCATTCTAACTGTGAGGAGATGGTTACTGTTCCTCTGAAACTCACTCCGAGATGCAAACTAATTGTAGAAGGTGTCAATTATATCATCGAAACTTCGAAGGGAATTCTTCAGGAGTAAGTAGAACCAATGGTAAGCGGCACCCTTGAGACTGGAAGGGAACACAAAGAAGAAGGTCGTTGTGAGCATAAATCGCCATTTTGTCTTGGAACTGGCGGAAATGAAGGAGGAGGGCGGGGTTCCCGAGCAGCAATCGGAGGAGGGCATCATGAATTTTCTCGGGAATCAGAGCGTGGTGATTTCCCTCTACAGTGGTGAGTCGGAGGGCCTCAGTCCGCTATGCTCCATTCCTTTCGGAGACTGCTGGCTCAATTAGTTGACCAGCTTTTGAACCAGGTCCGTAATGTCTTCAATGCGAGGGATTTCGAGTTACGGGGATGCTCTGAGTTCTCGGAGCGCTCGTCATCATCGTGAGTCTCTCACATGCCGCGCTTCAAACTGCCAGTGGCGTGTGCGGCTTTCCCGTCATGTTGTGGCGATGAGGGACCTGAGCTCTTTCCTCACCAGTTCGAGAGGACTGCGATTTTCACAATATGTCGACATGTTTAAGGAGTCTGGTCTGAACAAGAGTCGTTGCATCTTTTTCGAGGGCAATCGCCTCACGGAGTCAACCCATCTCTGTTTGCTCTTCCATCTGATTCTGCAGGCTGGAAAGCATCTGGAGGAGTTGCTCATTAGTGTGTCAGAGTTCAAGCGCGACTGTAAGGACCCTCTGTGGCAAGGAGAAAGACTGGGAATCTTCAGCATCGGTGATGTGGATGTCAAATAGGTTGGATGACGACTTGCAAGCTCGGCGACTTCAACACTTTTCCCTTCCCTTTCGAAGAGGCAGGGGCAACAGTTGTAGCCTGAGAGACGTTCTTCCTTGGTGGAGCCATGTCCGCAGTGCGAGGCTGTTTGAGGAGGGGTTAGGTTTTGAAAGTGGGAGAGATCTTCGAGCATAGACTCAAAATGTTCTCAATGAAAGCATCAAATGCGTTGGGTAATTCCCGAGGGAGTTATCCACACACCAAAGTATGAATTAATGGATAAATTATTCAGAGATCAAACCAGCGCACACAATTTTACGTGAAAATCTGAAAGGAAAAAACCACGGTGCAAGAGAGAGGATTCCACTATAATTCAGAGAAAATTACAATGGTAACTGTCTAATCTCGCGCGCTAAGGTTTCTGGGATTGATTGATCATCTACTCTCTCGTTGGAGGAGTTTACTATTTATACAGGTGGGTGTCTATTGGATAAGGTTACAGAGTTTGTCATCTATCTGAACATCTATCGTATCTCAACTGCTTATCTAGGAGGCAGTTGGAGCCAAACATTCTTATTTGAATTAGTAAAACCTATATTTATCTTTATCCAATGTGGTCTATCCAGCTGCTAATATGATTGATCTGCTCCGGACTGTAACCATCGGATTCAAATGAAGATTTGGCTTGAAGATAGAGGTACTTGTAACCGATTGTATCTCTATCCTTTGGCTGCTTAAACTGCCCGGAGTTTAAATGAGGTTAGGATTCTTCTTCAGATATTCTGAGTATGGACATGTGTCACACGATCGTCCAAGAGCTGGATGGACACGTGTCGTGATCTCGAGGGGGTCGAAAACTGACCACTACACATACATAAACTTAAGTGCTGCTTAAATTGTTGAGATTACTGTATTGAATTGCATTATGGAGGACGAGTTGACTCCTCGTTCCGAAAGTTAAAAATTAATAATATTGACCCCCTTGGAATTTATCTGACTTAAAAAAGACAGATATACGTTTTATTTGTGTACACGGTATGAGACTATGAACAAACATGTATTTGGGGATGTAGTGATATTGAGAAAGTACCAAGCAGATCAAGAGAATCACCAAGGATCAACGCAGATGATCCTCCCTCAAAAAATATCCATCGATTGTCAGCAACTGTAATTAGATATCCAAGAACAGTAAGCCCAAACGGGGTCCTAGATTAAGACAACATAATTTTCTACACAACTCCAAGCCATCTCATTTATTATTCAATTAAAATTTCTCCACATGAATGCAATATACTACCAGTTATCCGAAATATAACGTGTAAATGGAGAAAGAAATGAAAGGCATACCATATAAATCATGTACCTCTTGTAGCTGTGCTCACAGTCACAGGTCGATCCAGCTCAACGCTCACACTATGGCTGGAAAAAGAAAATAAAGTTATAAGAAACAAAAAAAATCAAATATAAGAAACAAAAAAAATCTAATTTAGAACCAATTCAAACGTGAAGGAATAGCACCATCACCAGTGCCCTGTTCCAGTTAATGACTTCAACCAGAACAGAAAAATCAAATATAAGCAGTAAAACACACAAGACACTTATATAATCAACCTGTCTTCAGGAGACTCACCTCCCATTACCATTACAAATGGTAGTGGTGATAATGTGACGCAGAAAGCAAAGGGCTTAGGTAGGTTGTTGATCGAGAACCCCATGCCAAAGCTGCACGAGTTGCAGAAAGCAAGAGGTTGTCTACCGGCTGTGATAAAGCTCCATTCCAATCGAGTCCTCCATACATGGAGCTTCCTCAACATAAAAAAGGTGTAACATAACCAAACGGGCTGATACATAAAAGATGAAGCAAGTTCTGGATTAAAAAGAAGATTTTAGGATTAAATCTCATGATGGAAACACTCATGATATTCGGACTAAGTGCCTTAGATTATTGATCAAAACCAAAGTTTTAAAATCATCCAAAAGAGAAGCAATAGCAAATAAAACAGCGCCATTTTTGTTCATCTCTACATTCTGGATGCAGATCCATATTCACATTTGTTTAGCTACTATATCACTAATGTTAGCAGGGAAGCAGAGACCAAAGAGCATCCTCAGAGCACCCTTAGCTGTGCAAGGAAAGCAGCACAAAGGTCGAGAAAGAGGAACGGTGGTCCACTGACCCTCTGCAGATCAAGGAGATACTTGTCCTCCCTCGTCTTGTAAAGCTAGAGTTTAAAGAAAAACCAATCAGTATAACTTTATGGATATACTGCTTGAAAAAATAACTTTATGAATCAAAGAAGAACTAACATAAAGGAACAGATAGAACATTCTGACGGAGAGAGAGTCCATCAATGATGTGATTATGGTATGCAAAAACATACGACATAATATCAGAATTCAAATCTTAGGCAGAACTAGCCTATTTGAACGGTGCCACTACATAAGTGGTAATGATCATATTCAGAGAAACAAAAAAACACCAAACATAGCAGAGGCAGAAAGTTCTTACACTGCAGCAGTTAATCACTTGTCAGCGCACTTATACCAAGAAATTAGTGGACTTTTTCCAATAAAAGAAGATGAGGAACAATCCCCAGAGCAATTACACAGTAGATGAATTCACTAGATATTTTGCATGTGAATCTTTGAGATTAATTTAAGCATGTCCAATTCTGAATACACTGCCTGCTCAGTTATTTTAACAACGGGTGCACACTTTAAAACAAAGGAAATGTTCTTGAGCTGTTAGCGGTGAGGGATGACTAACAATATATGAGTTTCCTACTAATAGCATTCCAGTTAGCCTAAATATCTGTATTGTTCACCACAATGTTTTTTTATATAGGATAGAGAAGTCAGTTTTTCTTTACAAAAATAAAGCATCAAATATTTATTCTAACAAGTATTAAATGGTGTTAATTATCTAATCATACTAGGTAGCCAAGCACAAAGAAGTTGGATAGAGTGTTTGGTAGTCAGCACAAAATGAATCCCACTGAGAGGATATACAATAGATCAAACTGAAGGTTTTTTCGGATCAAACTTGGCCAAAGTCAGGTTGAGGTTGGTGAAGAGCGGGATTGTGGAGGTGTTTGGCAGTTGTTGTCAGGGATCAATCAGGACCAGCAGCAGGCAAAGAGAAGCAAGCCGAAGAGGGTATCGGAGCATAGGTAGACCTCAGAGTTCGAGCTCAGATCTAGATTGAGATTTGATGTGAGGGTGGTTCGATCATCAAGGTGAACGGGTGGCTGGAGATGCTGCAAGCGTGGTCTTACAAGTTTGGCAGCATTGTGATTGGGACTGTTCATGAACGTGCAGGTGCTTTGTCAATGGTGCAAAGGTGTGGTGGTCACTGCTGGAGAGCAGTGCGGAGAGCTTGCAGATGTGGCCCACGGTGAACCGTCGATGAGAATTGGAGGGGTAGTCCACCAAAGGTGAAAGGAGGCGATTAGTATTTGACTTCTTTTTCAGTCTTTGCATGGGTGTTCGTCTTAGAATTTCGGTTCATAAGTTTTTCTATAGGTGCCATTTCAAAAAATTTGGTTCAGATTTCAATTTAAATTTCAGTTTGTAATTCCGCTCTGATACCATGATAGCTTTATGTAGGTAAACCTTTGTTAACTGTAAGAACTATATGTTTATTGATTCTCAAAAGAACTATAAAATACAATTAATATAGAACCGTTAGAAATCTTTATATATAGGCCCCATACAAGTCTAAGCACTACTCAAACTAGAATACTACTAGAACGCCATAACTCGATAACTCTTGTAATTAACTAGTTAACCAATTACATCTAATAATATGTATCAAAAATCTCCTCTGACAATAACCATGTACAAGCAGAAAAGAAATGAACATACCTGAAGTTCAAACTTCACTACATTGGATGACTTTCCAATTGCATGATTTGCATCATCACTTTCCACAATTGCAGATTCATTTTCAAGGTCATGATTACCATGCATAGGGTTATTGAGCATGTCCTCAGGATGACCAGTATACCCAGGCACCCATCTACACTTCATGTTATAGTGTCCAATCTTTTTCCAACAGACATTCAACTCCTGAAGAGCTTTAAGGACCTCCATCATAATTTCACGAGGATGAGCTCGAGACTGTCAAATGCACAAGAACAGTGACACAATACACATATATCTAGATTAGAGAAATGAAAATGAAAACAAAACACAAAACAAAGAAAAATAGATGACCTGAAGTCCAAGAGCCCATTTCCTTTCAACAGGAAGATTTGGTCTCATGCCCATTCCCTGATGATCCATATGTCCTGATAAATGATGTGCAATTGCCGAAGTCGAAGCATCTCCCGGACTCATCCAAGAGAAACCAGATTCCTAATAAAATAAACATTTATTATGGTACCTTTCTAAGGGAAATATAAGCATCCAATAACTAGTTATAAATTATTTGACAGAAACAGCAAATGGTCATGTCCTACGAACTATAGCAGCAAGTACCTAAGAACGCACCATTGTTTCCTGAAACTCTGCCCCAAGATAGCCGCTAGTAGCACGGAACCGGTTGTCCACAAGCAAATAATATGCAACGGTTCCCTATAGAAACCTAGCCAAGTCAGTTTAATGATTCCAAAAAATAATTGGTTAGAACAAGTTTTAGCTCAAAGGGGGCACCTCGTTTTGAATCCTGTTGTGAAGAGATTCAACCAACTGTTTCTTCTCAAAACCCATTCTAACTATCTCCTGAAGGATTTCTTCATCAATCTACAGGAGAGACAGATCAGCACAAGGATCAAAATGTGAAGCCACAGTAGTGCATTGCAAATTTGAACCCCAGACAGTCGGACACAGTATGAGAAGAGGGCAAAAAATTGCAAATGACCATAAAATAATTGCAAGCCTGAAAAATAATGTCGATGGATTGTTATTAATGGTAGCAACCATGATATGTGACCAAATGAATTTTTTGGTGCATTTAACACATGTTCCTTCTTTTCTAATGACAAGACCATAATAAATCTACAAGAAAGCTAAACCACAGATTTACAAACTTCATGCTAAAACTTTAGATAGTGGTACTAACAAAATTTTTGTTTTTTTAAATAGCAACGTGAATTTATAGGGGCAAAGGTCTCCATAATTTAGGATTTAGCATAAGTACCAAAAGAGGTAGCAAGTAATAGGAAAATGAAAATGGACTTCTACAATAGCACAAAGTCTCCTACCTAATGAAAATAGAACCAAAACTGGTAGAGGATTTTTTTTCTTTTTTGAGATAAATGTAAAGGATGATGTATAAGGCCATTAAAAATAATTGCATAAACATAAAAGTTAAAATGTGTGTACATGGTATACATGAACATTTTTTATGGTCAATCTTCTAACATTATGCACATGTGTGGTGGGTAATTCCAGGAGTTATCCACGCACCAATTTGCAAGGAATTAAAGAATAAATTGCAGAGATCAAACCAGATAGAGATTTACGTGAAAGGGAAAAATCACGCAGAGAGAGTTCCACTATAATTTGAAGAAGCTTACAATGGTGACCGTCTGATCTCTAGAGCTAGGGTTTCTGAGATTAATTGATCGCCCCCCCTCTCGTTGGAGAGGTTCCCTATTTATACATGTGGCTGCCTTTGGATAAGGTTATAAGATTCTCATCTAACTGAACATCTTATCCTATCTTAATTGCTTGTTATGGAGGCGGTTAGAGCAGAACGTCCTTGTTTGAATTGAAAGATAAGTGTTCGTCTTTATCCAGTGGTCTTTGCCCAACTGTCAATGTGGCTGATCTGCTCCCAAGACGTAACCGTCGGATTCAAGTGCAAAATTGGCTTGAAGATAAGGACGATCATAACTGACTATATCCTTGTTTTTCTAACGTTCGATCTGTTCGGAGTTTGAATGGAATCGGGACTCTTTTAGAGATTTTTGATACAACTACGTGTCGCGTGATCAACATGGGGCTGGGTGGACACGCGTCAAGATCACAGGGATGTCGAAAACCGACTATTACATATGCCCCCTCTGCTTCCCTCTTTGGAAGGAGGTCGGGGACTTGTCCCCGGGAGTAACGTGTTCCCTGGGGCTCCGAGGGAAAAGAGGGGAACAGACCCCTTGAGCGTGAGCTCGGAGTGTATGTGTCACTTCAGTTTTTGTCTTTTTATCGCCTGCCTCTACAGACAGCCAAAGCTTTATATGCGCGTCTCATCCACTGTAGTGTCTGTCAGGTAACCTTCACTTTTTGAAGAGGTACGATGCTCGAGGTGGGTACTGCAAATCAAGTGCAACGGTTCAGATCCGATCCATCGTAACACGTGCAAGCCTCTGATCAAGTGGTTTCTTGACTTGTGAGGGTTTTAAAATGCATCTCTCTTTTTCAAACCCTCAGAATTATCCCAAATTTCAGAAGTCTCTAGTCTTCTTCCTCCTGTGATCACCCTGCCTCCTGATCTTTCTTCAGCCTTTTTCTCCATAGATGACGAAGGGAAGCAAGTCCGGCATTGCCAGCGGCACAAGCAGAAGCAAGGTCGTGGTGGAAGAGAAAGTGAAGAGATCCCGGTTCCGCACTAGGATTGGCATGGATTTCGAGAACTATGAACTTCAAAGTCAGGCAGATGTTGATGAATACCTGACGAGATATGGTGTCTGCCTCTCTTGAAATCAAGGTCGAATTCTGCCCCCAGGAATCCGAGTTCGTGAAGTCTCCGCCTAATGACGGTGTCTTATGCATCCCCAGATCCTGGCACTTCGACTGAAGTTGCCGCTGACGAAGTTCTTCCACGGTGTTCTGACATGCAACAGGATCACCCCCTCGCAGTTGTCGGGGGTGGCTTGGCGTACCGTGCTAGGCTCGAGGCCCTTTGCGCCCTAATTATCCTCGATGCCTGTCGGCGTGAGGTTTTTAACGCCGCCTACACGCTGAGGAAGACCGCCCAGGATGCGTGCTATTTCGTGCCCCACAGTGGGTGTAAAAAGATCATTGTCAACATGGTTGATAGTGATTATGGCATGCGGGACACCGTGGTCCCGGTGACTGGTCCGTGGCAGGCTGAGTCAGAGGATGAGCGTCATGGTTCACAGTCGCGGTCTCGGCCGCCGACTCGGCGGGCACTGAGACGGATCGGTCTCGGGTATACACGCAGAACGCTACATAAAAAACTCAAAAAATTCTGAAAAAATCACGACAAATCTTAAAAAAATTGTAGACATCCACATTCATGTATCACATGTCCAAAACATATCACCTAGCACACTAAATATAAAGCGAGAGTATAAATACACGCGTTGTCAGTAGAAAATACATGCTAATGTAGTTATTTCCACATTGAATTGCGATGAGGCACAAAATCCATCATAATCATCTCTGCGGTAAGTAGATAAACCGATACTAGTGCTCGTAAATCTCTCAAGTTGTGGTCTGTAGTCATGGAAATATGTCACACCATAATGTTGGCCTGATATCAAACTCAACATTTGTATATGACTTTCAAGACTACAAGTTCCTCCACAGCACTATTGTTGCCCTCATTATTGTCATCATCACCGCCGCCGCCATCACCGCCATCACTGTCATCATTATCATCACCATCTTCACCACCATCACTACTATAATTGGATAAAACTCTCACATCTTCACCACCACCACCATCTGCTTCTCTTATACCTCAGAGGGGGGAGAGATCGAAAACAGGGAGAGAAAGGGAGGGGGAGGGGAAAGAGACAGAGAGAGATGAGAGATGGAAGGGGAGAGAAATAGAGCGGGTGAGAGAGAAAGGGGGAGAGAGAAACAGAGGAATGGGGAGGTAAAGAGACAGAGAGACGAGAGATAGTGAGGGGGGAGAGAGAGCGCGCGGGGAGAGGGAGGGGAGAGAGAAACAGAGGGAGGGAGAGGGAAAGAGACAGAAAAAGGGAGGAACATCACCTGGGCTGGGGAGGAGCGGCCGACGGCGATCGTGCGGCGGCGGAGTCCAGATCTGAGCAGCGCCGATCGGGCAGCGGCGGCGATCTCCAAATCTGAGCGAGAGAGGTAAGTTTCTTTTTTTTCTTTTCTTTTTTTCTTTATACCCATTCGTCACGGGTGAATATACGTTTCGAGCTGACTCGACCGAGAATCAGAGTCGACTCGATCGACTCGGCCGAGTCACGACCGATTCGGTCGTGAATCGGCCGAGTCGGCCGAGTCGACTCTAATTCTCGGCCGAGTCGGTCTCTTCTGAGTTGAGTCGACCGACTCGTGACTCGCACTCGTCTCGGAGCGGGCTGAGACGGATACGACTCACCCGAGTCTTTGAACCGTGATGAGCGTGGAGCCATCCCGACCACGTGGAATTTAGGCCCGGTTGCTCGGTGAAGTGCGGTGTTGACCACTAAGATCGAGTTAAAGCTGAGGAGCTGACCACTGTGGACTATGATTGTCATAAACTGGAGTTGGTTGCTAAATCCTAATAGGACTCTTGTGCCCCTTGTTCTCCCGAAAGCACCAGCCTCAGCTAAGAGTCAGTCGGTCGTGGCTATTGAGAGGCCAAGAGTCCCGAGGCGAGTGGTCTTGTTAAGAGGAAGAGGGCCCCCACACAACCCACGGGGTCTCACCTTCCCGAAGAGGTAGCTCCCAAATAGGTTAGTTTTTCCTCAGTAATGCAGTTTTTTAATGCTTGTTTTCTTTTGCAGAAGAGCAGAATTGGCTTCGACGAGTCCGACGAGGAGGTGCTGGATCTGTAGTTGGCGACGCCCTTGGCCCGGCCTCGAGTGCTAGACAGCTCCATGTGGAGAAAGATGCTTGGGTTGCCATTCGAGCTCGCGGACTCTGGTGCTCGGGGAAAATCGTCAGCCGCCGAGGCTCCCGAGAAAGGTGCAGGTGTGCTCTACGAGCCGATGAACATGGAAGCGGAGATGCCAGAGGAGCGTCCCCTTGTAGTCTGAGCGCTTTCTGAGTAGGAGGGTGTGACGGTGGAGCCTCCGTCAACTCTGATTGAAACTGGGCCCGAGCCCTTTCCTAGGCTCGAGGTGGAAGGAGCTGTCACGCCTCCGCTGGCGGAGGACGTCGGAGGGTCTCAGAGCTGGCTCTTCGAGGACCGATGCTGGGCCTCAAGTGCTGACCTCGGGGCGGCCTGCTCCGAGCTCGACGTTTGGGCTATTTTTCCGTCGGGGGGACGAGAAAACTGCCCTGGGGTATAGAGACTTCCTTGCAGGACTGGAGGAGCTCAAGCGCTTCCCTTGAAGGACCAGCGACGGCGTTTGAAGAACGAGGTCTTCAAGGTAAGCTTTGATGGGTTTCTTATTTGACTTGCTTTTGTTTGATGATTGACTTTTCTCGTTTTAATCTCAGAACGTTATGCTTACTTCCGAGCTGCTGGACGCTCACTAGGACGCCCTGAAAGAAAAGGAAAGCATGATTGTCGGCTGCGCCGAGAAGTGGAGGAGCTTGCTTCCGAAGGGAAGGTGACAGCCGACAAGATCTCTCGACTTCAGGCGGACCGACTTAAGGCAGACTTGGACCATGAAGCTGAGGTCCAGAGAGGTCGGGAGGTGGAGCTGGAGCAGCTGCGAGGGGAGTCAAGGGAAAGGGAGACCTTGTTAACTCAATTGTTGGAAGCTCGAGAAAGCCGAAAAGGAGGGGCTCAAAGTTGCAAAATGACTCCGAGTTGTAGGAGGCGAGCTAGGAGTCGCAACAGAAAGATATCAAGCTGCACAATAAGAAGTCAGAACTACAGTCGACTCGGGGGACCTGGAGGCGCGCCGATGCGCTAAGGAGACTGGGGTCGGAGAGGGCTGCCTTTGAGGATGCGAAGGCGTGCCTCGAGGATGACTTAAATGAGGTGTTATGTGCCCAGTCTGTAGCGGAGGAGAATGTCCATGCAATGATGAGTCAGTGTTAGTAGGAGATGAAGGTCTTCAAATTCAAGAAATACAGGATGGATACGAGGACGAGAAGCGAGGTGCGACCCCGAGATATCCACTTGAAGTTGAGGTGGCAAGCCAAGGCATGGGAGGTGCTCTGGCACGCGAGTCCCCCGCAGTGGAGACGGGAGCCTCTCCCGTGTTCCGTCTAGCGACGCTGCTCTCCGACGACTGGTCTCCCCACAAATGCTCCGACTGCCGGGACTTCGAATCGTGGTGCCACTGAGGGGCGGATTTTTTAACTCCCTCCTCTGAGGCCTCAAAGAAAGGCAAAGTGAGTGTTTGAGAGTTTTTTGTTTTATCTTTGTATAATTACAATGTAACTCTCTTTTAAATGAATAAATGAAAAGTTTTTCCACTGTCTGAATTCTCTTTTTTATTGTGCCTTAAGGCCCCCATGGGTGTTGACCAGGTGGCCCTGTTGGATCATGCCTCTGATTTGGGAGGTTTTGGCGAAGCGGGAGCCTGTCCTTGGAAAGAAATCGCTTGGGAACTACGAATGCCACGTATCTGCTCGGGCTCTGCGGGGACCGATCTGTCGGGTGCGAGGTGCCTTGAGGAACCTGAGATGAGGCCTGAGGGTTCTGACCCTGAGGACGGCGACAAGGAGGTGGAGTTGGATCTCGACGATGAGCCCAGAGCATTATGTCAAAGGAGAGTTGCGAAAAGCTCGTTTCGGACTTTGCCCAGGCTTCCCCGCCGCATAGAGCTCGCTGTGCTTGACTTCCTCACCTTCCAACTGGACTGCGAGCTGATTTCTCATAATGTGATGGTGAGCGACCTCGAAAAGAGGGTGAGCGAGGTATTTTTGAAATCGACCGGTATGTTGGAGGAGATGAAGAAGTTGAGGAATGAGAAAATGAATTTGAAAGTGAGGCTCCTGGGGCTGCTTGAAGAGCTGAAAAAGGCGCCCGGCGATATCTCAGAGTTAGAGGAGAAGATCACCTCCAATCAGTTAGAGATCGCCACACTTCGGGAAGTGATCGATCGGGAACGCACCGAGAAGCTGGAGCTAACGCACCAGATCCGATTGTTGGAGAGGGATTTGAAGCGCCGTGAGGCCGATGTTAAAGAGCAAATGGCTGATTCAAAGCGTCAGATTAATCGCTACAATGAACTCTGGATGACCTATGGCAATTTGCTTACAGAGGCGCAGGCGCTGCGCTCTCATGTCACGATCTTAAGCCAGGAGGACGAGCAGAGAGCGCGAGTGACTGGCTCGGGGGCACAAGTGGTCGGGCCAAAAGAGCAAGCGGTCGGGCCGGAGGTGTCAGCCGTCAATCCGAGGGCCCAAGCGATCGGGCCGAAGGCGGGAATCGTCAGTCCGAAAGGTCGAGCGATTGGATTGGGAGCACTGGTAGTTGGCCTGGGAGGTCTCGAGGATGGTCCGAGAGTCAAAGTAACGGATGTAGGCGAAATTAGCCGAGTCCATTTGTACTCTTTTTTTTGTGACTGTCGCAATAAGAAAATCGTGCCTCTTATGTCATCAATAAAGGTGATTATTTCTCTTTTTCGATTGTGTTGTCTCTTGTTCTTGATATGCTTGCACACGTGCATGGCGTGTGCCCTGTCCAGTTATAGTTTGCTTGGCAACTTGTGGAGGCATAGTGTTCATCGTCAGGGTTGCAAGACATTTTAGGTAGCCTTTCACGTGGGGGCCTGGGTTAATTGGAGTCTCCTCAACAATTGAAAGAACAAGATATAGACTGTCTTGAGGCTGTCGTCGGGGCGGATCCTGTCATATAGTCTATTGGCTCGCTCAGGTAGCCATCAGTGCGTGTAGACTGAGCTCATAGCAGTCGTGCAGGAGCATCCGTCTTTTAAGAGACTCCCCGAGGGGTAGCCGTCAGGGTAGGCTATAGCAGTTGACTGACTCGGGTAGCCATCAGGGTCTGGTTTATCACACTCAGAGAGGGCATTGAGATTTTACAAGATGTCTAGATGAAGAATTGGGAGACTAGTCTTTTCCTTGAATATTACATGCTTTTACACGATATCATTTCAAGTAAAAAAATTTCATTGCTTCTTGCAGGGCTTCCTGTCCCGAATGGTGCCGATGAGTAAGCGTTTTAGTCAATAGCCTCATCTGGGGTGTCTCCAACATGCGGGTCTTCCTCCTGGACGAGGATAAACTCATCGAGGTACCCGCGTTGAACTAGATCCTCGAGATGCCTTTTGAGAGCCCAGCCATGCAGCGTGGCGTGCCCCGAATGCCATGGAAAGAACAATGTCCTGCTTCTACGGGATTCGAAGTCGCACTTGCTTGGCTTGGGAAGTCTTACTCAAGGTTAATGCTTGATGACGTGAAGGATCTAATCAATCGGTAACTTCAGGGGTGTGAAGACTGAGTCATCTTTGGTCTTTGTTGCTGTCGAAAAAGTGTTTCCCGTCCTCTTGCGTGTTGGAGCGTGATGCCCCCTCGTCCGTTTTCATGGGGGATCGGGCGTAGTGGCTCTCTGGATCCCCATGTGGTGAGGTTGTTTGGGAGCGCCTTTGATTTAACCAAGGTTCTAAATATCTGACATCGGGGTCGTATTGAATGAGGGTTTTTCATATCAGATATCGGGGGAGATATCGGGGATACGCGCGCATATCGGGCGTTCATATCAGACATATATAACGAAATATTGATAACTAGAAGTTGGTTTAGTGTCATAGATATCTGCCTAATAAAAATGATGTAATATGCATGCAAAGACAGTAAAAAACAATGAACATTTGCACGCAGTCGTGCAATAAGTTATTTCATATCGGGCGATATATCGGGCGATTTATCGGCCGATATTTCAGATCTCGGCCGTTTTTTTGCTACAAATGATATGGCGAACGATTTTCCCATATCGTATCGACAGCAGACAAAAAAGGAGATATCGGACGATATCTCGGCCGACTCTGCCGATATTTAAAACAGGGGATTTAACTTGAAACGTAAGTCGGTCAAAGCTGGGGGATGTTGATGAGCTTGGGAGGATGCGTCCACTTGGGCTTCCCTTGCACTCAACTCAATGACTTGTTCTTGAGCTTTTTGAAGGGTCTTTTTTTTTGCGTGAGGAGATAGCGGTTGATTTGCATTACTGCTTCTCGCTCGCGTTCGACGGTATCACGATGGATGTCAACCAACTCTCGTTAACGATCCGCCAGGCCCGTTGTTCGCTCAGTTGTCGCTGCAGGCTGGCTACTCGCTGGATGAGTTATCCTCGGGAGAGTGTTGACAGCTCAATTTTGTCGGAGGTGTTGAAGTCGTGGTGATTGGTGCTCCTGGGCACCATGACTTGTAACACCCCGTTCCTGGAATACATACTTAGATACGTATTCTGATTTTTCTATCATATTTCTTTGATTTAGTTTTGTATTTGTTTTATGATTATTAATTTGATTGTTTTGTATTGGATCTGGATTCGTGAACTCAGTGTCAGCCCTAGTATGAACCGGGGACCCGATCCTAGTGTATTCTCGATTTGACCTTTTTGGTAGTCCGATTTGATCGATTTCAGTTTTAAACATCGTTTTCTAATATTTTAGATTTTTCATGATTTTCTGAAATTTTTCAGAATTATTTGCAAAATCTTCAAAACCGGTGTCGACCGACATCGTTGACCGTTTTCAGGATTTTTAGTTTTCAAATGGAGTTGAATTTTTAGAAACAGCTTTCACATTACTTTTTAAAATCTTATTTTCTAACTAAAGTCATTTTTTGAGATTTTTCAGAATTTATCGAAAATCCACCGGTTTTGGTGTTTATCAGTACCGCCAGAAGATTCCAGAATTTTTAATTTGAAATCTATATTGAATTTCTCGAATCCGATTTCACCAGGCATCTTAAAATAATATTTTCTATTTTTGAGAATTTTTCGAAGCGATTCTGACATAGTCAATTTTTATCCTATTTTAATAATATTATTCTTTCCTTCTCACTTCATTTCTTTTTCCTTTCCCTTCCCAAAGTCAACCTAACTGACAGCCACTCCCCCATCCCATCACCTGCCAATCCCATCCCCCATCCCATCACTTTTCACTTTTAAATAAACAACCTCCCCCCTTTTTTGAATCAACCCTTTTTTTCTTTTTCTTTTCCCCTTCTTTTTCTTCTGTTTCTTCTTTCCTCCCCTGGCGCCCGATGACTCCTCCTAGATCCGCGCCCCGTGGGGGCTGAGTGCCGTCGGCACGTCGGCGGCGGCTGAGCGGCCCCCTGTGCGTGGGCGGAGGAGGGGGCGGCAGCCCCCTCCCTCCGCCCCCTCCTCTCTCTTTCTCCCTCTCACTGTTGGCCACGCCGGTGGCCAAGGCCGCCGCCGGCCACCACTGGCCGGAGAGGGGCTGGCCAGTCCCCCTCTCCTTCTCTCTCTACTAGATCCCTCTCTCTCTCCCCCTATTTCTTCTCTCTCCCCCTCTCCTCTCCCTCTCTTTTGGGGTAGCCGACAGCCACCCCTGCCTGCGCCGGCCACGGCGGCCGGCGCGGCTCTCCGCGCCTCCCTGGCCGCAGCCAGGGAGCAGCAGGGCCAGCCCAGGCCAGAGGCCTGGGCTGTGCGTGGTAAGGGGGGGGCAGCCCCCTACTTTCTCTCTCCCCCCCTACAACCCTCTCTCTCCTACAACTCTCTCTAACTGATCTCCTCTTTCTATTATTTCTCTCTACTCTCTCTCCTATTATCATTCTCTCTAAAAATCCCTCTCTAGACTCTCTTTGAAATCTCTCTTTCTCTCTCTAGACTTTCTCTCTCTCCTCTTCTCTTTCTCTCTTTAAAAATAATATGTATATTTTTAATATATGGATTGACGGTGTGCGCGTATTTCTGGTGTTTCGGGATTTCACGCCGTTTTCCGGTGAATTAGGCGAGTACAGTTTCTTTTGAACATGCATCTATTTTATCATTATGTGAGTGCTTTATATTAGACTTTAAAATAATTACTCTTGATTTATAGCATGATATTGACATGTGGACATCGTATTACTACCGTAACATGCCTAATACTTGCTACTATAATTTTTAATACATGATTCCTTGTTATACAAGTTAATATACGGTATTTACACCGACACTTGATACGTTATATTTGATACCTGATCCACGGCACTTGATACCCGACATCGGTACCTGTCATGCTATACTTGACACTTGATACCCGACACCGGTACCTGCCATGCTATACTTGACACTTGATGATATCTGACACCGGTACTTGCCATGCTATACTTGACACATGATATATGACACCTGTATTACATGGCATACTCATGATTATCACTGTTACAGAGACTTGGCATGATTATTATACTGTTACAAGATATTTGGTACTCCTGAACTCCTGTACTCCTGAACTCTTGTATCCCCTGTACTTATGTCCCCTGTACTGTTACTCTTGTTAATAGCACAGTCAGACCGGCGTCTGGCAGAGCATGCCTGGTGTCGGGATGACGAGGATGTATCCCACAATCGTGCTAGCGTCCGGCAGATCCTGAAAGGAACTAAGTGCCACACGGAGCAAAGTGCCACACCACACACGTGGTGGGGCACCTCTTGAATCTGTGGGGGCCACCTCTAGAATCCATTCCCCACACAGAGCACTTCCTTCCTCCTGCCTGTGCCGCCTGGTGTTAGCGTGATAAGCATCCTCAGTGCATATTAATACACACACATACATGTATGATGATAACACCTGAAGCATGTGTTATTTGGTCTCTCCCCTATTCGAATAATGGTACCCGCGTATCGGAGTTCGGATGAGTTCTTCTGGAAGTGCGGGCTCCAGCGTGAACTGTCGGTGTTGTGGGACGCCGGTGGGAAAGGGACAAGAATAACATAAGAACATAATAAACAGTAATAATATTAGGAACGTGTGATATTTGGTCTCTCTTTGTTCGGGTCCTGGTACTAACATATCAGACCCGGGTAAGTTTTACAGAGTGCGAACTCTAGTATGGACTATCGGTGATGTGAGGCGCTGGTAGGGAGGCGATTGAAATATCAAACGGTACTGATTATTATTATTGGATAAATTAAAATGCAACACCTTTATATTCTCCAGTTATAGTGTTATGCTTTGAGTTGACACCATATTTTATAACACATGACCTCTGTGATACTATGGTTACTCCAGACACACTCTACTTCTATTACCCTGAGGGCAACTCAAGTTGTATGAACTCAGATGATGGTGACATCGGATATGTGGTATATAGATGAGGGTTTCCTTGTTTGGATTATCCCCTCGACGTATCAACCCCATGAATCCATAATCTGAGCTTATACAACTAATTTTGTTCATACTTATTTATCGCGTGTTTAGTGTATTTATCACATGTTTAATATATTTGTCGCATGATTATGTGTACCTATGCTCTCTATACCGTTTTCCATGCATGTTTTCCGATTCAAATTTATTGATATACATGTATTTACTTGATCTCAGATTTACGGTCATTTCCTTTATGTTTTGTCATTGCCTGTACCTGTATGTCTGAGCCTCCACACTTGATCATGTACACGTGTGACTGCCTGAGCACGCCATTTGGCTTTATCCTATGTACTCGCTAGGGTTGCTAACAACCCTGGATCCTCATGTCTAGATCCTAAAGTCTAGACCGTGACGGCCTTACTGTACCTGATCAGAGTGGCGCAGCGGGAGCGTGGATTAGCATTTACCTATCTGGACCCTCCTTCCCCCAGCCTCTCCTTAATCGGCTCGCGAGATTCTCATCTTGCTACTCGTGAGTACTTTCCCGTATTTCATATTGTACTTCCTGCTTTTGCGCTTCATAGTATCCTTATATTCTTGAGGTATTATATCATGCCTTGTGATAACTGTGTACTTGTGTTATTATTGCTGGAATGTATATTACCATTGTGCTTCCGTACTCTGATTCTTGCCTGTATTGATGCTTAGCATATATACGTAAGGGTATTTCTGACATGCGTATATACGTCGCAGTAACGTCTCCGTACCCACCGGATCGGGACGTTACATGACTGTTTGAAACCTTTCTGAGGACGTGAAAGGACATCGGATGGGGAGAATTAAGAGTGTAAACTCAAAGATCTCAATGAAAGCACCAAATGCGGTGGGTAATTTCAGGAGTTATCCACGCACCAATTTTCAGGGAATTAAAAAAATAAATTGCAGAGATCAAACCAGAAGACACGCAGAGATTTATGTGAAAATCCGAAAAAGAAAAACAATAGAGAGACAGAGAGTTCCACTATAATTTGAAGAAGCTTACGATGGTGGCCGCCTGATCTCTAGTGCTAAAGTTTCTGAGATTAATTGATCGTCTCCCCTCTCGTTAGAGGAGGGTTCTCTATTTAGACAGGTGGCTATCTTTGGCTAATGTTATAGGATTCTCATCTGACTGATCATCTTATCCTATCTTAACTGCTTAGGATGGAGGCGATCAGAGTCGAATGTCCTCGTTTGAATTGAAAGAGAAGTGTTTGTCTTTATCCAGTGGCTTTCGCCCAGCTGTCAATGTGGTTGATCTGTTCTCGAGGTATAATCGCCAGAATCAAGTGCAGATTTGGCTTGGTAGTAAGGGCGCTCATAACCGACTCTATCCTTGTTCTTCTAATCGCTTGATATATTCGGAGTTTGAATGGAATCAGGACTCTTCTGGAGATTTTGGATAAAGCCATGTGCCGTGTGATCAACATGAGGCTAGGTGGACACTCGTCGAGATCTGAAGGAGGTCGGAAACCGACCACTACAACATGTTATCTTAATACAAATTGCCACAAGCATAAATTGTAAAAGTTGCCAATGATACTTTGTTTAAGCTCTATATTACAAAAAGATGTCATCAACTTATCAGTGGCAGAACAGTGAAAAGGACAAAGATGCTCATCTACGCAAGATAAATCAGAAGAGATCTTCTCAGGTTAATAATCTAAAAATATTATGACCAAGAAACTTAACAGCGATGTACCTTCTTAGCTTGCTGCATTGTATCCGGTGGAGGCACAGCTAGATAACGGGGGAGATGGGCTTGGAACCATGGATGTTCACGAATCTCACGAATAGTTATTCGTTTCACAGGATCAACAACAAGCATCCTAGGTATTAAGTCCCTCGCCAGAGCAGACAAATGGCTTGGAAGAGTATATATTCCGGACTGAAAAAACAATTAGTCCAAAAATCATGGGAGTACTTTCATCTAAATCAAAATGTATCTGATTTTGCTCAAATTAAACAGATTTCTTGCATTCCTTACCTTTATTTTCTTAAATAGGTTGGGGATATTTTCATCATCAAAGGGAAGAGTACCACAAAGAAGAGCATAAAGAATAACACCACAACTCCATACATCAACCTCAGGCCCAGCATATAGTTTACCTGAAATAACCTACACAGTTAAAGTTGTAAGTGTTTGTGATACACTTAATAAACATAAATCACATGAAAGATTTTCATTGTGAAGCTTAATCATATGCCAGAATCTTCAGTATGATGGTATCGGGATTCTACCTCAGGTGCAGCATAATTGGGGCTCCCACAACTAGTCTTCAAAAAATGGCCATCACGCATTATGTTACTTAAACCAAAATCTGCAATTTTAACATTGCATTTTGAATCCAACAACAAGTTTTCTGGCTTGAGATCTCGATGAACTACCATGTTTCTATGGCAGTATTCAACACCTGATATGATCTGTACGGCACAGAGAATATAAAATTGTCTAAATACAATAGAAACTAAGAAGAAGCAAGTATTTTCACATAATA
Organism: Agave tequilana; assembly: GCA_038442645.1. NCBI lineage: Eukaryota > Viridiplantae > Streptophyta > Magnoliopsida > Asparagales > Asparagaceae > Agave > Agave tequilana. The sequence continues at coordinate 240,235 of JAVJIF010031340.1, forward strand.
GTGATTGCAATATACCTAAATAATGCAAAATAAGCTAGATTCTGTTTTTTTTTTTTTTCATTTTAAAATAGCACAGAAAATAGTTTGTGCACAGAAAACCTACATTTTCAGGTGAACTGATTAATAGTAAAGAATTTGCAAAAGATGAAAACTACGTTCCCAGTTGTGTTCTAATTTTTCCCAAAAAACAACAAAATCGAATAAAAAATGTAAAGTTCACGGAATAACCAAAAAAAGAAAAAAAATGTAAACAACACTTTCCTTTCCATGGAAAATATTCTATTTCATGTTATTTGCAGTACATCAAATAGAATAACAAAAAAAAACAAGTTCTTTTATCTGCTATCATGCATAAAGCATAGACAATACTTAACAAAATGTTTTCTTTCAAAAGAAAATGAAAAAAACCATGCAGGTCTAATCAATTAAGGTTTAAAAAACGTGGTATCATTTACTCATTTTGTTCCTCCTTGTTGGAGTTCAATTATGACAGTCTCGATCAGCTTTGATAGTTTTGATCATAGATTTGATTTCAGATTATTTTTACTATTTTTTGTTTTTTTAATAGTCTTTTTAAGTATTTTAAAAAAAAATTGGTACGAACTTTTAACTTATATAGTTAGAAAAATAGTTGACCTGCTAGTTCTAATGAAAACCTTTAAAATGAGAAATCGATCAATATTGCAATCTACTAAAGGGATACGTGTAATAATTAATAAAATCGGGTGCTAACTGCAAATCATTCAGTTCTCTTAGAATCCTGTTTAAGTATGAGTTTCCCGATACATTGAATGCTTTAAAGTTACTCATTTGATCTTAGAGAACCTATTTAAGTTAAATAGGTTTTGAGTTGAATGGCCCAACCCATTCAACCTAAAAGAATCATAAAGATCAAATTTTGTACATCCTCTTCGACAGTAGTCTCATCAAATCCTCTGATAACCGCCCTGTATCCTCCTTTTCCATTTTTCCTCCATCTCCTACCTCTTTTTCCCTCACTTTTCTTGACTTTTGATGTTTAAGGCAGGAATTTACTATTTTCATTTAATTAGTTTCTCTTATGATTTCAATTATTTGTTTCATGCTTTTTGGGTTTGACGGGCTAACAGCTCGAGAATGATTTTTTTGACAATGACACAAAAAGAACCTAAATCATTCCCTTTAAGCCAGAACCTCCAATCTTGATCCAAGTAAATATGACAAAGGGTTCATGCAAGCCTCTAGCCAAAGGGGAAAAAAATTGAAACATATTTTATTTTTAGTCCAATGCCAATACTATGAGTAGGAAGGAATGGGCGTATCTCCATGCAACAATACTGAGAAAGTAACAATGTACTTACCTGCTGGAAGAAACGGCGAGCTTCATCCTCTTGTAATCTCCCCTTCTCCACAATGTAATCAAATAGCTCACCTGACTTTACATATTCCATTACCATGTATATATCTGTTTGTGTCTCTATGACTTCATACAGTCGTATAATATGGGGATGCATGAACAACCTCAATATTTTGATTTCACGTCTGACTGCAATACAAATAAGTCAATATCAGAAAAACCATGTACATCACATTTATGATATCATGCACACCAAGTGTAGTGCAACTTATTTGATTGGTGTTAGCCTTGTCAGCAGCGACATTTTGCATGCCAAATAGCATGCACGGAGTAAGTAGGTATATACAGTTCACCATTTTATCCTCATCATTACAGTTGCGAAAATAAAACATCATCAGCATTATCTCTGTTCCCAATAAGAAAATCGTCTATCTGACCTCATAAATATGAACATGTATGAACTATCTTAATATTTTGATCTCACGTCTAACTGTAATATAAGTAAGTCAACATCAGAAAAACCATACCATATGCATCACCCTCATAATGGATCATGTAATCCAAGCTTGTGCAAATTATTTGATCTATGTAAGGTTTGTCTGCATGATTGGTTGCATACCAAACAGTAAACAACGACTAAAACAAGCACAGGAAACAATAGGTCAAGTGGGAGAAAATGAAAGGGTCTTACAATTAATTGTTTATCCTATAGCTGCACAAATAAAACATCATAATAAATCTCTCAATATTTTCCCATCAAAGTTGGTCAGCTATGGAACATGATCAATAGAAACAAAAGAGTAGAGCAAGTTTTTACGACTGGCTGCAGACAAGATATCAACCTTCTATAAGTTGGTGGGAAATGTCAACTTAAGATAACTATAAGCATTGCAATAAATGTTGATGTAGAGAGCAAATGGATCTGTCATTGTCGGTCATGCAGACAAAGCTGATGGAAGTATGTAACCAAAAAACAACCCTCTAAATTCCCTGAGAACAGGAAAGAGTCTTAGACGAAAAGGTGGCATGACAAGTTTTGCAATAGGGAATTGCATTCATCTATAAGACAGTATAAGCTAAAAAGAAAAATGGAACTGTATTCCCTACACTGCAGAATCAAAATATTCTCTAGAGATTATGCAGAGTGGCAGAACATGGAAAATAGAATTTTCATCACACAGGAAAAGAGCAGCAGGCTTGGCTCTAGCCGGGGGGGGGGGCATGAGCCTCCCAAATTATCTAAAATAACTTTCTAGGATATAGATTAATATCAGTCACCATTGTCTATACAGTCACAAATTTTTTGTATTAGATGAATATGCATCAACTGCACTACTCATGTTCCTGCTACCAAAGATGTCTTTGCACATTATATTAAAAAGATTGGCTTTACATATATTACTTGCAACAAATGATAAACTTGTATTCAAATAATTAAGGTTGCCTCTAGTTAAATTCCATTTCCTCCAGAGGTCCTTTTTATTCTAGACAATTCAACTTCATGCAGCTAAAAACTAAGGAAAAGAAACAGAGCAAATATTTTCTTAAACTTAGTAGCTGTCTTTTTTCCCCTTTTAGTTCCATGCAAATATCATTCCCAACTTATATTCTTGTATTTCATCCTATATACATCGGTTTTTCGGTTTTTTGGATCTTAGATGCCTACATGACCCAAACAACTTGGCTTCATGGAGTAACCAGTGGGTTTATCACCCCTTAATTAATTAATCGATGACATTCATTTCTTAATACATTATAGAAAGCGGGATGAATATAACATTAAATAGTGATGAATATAACACAACGGTCTCAAAACATCTTTAAGAAATTAACTATAAAGTATGGTGTTTGAAATGGTAATTACGAGAAAATGACTCGTGAAAATTTTATACGCATGTTCAACCTCATTAAAACCATCGCTTCTTTCTTCGACTCGTAAGCATTTGTGGCCACCTTGGTGGTTACACAGCTTTCCATGATTTAAAATTTCGGTATCAGTATCAGCCAATGGCTTTTATTATCAATATCGACAATATAGGCCAAATCAACAACATCGGCCCCATATCAGCTCATATTACAAGGTTAATATTGTATCGGGTACCTGAAAACTTGATACGATATTGTCGATATGTCGGAATTAGTTGATATCTGAAGTCATGTAAGTTTTTTAACCCTCCTCTTTCTAAAACATTGTTTTGCTAAACACAGTATAAATAATGTAAATGGTACAATTGCTAATTATACAATAAACCATTTTTTTGGGAGAAAAGGCCATAGCGATGTTTTTATTCATTAGAGAGAGTCATACAACCAGGAGCTCCTTAGCCATATTACGAGAAAGCCGTACACCAAATAGATTAAGAGAATGAGATAACCCAGTTGTATGATGAACAAGCTAATTGTTTCTCCTTGAGCTATGGTGGATGAAAAGTTGAGTGGAACTCTCGATAATGTCCCGCTATCAAGAGCATCTTTGGCACAACTCCATGCAGGTAGCATTTCCTTGTTTTGGATCCAAGCGACCACCATTTGAGCATATAATAACTCGAATTTCAAATCATTCACTTGCTTCAACTACTCATGCTATGGATGTGGGAGCAACAACTCCGTTCCTTTGGGCTTTTGAGGAGCGGGAGGGCCCATTTTCTTTTGTGCAACTAGAATTTTATTTCCAATCATGACAATAGGTTCAGTGTCTTTTGAAAGAGAGTCGAATCCTTTGGTTTGAAACGACACTCTTGTCCATCTAAAGATCTTTAAAATATTGCTGTTGAAATCATTTGTTGTACTGAGTTTGTCCTACTGCCTATCTATATATGGAGGAGATAATTTTTTCCAAACTTGCTCTCGTCGCTGTAGTGCTTTAGTTTACCCCGTGTTGCAGTGAGGCATCAAGTGATGAAAATAACTTTCCCATTTGAACTTCATCTCCCTCTCCGATACTTCCTGGTTGACAGTCCCCCATATATTGGTGAGTGACGAGATTGAGAACTAAAGAAGATGACTTCGACCCAAGAACAACAATATGGAAAACAGAAGGAGATTTGGTACTAACCCCTGGGGGTTGCCGTCAGCTACCAACGAGCATCAGAGAGGACCAAAGCAGGTCTATCTTCAACTTGCAGACACAATTCCAAACCCAACCTACATGCAAGAGATTCAACAATAGAGGATGATCATGACGAGTTGTGGGCTTAGGTAATAGCAAGAATCATTCCAGCTTCATCTCGGGCAACAGCAACAACAGTTGCATAGACTTCAACTTGCGCCTCGACATAGATGATGAGTTGAGCGAGGGAGTTGGTTTTGCGGCGCATGCTTAGTTGTTGAAAAAGCATTTATTTGGTTTTTGCTTGAATCACTGGGAAAATTGATATGGACATTGGTGAAGGCTAAGCTCTGGAAACAGTAGACAAGGAAGTTACTTTGGCATGTTGAAAGACTTCCTCACATCTACTTTTCCATATGAACCAAGTGGTTGCCATTTACATGCAGAAATAGTTATCCCACTTTGAATTGAGTCATTCATCAACAATTTGCACAAACCCACAATAGCAAGAAAAATCAATACCCCAATTATGGTCAGCCAAACCACACGGAAAACTCACAACTCACAAGTAATGAGTAGATGTTCCTTGGTTTATTCCTTTGAATTGCATATAGGAGAGCGCGGGTCAGTGAATGAAAGGTTTGCCGCTCTCCGTTTGTTAGTAGGCAAGGCATTCGACAATGCTCTCCATAAGAAGTGTATAATACAAGGAGGGATTTCTTTCTTCTTCCAAATATTATTTACTCGAAGCTAGTTTCTTGAAGAGGCTTTGTTTCACCAACCTCAAATTTCAAAAACTGAGTCCTCCCTACTTTCCTACTTTTTTTGGTTTCTGGAGTTGTCTCCAACTCTTCAGATAATGGTGTTTGCTTCATTCTTGAACCCCCAAAAAAAGTCTCGCATGATGTTCTCCAACTCCTTGATGGTCGTAGTCGGAAGAAGGTCCATGCTCATATGGAATGCAGGAATTGAAGCTAATGAGGATTTGATAAGAATTTCTCGACCCGCATGTGAGAGGAGATTAACTTTTTTGTCAAATTTCCAATCATAAACTTGTACAAGGAAAATAAAGCTCTTCCCATAAAGACAGGACAACCCAAGTATTTCTCCATGCAATCCATGATCTTTACATTCAAATAAGAGGTCAAGTTGCCAACGGAGCATTGCTCAAGCAGGCCACTTTCTTCGCTCGTGGTTGTGGAAGGATGTGGGTTTGAATCTTCCTATCCGCAACGGCAAGGAGATTTTTCGAACTAAATTTGTGGGGTGCACTATGAGACGTATTACACAACAGTTGACTTAGCGGCATACGGAGCCCACTAGACTCAAGTAGCGGTTTGTGGCGGCTTACTCAGTGTATGAAGCTGTGTATGGAGGCTACTAGCAGATTCGTGGAGGCTATGAAGGCTACAAGCAGTTTCATGGATGCTATTATTGTGATTCTTGATTGCGCACCAGAAGTTTCGTTCTCCCTTATGTAAGATTCTTTCCACGTCATGGCGGGAGTTTCTTTCCCCCCAGTGGCAGCTATGATGTGACCCTACAGGCCTTTCTCAAAACAAAAAAAAACAAGAAGAAAAAAAAAAGAGGCCAAGCTTGTCACGTGCAAGACCTCAACTGTTGTAGATTCACACATGGACCTGTACATGAGAACAAAATTCAACATATATCTGATTCCACCAGATCAGCTTAAAGAGTGGGTTATCTTATCAAACTTCATTCCGGTTCAAATTCAGAATTAACAGAAGGTGCACATGAAAATAAGGCAAATGTGGTGGTAAGTGCTAATCAAAGTCCCACTTATTTAGCAAATAATCAAAAACTTGAAGTTGGACCTAATTTCTTACATGAGCCTCAAAGTCTCCTCCCACAAATTGAGGTCTCGCGTCAACAAAAGAGAATCTCTCTGAGTCGAACCTTTCCATTCCGGTTGCGGGACAAATTACATCTCAATCAAATATTTTCAATTCAACAGTGGGACAGATTACATCAAAGTGTGTGGTGGCCACTAATTTCTTGGCTCTGAAGAAGTTAGAGCTGGCTCCTCATGTGAGAAAACGGAAAAGACTCTCGACCAGTCATTTGAAATTGGGCCTGGGCGAGATTTGGGCTACACTCATTAATGAGTTCGCTATTAAGTCTCAACCAAGCCCGCATTTGATGCATCCTAGCTGCAATTCAACTTTATTCGCAAAGAATTTCAAAGCCAAACCTATCTTTCAGTTATTCGACTTGCCATTCGGCTTCTCAATTATACAATAACTTTAATAGTTTAATGCTGATACTATTTAAGTCAAGTCCAAATCATTTGGATGTATTTGAACAGTCCCTTATGAAATAATTTTCATCAAAACGCACTATGAGTATTAGCACATAGTTGAATGATGTATTACCACTATAGTCTTCTAAGATTTAATTCTGGATAAAGCCTGCCTTACATGTGCCATTTTATATGCAAGTTTCATCCTCATGATCTAGTGTTGCTTCTATCCTCTCTGTCATTATTTGACCTACTTCTATGTTATCATCTTCATCCACCAATGAGATATTGGTTTTGCTATGAACTCTTGACGCATCTTAATCATTTACTGCCATAAAAACATACATCTATATGAAAACACATGCAAAGGCATATGCAGATGGACGTGCATGCGACACAAGATGCATGTTTAGAAGGGAACAAAAGAAAAAATATCTTAAAAAGTTCTTTTTTCGCTCTTATTTCACAAATTTATAAGTTCTCATTACCTTTGTTCCCTTCTCAATGTACATCATGTGTTGCATGCATTTGTTTGCATGCGTGTGTGCGCGCTTTCATATAAATGCATGCTTTATGACGGTAGATGAGAATAAGATGCATCAAAAGCTTTGTTGGAAGAACACTCCTAGGCCTAGATGAAGAGATTCAAGAGAATAAAATAGAAGAACATCAAATAATGACATAAAGAGGAATTAGGAAGCAACAATAGCTCTGTTAACCTGAAATATCGTCAGGATCTCGTTGTATCAAAATACAAAATATCTCTCTGGCTTGAGTCCTACACTACGATCCTAGGTGTGGGGTCAGATACTGAGAGGAGATAGTATTCCCACATTGACTGCCACCTTTTCGAGAGTTATGCGGGTCTCTACTGGATCCGAGGTTTCATCTGCACCATCCAGTGAGCAGCCTGCCATGATTTCCGGTCGTGATAGAGGTCATGGACGTGGCTGCGATTTTGGAGGACGAGGACGTGGATTCGTTGGAGGTAGACGTGAATCTTATGGAGGCAAACATAGTGCCTCTGAGAAAAGCCCCCGGTAATGTAGACATTGTGGACGTAGCAATCACATCTCTGAAAAGTGCCGGAAGAAATTTGGACGGACTGAGTGAGCACAGCTATCTGATTCTGGTTCTCCTACCCTGTGTGGTACTCCTCAGAGTTGTTCATCTGCTATTCCTAACTCTTTCACGGTTGTACTGTCGAAAGAAGAGTATGATAGACTCCAACATCTAGAGTTCTCTCAGAACGATCTTTCAGCGACTCATAATATGCTTCATGTATGCACGCCTATACTGTCTCTCCCCAAAAGCCCTGGATATTACATTCAGGAGCCTCATCCCATATGATAGGTACTAAATAAGAGTTTGTTTCATTAAATTTGACACGTGTTCACCCCCTCTGTTAAAATTGTTGATGGTACCCATTCTCCTGTATTAGGAAATGTGATAGTTTAAGCTACTCCATCCTTAACCTTTACTGATGTCCTATATGTTTCACGATTTTTCTGTTAGTCTCTTGTCTATCAGCCAGTTTACTAAACATAATAACTGCAAAATAACCTTTTTCCTTTCTCGTTGTGTGTTTCAGGAGCTGTCGACTGGGAAGAGGATTGGTCCGGGGCATGAGCGAGGAGGTATATCCTATTTGGACGATCGAGTGACCCCTACTGGCTTGATTGCAGGTCAGCCTAATCCAGTTTTATTTTGGCACTAGCGCTTGGGTCATCCTTTGGTGCAAAAACTTCGGTCTGTTATTCTGTTGGATCATCTATTTCTTCTTTAGGTTGTGAGTCTTGTGAGTTAGGTAATCATCATTGTGCCACCTTTCTGAGTCAAATCAATAATCGTAGTAATTCTGCATTCGAGTTGGTCCATTCTGATGTCTGGGTCCTAGTCGTGTACCCTCCATTAAGGGTTTTAGATATTTTTTACTCTTTGTTGATGACTTCTCTCGCATGACATAGTTGTATCTCTTGAAAGAGATCAGAAGCTCCAGTGTTATTAAAATTTTCTTTAATGAAATAAAAAATCAATTTTCTACTTCAATTTGTGTGCTTCGTACTGACAATGCCTTGGACTATGTTTAAAAAATGTATCTATTTTTTGTTCCAAAAATGGGATTATTCATCAGACTTCTTATTCTCATACATCCCAACAAAATGTAGTTGTTGTTGAACGTAAACATAGACACATTCTGGATGTCATCAGCTAGAACCATAATGATTTATATGAGTATCCCAAAATATTTATGCTTTGATGTTGTGTTAAATACTTGTCATCTGATTAATAGAATGCTCTCTTCCGTTCTCGATAAAAAATCTCCTTTTTCTTGTATATTTCCTAACAAACCACCTTCCTCCATGACCCCCGTGTTTTCAGCTGCACTAGTTTTGTTCAGGACTTGTCTCCTGAGCTAGACGAGTTATCTTTTAGATCTCTAAAATGTGTCTTTATTGGGTATTTTAGAACACAGAAAGGATATCAGTGCTATAATCTCTCCAGGAGGAAGTATTTGGTGTCTGCTGATGTTACGTTCTTTGAGTCTGTTCCATATTTATCTCCAGAGGTTCCTATCACTATATCTGAAATTATTCCTCCGTCACTGACAGTGCCGTTACCTACACCTGCTTCTATTATTTCTTTGCCAGTACCGCCAGTAGAAACTCAGGATCCCCTTGCAACCAAGCCAATTAAGGATTTCAGATACGTTTACACACATCGCCCAAAGATTCATGCCTCCAAATCAGTTTCGGCTATCCCCTCTCCAGTAGATGGTCCTCCACCCCCATCATCAGCATCTCCCTCTGATCTTGATATCCCCGTGGCCCTTCGAAAAGGTAAACAGTCTTGCACTGGTCATCATATTTCGAATTTCATTTCTTATGATCACTTTAACCCCACTTTTCATCAGTTTGCTCTATCATTGTCTTCTGAGTCTATACTGAGGTCTTATACGGAGGTTTTATTGGTACCTGCCTAGAAGAAGGCTATGGATGAGGAGATGGAACCTCTTGCTTCTAGATGAACTTGGTAGTTGGATTCAGCACCGACAAATACTATTGTTAGTTGTCGCTGGGGCTTTACTTTAAAGTACCGCCTAGAGGGATCTGTGGATAGATATAAGGTCAGGCTCGTGGCCAAAAGTTATACTCAGACATATGGCATCGACTATTTTGAGACATTCTCGCTAGTTGCCAGATGAATTCTATCAGGATTCTGTTCTCCATTGTTGTTAACCTGTCATGGTCGTTGTTCTAACTGAATGTTAAGAACGCTTTCTTGTATAGGGATCTTCAGAAGGAAGTTTATATGGAGCAACCCCCAGGCTATATTGTTCAGGGGGGAAAAAGTCTGTCATCTCAAGAAGGCCATGTATGGACGCAAGCAGAATCCAAGGGCGTGGTTGAGAGTTCAACCTTACCATTTCTGTTATTGGATTTCACCGTGTCATTCAGATCACTCTGTCGTCGTTCGGCGCACAAAATCTGGCATCGTAATTCTGGTTGTTTATGTTGATGATATTTTGTTAACTAGTAGTGATTCAGCTGGGCTATTGGAGACTAAGCAATATCTTAAGCGTCATTTTGTGATAAAGAATATGAGACGTTCAAAATATTTTCTGGGAATTGAAGTTGCACATCAAAAACACATTATATTTCTTTCCCAGCGAAAATATGCTCTGGATCTTCTTAAGGAAGCAGGTCTTTTGAGATGCAAGCCTGCTACCACTCCAATAGAAGCCAATGTGGATTTATGGTTTGATGACAGTCATGCAATTGATGATCCAGGAAGATATAGATTATAGAAGATTAATTAGAAAGTTGATATATCTCACGATTACTAGGCCAGACATAACCTTTACTGTAGGGGTACTGATTTGATTCATGCATCAGCCCAGAGAGACTCATTGATTAGCTGCGATAAGGATTCTGACTTACATCAAGAATTGTCCACGAAAAGGGTTGGTGTACAGGAAACATGGGCATGCATGGATTTCTAGATATTCAGATTAAGGATATGCTAGTAACCGAGAAAACAGGAAGTCTACTACTGGGTATTGTACCTTTATTTAAGGAAATCTGATGACCTGGAGGAGCAAAAAGAAGGACGTTGTGTCTTGCTCGAGTGCAGAAGCTGAGTATAGAGCTATGGCTCATACAGCATGCGAGATGGTGTGGTTAAAAAAAATCTACTAATGAAAGTTTGGTTTCAAACAGCCTGGGAACATGCCTGTGCATTGTGATAATCAGTCTGCTATCTACATTGCCCAGAATCATGTATTCTATGAAAGAACCAAACATATTGTGACAGTTATTTTGTCAGAGATGCTTGAACAAAGAAGGTAATTACGTTCCAGTTCACACCGTCTTCAGAGCAGTTGACTGATCTCCTTAACAAAGCTGCCTCACCTCAGGTGTTTTCTAATCTCTGTAACAAGCTGGGCATGCTAGATCTCTACGCTCCAGCTTGAGGGGGAGTGTTAAAATTAGTTATTAATATGGGTTATTGGGTTGTTACCATATACCCACCTTGTCTTTTATATATACCTTGTACCTTCTCTTATCAATTCTAGGTTTTTCTATTCCTCTACAAGCTCTATGGATGGAACTTGCACACACACACACACACACGTCTAAGGAGATCCACCTTGAATTTAATTTTAGCATATTATGATGGTAATGTATTCCATCAATAAAGATTATGTTCTAATATAAACATGTTGCTTATTGACCAGAACTATTTCTTAAGAGCTGTTTGGATATATAATGATTTAAGCTTGGCTTGAATAATCTCAAAATTAAAGTTACTACACAAATAGCAAATATGACGTTTATATTATTTATACAATGTGCAACAAATAATATTTTAGAAGCAACAACGTTAAACAAACTGATCATTTAATCACCTAGACAACTACATATCCTTTTGAATTGCAGAAAGCTCAGATGATTTTCACAAAGTTTAAAATGTGTCTAAATTTTTATTAGTTATCTTCTCATAATCACCATTTCAAATTCCAAACTTGCAGTTGATTTCTAAAAGATATTTTTCTTATTATCAATAGACTAACACAAAAGTTTGCAACTAGAAAACCTATGAGCCAGCTCCGCATATGATAAACCCAGGGCCACCAATAAAAAGAATCGAAGAAAAGTTGGAGACGGGGAAGAGAGAAATGGGAAGCTAATATAGAAGAATTGGAGAAGAGTTGGAGATGGAGAAGAGAGGCATTTAATGTGATTTTTTTCTACTTTTCTTTTCTTTTCTTTTTTTTTTTTTTTTTTGCATTGTGTTGTTTTTTTCCTCTTTGGTTTTGGTTGGGGTTGGGGGGGTGGGGGTGGGGGTGGGGTGGGGGTGGGTTTGTGGGGATGGGGTTGGGGTGGGGGTGGGGGAGGGGGTGGGAATGTGGGTGTCTCAAAGTCTTCAAGTTGTATTTTAAAGCTATCTGAGTTTATTGTCGTTGGTTTAACTCAACGGACAATGGTAAGATGAACTTGATACCTACCTTCCTGGGGACACTTGTGCATCCACTTTATTGGCATGCAACAGAATGTTGTGGAAGCTTGCAAAACCAACTTAGACTAAGATCTCATATCTTCATTATTGTCCTATTAGTTAGAAATTTGTATATTTATATTTAAATTGCTATTTGGCATCTATTTCTTTGGAGTTGTTCTCGAAGATAACTAGATAAAGTGAGATTTATCTAAAGTTAATATTTTATTTGAAAGTAAGGATCAGCTTAGAACATAGAAGATTAGACATGCTAGAGATCTCAAAAATTATCTTTCAGCTCGGTTGGTTGTTTGAGATTCCTTATAAATTAGGCTGCATGAATCCAAAGAAAACAATTATAGGTCAAAATTGATTTGTCTGTTATTGGAAATTGTATACCTCTGCAATGTTTCTTTTTGGTCTCAATTTCTTTCTCTATCTTTCCTTCCAAAAATATTATTTTTCTTCTGCTTCACTGCCACAAACATTGATAGAAATTACACAAAATCCCAGAACATATGTTTAACATTTAGGAAAGGTTATATACCAAAAAAAAACAAAATTACATATAGTCCATACCAAACACAAACAAGGGTGCCATCTAAAATGACAAGGTAAACATAAAATCCTATAGTACATCAATTCACTAATTCGGTACTTGACAGCATTAAGCAAATGCAAAGGACGTGTCATGCAAATCAATACATATTGTAGCAGTTTAATGCATAACAACATGTCAAGTGTCGGCTTATCACAGATAACCCACCCATGTGAAAAATAGCATCATAAATTAAAATTAGATAAGGAAAACATACACAAATCTACATCTCTTTGAAAAACTCATACGAATAACATGTCTAATTCATCAAGAATTCTAATTTGGTACCTTTCTCCTCCATTTCCATGCTTTTTACTTTCCGACGATTCAGGATCTTAATCGCAACTTTATGTCCAGTCAAGACATGCTCAGCAATTTTTACTTTACCAAACGAGCCAATACCAAGAGTCTTTCCTAACTTGTAATTAGGCAAAACAGCATCACCAATGCCACCTTTGCTTGATCCATCCATTTCACTACATTACATCAACATAAAGATGCACTAAGATTCTAAGAAACACCGGTAATCAACTAATCATGTGTATTGCAGACCACATATTATTCAATATGAATTACAATCCATCTCATCTATAACCATCACGAGAACTAATAAAGAAATTGACATTCTGTGAACGATTGGAAAATTCAATCCATTAAAAATTTGAACTTTGACATTAGTTATTGACTTGTAGTAGTTTCAATAAATCCTAAATCCCAGTAAAAGGGCGAAATTTGTAATTTTTCAAACCCCAAATTTAAAAAGAAACCAGTAGAAACACCTCATGAACAAATTAGTTTAGAATAATATGGATTATGTTGCAGAAAATAGAACAAAAAAATTAAATAAATAAATAAATTTTGTGCTCAGATTTCAGCATTACACGAAAATTAAAATTAAGCATAAGGATGAAAACTTAGGATTTGAAAACATCATCGAGTCCATTAGCAAGAATTAGAACTCCCATGCTAAACCAGAACTGCAGTTAGATGGGAAGAAAGGAGTATGCTATTAGGAAAAAGGTTGTCAATATTAAATATATGCACATGCACTATCATGATGCGAAGACTTTTTCTTGCAATAGATGTTCTCTTAAAACTCCTAAAAGGGGGCGAGGAGGGCCTTTTGGAGCATGTTTGGACTTATGAGCTTGAAAATTACTCTCGCAGAGGACTCTTAATAAGTGGGCACATTGTTAAAGATTTATATAAAATATCAACTTTTTAAGGCACTAATATCAAATTACGCTAATCATCAGGGACTTGAATACAAAAATCAAACCTTTAATAAGAGAAAAAGGATTAGAAAAAGATCATAGGCCCTAGGTCGATGTTTCGACTCTCTCCTCTGCATATCAATCTCTCTCCGCCTCTATTATTATGATGTGAGAGCTCTTGGTGGGGAGAAGATAAAAAACTCGCGGCTCAAGTCTATTTATCTCTTCTCTACAATATAAGATGATTTTAATCACATGCAACTAAAAATTGTAAAATTTTGTAGCAATGGACTTCTAAAAGCAAATTGGAAAGGAATAATTTATACAAATGATACAAACTTACGTTTATGTGGTGGAGATTTTCCGTTGCACGTGATAAGACGGTCAATTCACACCACAAGCGAGAATAGGGAGATTAGAGTGTAAATGTAAAAACAGTAATCACAACACAGAAAATAGACGGAGATACAAGATTTTTAAATGAAAACCCAAATAGGGAAAAAGCATGGGGAGGAGAAAAGTTCACTATAATTCGTAGGTTTACAGGAATTACAAGAATGTGTTGATATCTCCTTGAGTTAGGATTTAGTGGATGGAAAGTACTTCTCGCTGGAGGAGAAGATCTATTTGTACTAAACTGTTGGCACGGAGGCGGATGAAGTGCTGGCGAGATCTATGTATCTGCATGATCTTCATGTGCGAATTTGTTGGAACAGCCGTGATTATGGGCGCTGGATTGTTGGGATTGCATGCAGAGAGTTTCTTCATTGTCCATAATTGTCCACCTTGAATGCAATGGTGTTACATGTTTTCAATGTGGAAGAAGGGAAGTGGCGTGATTGCAGACGAAGATCTCGGTGGTCGCTACTAGAGAATTCCGGGGTGAAATCAGGAATCTTGAACTGTGGTTGACTCCGGAGGGTGATGTCTTCGGGAGCTTTGGACGTCTTCGGGAGGATCCGATGTGACAGAGGCTGCTAAATGATGTGAAAGCTTCAAAGGGAAACTTGGTTGCTCGGACATGTGTCAGCATCTTGGCGAGGGTCAATTTTTGGCCACTACAGTTTACATAAGGACATATATGCCAAGTTGCAATGGACACATAATACGAAATTATGAATTACATGATCATTTGGACTTTTACTTGAAATTGTAAATAACTTTTTTCAAAACTAAGAGCCTTTCCTATTATTCTCTTTTTGAGATAGTAATGAAATAATGAGTCATGCCAGTCCACTTGCATCATAAGTTATAACTATACAGATAACTAGGAAGGAAATTTAAAGAAACTAGCCTGTTTAAATTTTAAAATTCCTGTCATGACTCCCTTAATAAGGCAACTACATATTCATATCTCCTCTTCTTTCTGTAGAACCGCAATGAGCTCTCGGGCAACTAAACATCATTGTAGTTGCTATTATCCGAAAGAAATTTATCAAAAAACCATCATCTCCAATTCTTTAACTCGGCAAGTTTACACACATATCTCCACAAGTATTTATTTTTCTCGAAGGATCAAACAAAATTAGTACGTCATTTTGCCTTTATGCCATTCAATAAAGTAAAATTCCGATCATTTCAATTTATATTATTTTCGTGTATGTCTGACATGTCCAAAAGCCAGAATAATGTTAAGCTAAAAATCTTCTTTCCATCTATTAAAATGACAGCTCCATCTCTGTCAAGATTACAGATTATTTTTGTTCCAATTGATGATTCGAAAGTAATTGATTCGATAGCTTAAAGTGTCAACTTTTCAGAAAATATAGCTCAGCAGAACATAATTCAAGAAGAAATATATGGATGAAAATGGAAAATTGATGGGGCATGCCCCAAAATTTCGCGACATTGCTCACCTTGAGGATGACGATGACACGAGGCAGTGATCGAACAACGGCTATGGCGAGAGATCGAGAGATGCTAGGGTTAGGGTTTCTTTAACGAGAGTCTAGACTCTAGAGAAAGGGGGAGAAGCTCTCTCTCTCTCTCTCTCACTCACTCTGTGGGCGAAAGGGCAAAAGGGGGGAACACGCGATCTCGTGAGAGGAAAGGGAAAAGGGACAGACGGGTCGAATTAGGACCCGCACGCGGATCCAAAACCCACAAAGAAATTTCGGGTTTCGGATCCAGTTTTCGGTTTCGGACCCCTTCTCTTTTTCCCACCTAAAGTCTCTCGTTCACTTTGGAAGTTTTTTTTATACAATGTTGTTCAATCCTGAGTCTTTATCATAAACTTGGCTGAAACACGATGTGTGCTTTTACTCAAAAAGATATGGTGTATGCTATAGTTTCTTGAAATTGGAGTGTATGAATTGGGGTAGAATTGCGGAAGTGGGAAAACTCATTTTTCACTTCCGCTGTTTGTTTGGAGCCAGAGGAAAATGGGAAAACCTTTTTCCCTTTTCCCTTTTCTCTTTTCCCTTTTATACCTCTTTTTTGCACAATTATTTTCCCGCTTTCAGGGTGTTACGGTTAATTTTATGGTCATATAAATCTCATTTGTAACAAGTTGTAGCTCAAAACAGTTTATTTTGTGGTCATGTAAATCTCACTTGAATTCTAATTACAGTCCAATTTTTTATAATTTATTTTTATTTTAATGTTGTTTTATGATTAACTTTGTGGTCAACTTTTCACTTTCACTTTCACATTACTAACAAAACACCGAAAAACACAATATATTTTTCCACTTTTACTTCCCAATTACCAATTAAACATCGGAAAAAACACAAAAAAATCTCATTTTCCAAAAGGAAAAGAATCCTACTTCTCACTTTCTCGCTTCCACCTACTTCTGGGCACCCAAACAACCTCATATCTAGATTCATAGTAAGTGGAAGAAAAATATTAGGGGAAAGTATACATATGTATAATTGTAGTGGAGATTTTTCGGCACGAACAATCGGAAAGTCGATCCACACCACAAGCGAAAGTAGGAAAGTGGTGAGTGTATGAATAACGTGATACACAACACAGAAATGGGGAGACACACTAGATTTTTTACATGGAAACTCAATTTGGGAAAAATCACGAGGAGGAGGAGAAGATTCCACTATAATTCCTAAGTTACAGGAATACAGAGAATTTGTTGGTATGTCTGAGTTAGAATCGATTAGAAGGGAAGAACCCCCTATTCTCGTTGGAGGAGGAGGTCTAATTATACTGAGCTGTCGACATGGAGGCGGGGGGTGTGTTGGCCCGGAGGCCTTCCTCTCTAGTTTTGATGATGATTAACTCATGTAGTTATGTTTACTAATAATCTTGTGATTTTAGTTTCAGATCATTAATCAAGATATTAGTTGGTGATTAGCTTCAACAAAGGAGTTTGGAAGCTTTCACATGGTGATTCCAGAGCCCGAGCATCAAGATCATACTTTGCACTCGTTGGAGACAAGCTCGTGGATCATCGTTTTGGACCGAGTCGCCTTGAAGATGAAGATCGTCAAGAAGACTTAGGTATCCTAGTTTAGATTGAGTTTTAGATCTATGTGTAAGATAAGAATAGTTGATATGCTCAAGTGCACAATACACACACGTTTTGGTTTTGATATTGGTTTTCATGAATAGTAGATCAAAACAAGTTTAAATGGTTTATATGTATATTAGATGTATTCTATTTATACATGCATGCTTAAACTTCATAGACAAACTTATTTTGACTATCATATTCATGTATTGAAAAATTCTAGTTTGATAAAATACAAGTTTTGATTTTTGGTAAAAATTGTTAGACACAAAAATAGTTCAAATTGCTTGATATTCGAGTTGAAGCTTTATCACATGTTTATATATCAATGCAAAATGTTAAAACTATTTTTGGGGATTTTTATATATTTTACAAGATTTATTAAAATATTTTTAACATGATTTTCTGACCCAGGACAGTGGCTGACAGGCCAGGTCGGTCGACCGCACGGTCGACCGAACCAAGGGCCGGTTGACCACGCGGTCGACCGCCGTGCACAGCCTTGTGCACGTCTGGCAGACACATGGGCCGGTCGACCGGTCGGTCGACCGGACCAGAGAGCAGTGCTCTCTGTTTTTGGGCGGTCGACCGGGTTCCTCTAACGGTCATATTTATGACCATTGGCGGTCGACCGGGCGGTCGACCGCCAGCCTGTCAGGCTGACAGATCAGCCTAACGGCTCTATTTTGGAGAAACCTATATATACCCCATTTCTTGGGGGTTTTAACTAAGATTTTAAGAGCAAAAATTCCAGACTTTCTTAAGTGTTTTAAATAAGTTTTCAAAAGTGTTTTAGTGCCAAAAAGATCTATCTTATTTGTTTTAAGTGTTTTGTTATTTTCAAAGAAATAGGTTTTTGGGAATTAGTTTCTTGTTCTTCATTTCAATATCAATTTGGTATTTTCCCAAGAGATTTTTCTTTGATTAAAACACTTTGTTTTTCACACTTGAGCTATCATCTATCCTATTCTATTAGGATCATTATTTTGTGGAAAAAGAGATTGTTTGTGGTTGAAAGATACCACCTTGGTGTAAACCCTTTCTTTGTTGGGTTGCTCCCTCTTTGGTAGAGGTTGAGGTTGTAGTTTGCTCCCTCTAGTGAGAGGTGGAGTTTCGTTTGTAACCCTCTTCGGTAGAGGTGTTTGTGGTTGTTTGGCTACGGGCCTACCCCTCGTTGTGAGGCGGTGTTTGAGAGAGGAGTTCGGTACTCCCTTGTTGTACAAATCCTCCTCGGTGGAGGTTCCCTCGGTGGGAGTCCTCGGTGGACAAGATAGTGGATTAGAAATCCTTCTCGGTGAAGGCGGGGACGTAGAGCTAGGGGCTCGAATCTTGGAACATATCTTTGTGTTTGTGTTTGATCCATTGTCTCTTAACCCTCTCTCTTTATTTGTGTTGTACATTGCATCATATCATTCATATCTATTTGCTTGTGTTGTGCCTTGCATCTTTCATATTGTTATATATCCTTTATATGCTTGGTTTGTGTTTGTGTGCCTCACTTATACTTAACCACAAGAGCTTCATATAGCACCTCAACCCTTATCTAGGGGAATCAAGAGGAGTTAGTCCAGAGCCCTTCACGGAGAATTCGGCTACACTTGTTGGTTGTATTAAGTGTGTTGCAAATTAGTTTTAGCTCCGCATTTAGTTTCTAGATTAGTCATATCACCTATTCACCCCCCCTTTAGGTTTTTTCAATTGGTATCAGAGCCTACGCTCCTGATACTTAAGTTTAACCACCTAGGAGTGAGATCCTGTTTGCTAATCTATCATTTGCATTTGCACATATTTTTGTTTGCACACATTTAGTTTGCACTCATGGATAGCCCTCCTATGTTTGATATTTCTAGACTTGAGATTTGGAAGGCCATGATGAGTAGCTATTTGAAGACCCTAGGTTTGCATGTTTTCCTTGCCGCTACCAAGAAATGCTATCTTGGTAATAGCAATCATATAGGGGCCAATGCACAAGCCCTTGAGGCTATTAGAAGCACGCTTTCAAAAGATTATCTTATGCATGTTTCTAATCTTGATTCCGCCTTTGCAGTGTGGAACAAGTTGACAACCACATCCACCTCCAAGCTTCAAATGCCTATCCAACAAGAGGAGTAATCTAGTGAGGATGAATCCGAACAACGATGCTACATGATCCAAGGGAATGACTCCCTTGAGGTACTTTCGGACACTCACCTAGATAGTGCTAGTTCTTCATGTGATGATTATGTTGATCCAAATGCTTTGAATGAAGAACTTTATATTGTTTGTGAAAAATTGATTGAAAAATATAACATTTTGAAAAAGAAAAGTCTAGGCATTAATAATGAAAATAAAAGTTTGCATTCTAGACTTAACAATGTTTTGCAAGAGAAGGTTGAGATTTATAATGAAAGGGATTCATTAAGATCTCAACTAGACCTTACTCTAAAGGAAAATGAATTTTTGAAAAATAAAAATGATTGTGATAATGTTTTGAAAAATAATGATGTTTTGTCTTCAAAAGTTGAATTTGTTTTAAAAGAAAATGATTCTTTGAAAAGAGAAATTGATTTTATTTCAAAAGAATTAGAAATTTGTTTAAATAAAAATAATTCTTTAAAAAACGATATTGTTTCTCATGTTTGCCATGCTAGTGTAGTTTCACCTAGCATACCTATTGCATGTACCTCTTCTTCTAGGATTAATGATGATATTTATTTATTAAAGAAGAGTGTAGATTGTTTGGGCTCCACTTTGAGCCATTGTGCCAAGAGCCATACACGTTTGGAAACTTTGTTTCGAAAGAAACAAGTTCCATCTTTTCATGCACACCCTCCACGGCATACACATGCTCCTCACGGACACCATCACATGTATGCTCATGTGTACACTTGTACACATTGTGGACGTAAGGGCCACCTTGCTAAATTTTGTTATGATAGATTACATACTTCAAATTTAGCAAATAATTTTATTTGGGTTAGAGAAGGGACTAACCCCCATGGACCCAATAAGATGTGGGTACCAAAGACCACCCCTCTTGTGTTTGATGTAGGTGTGGGCTCTCGCATGATGTGAGAGTAGCGGTACCTTGAAGTGGATGCGTTCCGTACTTAAAGAAAACATTTTGGATGCATCACTTTCAAGGGATGTTTGGTGGAGAGGACCACCATGTTTTGGAGACAAGGAAAGTTGCCTTCTAGGTTTTGGTAACGATTCTTAACTCCTAATTATTGTTTACATGCTTTTCATTTTATTCATTATTAGCATGTTTTGTTGTTTATTGATTATTATGCTAATGCCATGCTTATTAGACCATTGACATACATGTATAGTATTTGAGACACCCATGAGTAATATGGACTATTATTTTGTGTTCTCACCATAGTTTAGCTATCATGTACATCATGAATCTAATAACATGTAAATTTACATAGTAATCATGTTTAGGTTTACCATGATGATTTTTATCTTGTTTTTGATGCTTCATGTTTTGAATATATGTTTAAATGTCAGTTTTTATTAAAACTAGGTATATACTTGTGCATATAGTGGGTCACAAATAAATCTATATATGTTTGTACTTAAATGCTTATTTGTTCCCATTAGATGTGCTAGTATAGTCTAGTTTTAATGATTCATGCATTTTAAACTTGTATTCCTATTTTTGGATTATTTTATGAGTTTTCATTTCATGTATATGTTTATTTTACCAAACTTTAAGATATACATATATACCCCTTGAGTCATTTGCTTTTCATGCAAATCTTCATTTATGGACTCAATTGTGTTTGGGGATATGTATGTATACTTCTTGTGTTGACAAATTATACATATACCTTGAAATGAAATTTGTTTTAATGAAAATTTAGTTATTCATGTTTTCATGTATTTATGTTTAAACTTCATGTATATGTCTATTTTGTCCAAACTATTAGATATACATGTATATCCTTTTGAGCCACGTGCCTTCATGCATATACATTTGTGGACTCGTTATGTTTTGGATATGTATGTATACTTTAGTTTGTACTTGACATACATATTCCTTGAAGAAATCGAGTTTTGATGATTTTCTTGTTTTAAGAAATATTGAGCTTGATTGCATATTATCATGATGTCATGTTTCACATTACACTTGTGCACTCACTTTATTGGTTCTCATGATTTTGTTTTCATGAGTATGATATGTGCCCTATTGATTTCGAGTGTTTTAGTGCCATGTGATTTACATGTGTTTTATGAAAAATATCCTTGTTTTATTCCTTGCTTGAAGGATTTCGTACTAGTTAACAAGTTTTTCATTTAATTAGTTCGTATTCTTCGTTATGGTAGATGTTTTCAACATATTCTATTTTTCAAACCTATTTTTGAAAACCCCTACCTTCAACGGGCGGTTGGATTGGCGATCATGCTCATGTATGCTTTATAGTGAAAATCATTTTAAACTTGAACATGATTGGGAGGATAGGTTATATGAGTTATACTTAGATATTATTGTTGTTTCAATTGGTATCATTGGATTCTTTCAATTGGTATCAATTTTGATCTTTCTTGTATACTCATATATGTTTGTATGTATGTATGCTTTCAATTCCAATAGTATCAATTTCGATTGGTATTAAATTTTTCATACATATATATTTTGTTTATGCTTAAGCTTGTATGTTTAAATGAATATCATGTTTCAATTGATTAGTTTTCAATTTGTATCCTTAAACAAGCTTATGCATGTTTTTAGTTGGTTTTTCATAAAGGGGGAGAAAACTCATATTTTAGTTTTCAATTGGTAATTTGTTCCCTTACTTTATGATAGAAAATAATAATTTCAATTGATATCATATGTTTAAAATGAACAATTATTTCAATTGGTATCAAGATGTTGTTTTCATTTTTAAATTGGTATCAAGAGGCACTTCATTGACATACTTTTTAATTGGTATCATGTTTAATGTCGCCCCTTATTGACTTTTTTTTGTTTTAGACAAAAAAAAAGGGGAGAATATTGTTTTTATTGTTTTGACCCTTTTGTTGATTCTTTGTTTCGAACAAAATGGGGAGAAAAATTTATTGTTTTGGTTTTTACCCCTTTTTTGATGATTGACAAAAAGGGGGAGAAAGATTTTGAGTTTGAATTTTATATGCATATTTATGGTTTTGCATATATTAAGTTTAATTGGTATCTAGAGCATGTTTACATGTTTTGTTTTTGTTTGACAATTTCAATTGGTATAAGAGCTCTTATGTTTTTATGCATACCTAGAAAATTTCAATTGATATAAGAGCATCTTATGTTTTATGCATGTCCATGCATGTTTCACGTTTAGCATGCACTACATATTTATGTTTCTTTGTTTATGCATGAGTTAAGGGGGAGCTTCTTTGAAGCTTAACTTTAATCCATGCATATATAACTCCATGAGTTTTGTCATCATCAAAAAGGGGGAGATTGTTGGCCCGGAGGCCTTCCTCTCTAGTTTTGATGATGATTAACTCATGTAGTTATATTTACTAATAATCTTGTGATTTTAGTTTCAGATCATTAATCAAGATATTAGTTGGTGATTAGCTTCAATAAAGAGTTTGGAAGCTTTCACATGGTGATTCCAGAGCCCGAGCATCAAGATCATACCTTGCACTCGTTGGAGTCAAGCTCGTGGATCATCGTTTTGGACCGAGTCGCCTTGAAGATGAAGATTGTCAAGAAGACTTAGGTATCCTAGTTTAGATTGAGTTTTAGATCCATGTGTAAAGATAAGAATAGTTGATATGCTCAAGTGCACAATACACACACGTTTTGGTTTTGATATTAGTTTTCATGAATAGTAGATCAAAACAAGTTTAAATGGTTTATATGTATAGTAGATGTATTCTATTTATACATGCATGCTTAAACTTCATAGACAAACTTATTTTGACTATCCTATTCATGTATTGAAAAATCCTAGTTTGATAAAATACAAGTTTTGATTTTTGGTAAAAATTGTTAGACACAAAAATAGTTCAAATTGCTTGATATTCGAGTTGAAACTTTTATCACATGTTTATATATCAATGCAAAATGTTAAAACTATTTTTGGGGATTTATATATTTTAAAAGATTTATTAAATATTTTTAACATGATTTTCTGACCCAGGACAGTGGCTGACAGGCCAGGTCGGTCGACCGCACGGTCGACCGAACCAAGGGCCGGTCGACCAAGCGATCGACCGGACGTGCACAGCCTTGTGCACGTCTGGCAGACACATGGGCCGGTCGACGGTCGGTCGACCGGACCAGAGAGCAGTGCTCTCTGTTTTTTGGCGGTCGACCGGGCGGTCGACCAGGTTCCTCCAACGGTCATATTTATGACCGTTGGAGATCGACCGGGCGGTCGACCGCCAGCCTGTCAGGCTGACAGATCAGCCTAACGGCTCTATTTTGGAGAAGCCTATATATACCCCATTTCTTGGGGTTTTAACTAAGATTTTAAGAGCAAAAAATCCAGACTTTCTTAAGTGTTTTAAATAAGTTTTCAAAAGTGTTTTAGTGCCAAAAAGATCTATCTTATTTGTTTTAAGTGTTTTGTTATTTTCAAAGAAATAGGTTTTTGGGAATTAGTTTCTTGTTCTTCATTTCAATATCAATTTGGTATTTTCCCAAGAGATTTTTCTTTGATCAAAACACTTTATTTTTCACACTTGAGCTATCATCTATCCTATTCTATTAGGATCATTATTTTGTGAAAAAAGAGATTGTTTGTGGTTAAAAGATACCACCTTGGTGTAAACCCTTTCTTTGTTGGGTTGCTCCCTCTTTGGTAGAGGTTGAGGTTGTGGTTTGCTCCCTCTAGTGAGAGGTGGAGTTTGGTTTGTAACCCTCTTCGGTAGAGGTGTTTGTGGTTGTTTGGCTACGGGCCTACCCCTCGGTTGTGAGGCGGTGTTTGAGAGAGGAGTTCGGTACTCCCTTGTTGTACAAATCCTCCTCGGTGGAGGTTCCCTCGGTGGGAGTCCTCGGTGGACAAGATAGTGGATTAGAAATCCTTCTCGGTGAAGGCGGGGACGTAGAGCTAGGGGCTCGAACCTCGGAACATATCTTTGTGTTTGTGTTTGATCCATTGTCTCTTAACCCTTTCTGTTTATTTGTGTTGTGCATTGCATCATATCATTCATATCTATTTGCTTGTGTTGTGCCTTGCATCTTTCATATTGTTATTTATCCTTTATATGCTTGGTTTGTGTTTGTGTGCCTCACTTATACTTAACTAATAAAATTAACAAAAAAATGATAGCTAAGAAATAAAGTCGATTTTTCCGTGAAGGGCTCTAGAACTTCTTCTCAAGATTACTCTTTAATAAGAGTTGTGGTGCTTAATTATTTACTTGGTTCAAACAAGTGAAAGCATATAAAACTATATCAAGCATGTAATGATAAGAAAATATTAGCAAGAAAGATATAAATAAGAGTGAGTAAAGTTGAGCTGGGAGAGAAGGAAGAGCAATCGCAAATACGGAAGATTTGTTTTGAGGTTCGGGCAATTTGCTCTACGTCTCCGCCTTCACTGTATGAAAGATTTTCACTATGCATGATTCCTCAAGATAACTGAATGTTGCAAGTTTCCTAAAGAACTCTTGGACCTGCAAATCTCTCACTCATTCCTATGAAAGTCAAATACACAGGCCGGCAAGCTCGATCGAGGCTGTAACCTCCAAACAATCAAATACAATAGAATGAAACACTTGTTGATCAACTTCTTGACCATAACAAAGTACTCTCACAAACAAGGATCCTATAAGATAGATAAAGAGATGATAGCTCAAGCTTATGTGAGAAAATAAAGAGATTGAAAGTTGAAAAACTCAAAACTTTTGGAAAACTTTCTTAGAGATTTGAAATTGAAGATCTAAAACTAGCACAGGATTGCTCGAGAAAAATACTGGAAAAACCTTGTGAAAACTGGTTGCAAAAACCCAACAAAAAAACCTTATATATAATCCGAACAGAAAAACTAGTTGTTGCGACAAACAGAGCTAGAAATGGCCTGTCAATTGACCACTTAAAAATCTTTATGAAAACTGGTTGCAAAACCCAATCAAAAACCCCTATTTATAAGCTTAACAGAAAATTAGCCATTGGGGGCAAACATGCCAGAAATGGCATGTTAGTCGACTGCCCAGCCGACCACCCAACGGCTATTTTTCTAGTCGTTAGGGTCAGTCGGTCGACTACCAGTCGATCGATGTGAGAACAAAATTGTTCTCACAGCCCTCAGTCGATAGCCCGATCGACCAACCCAAGAGAGCAACTTTTGCTCTCGTCTATCTGTGAACTGCACCGTCAAC
Source organism: Agave tequilana (assembly GCA_038442645.1). Classification (NCBI taxonomy): domain Eukaryota; kingdom Viridiplantae; phylum Streptophyta; class Magnoliopsida; order Asparagales; family Asparagaceae; genus Agave; species Agave tequilana. The sequence goes on from JAVJIF010031340.1 coordinate 265,955, forward strand.
CGACAAGAGAGAACATTTTGCTCTCTAGCAAAATGTCAACCACCGAATCAACCGTGTGCACAAGACAAGTACTTGTGACATTTGGTTGACCTCGTGGTCGATCGACCTTAGGCCAAAACTATTTTTCCATTTCATTTTTAAAACTAATAAAATTTCAAATAAATCTCTATGAAATCATCAAAAATAAATTCACTTAAATACTATTTAGCACAAATATGTGTGATGAAGAATCGTCACATATTACAAACATTTGAACTTCTTTTTGAGATGTTAAAATTCATTTTTGAAATATAAACCATTTAAAAATATTTTTCCAAAAAATATTTTTGCTGCGTTGACGCGGATATCCGGAGTGATCTGGTGCTCTGCCTTCTTGGGCAGAGTCACAGAGATGCTATTGATATTCTGTAGTTTTTAATTTCTTGTTATCTGTTCCTGCTCACAAAAGCAGAGAAGAAACATTAACCACTTAATAAATAAAAAGAATACCATTCTCTCTCTAGCAACGACGCCAAAATTTGATTCGGAAAAAGCTGAGATATGAAAATATGTAATATGAAATCGAAAGTGTTACTCTGGCTTATCGCAATTTAACTGCGGTAGCAGTGTCTATGCGGGTCATGATCCACAAGGACGGATGTGATGCAAGCTTTTCGATATATTTTAAATAACTAAATTGGTTAAGTTATTCTTCTTTATTTTGAAAAAGATAAAAAAGGGACGTTAAGTAAGAAGAGGAAGTAGGGAGAAGAAATAAAAAGGATAAGTTTGTATTTTTGGTTCTCAAAAGAGAATTAAAAATAAAAAAATTAATAGATAAAATATACTAAGTGTTCCAACAAGATTACTTACCTCTTCAGACGCTTGTCTAAGCTTAAATCTTTGATGATGGATAATGTTGAATTGAAGGCAATCAATGCATAACTCATAAGAAGAAACTCGATTCACATCCACATTACATCATCAAAACTCAAAGAGCAAGCATGAATTAATACAGAAAAAGAAGGAATTCATCAACATAAACTATCAGTGGCACTCGCAGTGGCAGGGCTATTCCAAAGCTAAAAATTTCATATGGATTTAGAAATCTAAAAGGTTAATAAACCTAAAACCATGAAGAAGATACACAAAAATAAAGTAAAAGCAATTTTTGATTAGATAAAAAACAATAAGAGAAAGGAGAAACTTATATCAATTATCACCCTTGAATCCAATCTCTCTCTTTCTTATGAATCTCTCTCTAATCTAAATTACAAAAAAATAAAAGAAAAGAAAATTCTAAATTAAACTAATCTAAAACCCTAGTTTTGATCTCTAGACTGATATTTCTTAGATATATTTTTGCCTCTGCCTCCAACAGGATATTTATAGGTGAACGCCCAAGGATATTAGGAATGGAAGTCGGACACCAAAACGCGATGCGAGCAGCCCTAAGATTGTGTGTTTCCACGGCAATCTAAAAGAAAGCGCGACAATCCTGGCTCAAGTGAAGTTGTGATTCCTTTTGCAACTTCACCTCGTTCAGTCACCTAAATATATATTCTCAGAATTTAGATTTAGAAACTGGATATTCTGAGATTATTTGTTTCTTCTCTTTACTTGAAAATTAATTGATTTTGACTTTGAATTTAATTAGAATCATTGGTCTTTTTGGGCTCTTCTTCTCCATAATCATTAAGTAAATACCCTGCACACTAATAAACAAAGAGGAAACAAAATAGCAGAGTTTTATTTAAAATTAATGTGAGAATATGGTGTAAATTATTCAAAATTGATGAGTAATCTACAAGTTTTCATAAAATTTTCATTTAAACATATGACCAAAACATATATTTCCTATATAAATATGATATGCTTATAATTAACTGCACAAGTATATATAAAACTAAAATGGAGAATAGAAATAGTTATCGATACCGATAAGGCTAACTACATTTCTCCAAACTAAATGTGGTATTCCCACTATAACTCTTTGATAGTGATGCATCCATTGATTTTCTATCTAGCTTTTATTGCATCTACCATCAAAGCACCAAACTCTCTCACATTTTGAGCTAGCCCACACCTACATCAAATACAATTGATGTGAATTTAGGTACCCAAATCTTTGGGGGTTAGTATTACTATGAATCCAAATATTTTTATTTATAAAATTTACTCTATCAAAATAAAACTTTGCAAGATGGGCTTTACGATTATCATGTGAATAAGAATAAACATGGGAATGCTGATGAGCATGATGTATATGTGTTTGCCGTGAAGTATGTGCATGCATGTATGGAACATGTTTCTTTCGAAACATAGATTCCAATCTATCATGGTTAAAAGCACATTGGCTCAAGGTTGATCCCAAACAATCAATCTTTTTTGTCGTCTCATCAATCTCATTTTTATCAAAAGAAGATTTTGCATTTATAGTATGCGTAGTATGACAAGTGCAGGTTTAAAATTATTTTTCACTTTAATAAAAAAACATACAAATTTTCTTTTTCTTTTAAATAAAATGCAATTGATTTTTCAAAGAATCCTTTTCTATTCAAATCAAATAAATATTGTTTTTCAAATAATCATTTTCATTTTTCAAAGATCTAATTTTTTTAAAACAATATCCTTTTCTCTAGAAATCAAATCAACTTGATTTTTAAAAGAAATATTTTTATTTGAAATCACTTCATTCTCTTTTAAAATAATGTCTAATCGTGAAGATAAAGAATCTTTTCTCTTTTTAATTTTAAATTCCTAATCTTCAAGAAATCATATGTTTCAAACATTTCTTTCAGTGTCATGGATATTTCATCATAAGTAAATTCGAAACTATCAAGATCTGGTTTAGAATGTACCTTGGTTGAGTGTCACCATGGTCTATGCAACACATGTTGGGCTGGCATCATCCTCAATTGATACATTTTAAAAAAAAATTCTTTTGATTCTCCATATCATTTTAAATTGGTTCGCCAAGCGAGATCAATGTATTTCATACTACAAAAGCGGAAGCACAACTAGAAACTCCAGAGAGATAATCATAATTTAGGACTAGTTTTAAAGCATGAGTAGCTTTTGCATTTTCTCAAAATATTTGTCATTCTCAGGATTTAATTTTTTAAGTTATGGCAAGATAAACATTTATTCTGAGAGATTTAAGATATACACTCATCTTAAACTTTCGAGTTTGAAAATTAAGAATATCAAACATAGGTGAAGCAAGGAAATCCATTAATGTGCGTAAACAAGAATGGGATTAGAAAAAATGAGGATCACTTTATGGTGGTTATACCAATAATCAAGAGCACATACTCTGATACCAGTTGAAATCACTTAGAGGGAGGATGAATATGTGATGTGCTAATCAAATGCGAAATAAAAAGTTTTAACTAATAAAATTAACAAACAAATGATAACTAAGAAATGAAGTCAATTTCTCGTGAAGGGTTCTAGAATTTCTTCTCAAGATTCCTCTTTAATAAGAGTTGTGGTGCTTAATTATTTACTTGGTTCAAACAAGTGCAAACATATAAAACTATATCAAGAATGTAATGATAAGAAAATATTAGTAAGAAAGATATAAATAAGAGTGAGTAAAGTTGAGTTGGGAGACAAGGAAGAGCAATCGTAAATATGGAAGATTTGTTTTGAGGTTCGGGCAACTTGGTCTACGTCTCCACCTTCACTGTATGAAAGATTTTCACTATGCACGATTCCTCAAGATAATTGAATGTCGCAAGTTCTCTCAAAAACTTGTAATATCCCTAATCTAAAATACTGTATTTTTATTTTGTGAGTGTTTCACTTATTTGTTTTGTAAGTGTTTCTCTTCTTTATTTTGTGAGTGTTTGCTTTTATCTTTTCCGTTATTTACCATTGTCAATAAATACTTGTGTTTCACTTTCATCATTTCATGTGACTGTTTGAGATATTTACTATTATTATCACTTGTATCACTTTATGAGACATTATTGATTGATCTACTTATTTGTGTAAGTATCATTTCATGTATTGATAGAACGCTGCTGTTGGCTTAGGCCTAGTAACTGATTTAGTGGTGATAAATCGTAGAATATAAGTATATTGATCTTGAGACTGAATGATTGATGATTGAGGACTAGAGATTCATATTTTATCTGTGGTATTTTTCGGATAAATTGTTTGGTGACTATTCCGACCGAAACTCTTTAGAGATTATGGATTGGTAGATATGAGACTTTCTTGATTTTTGATCGATATAGACTTATTTAGAGTTAGGTTTGACCTGAGCTTCATATTCTTTTATTGGAGTCTCGAATGATTGGTAGATGGAATGTATGATGGTTAGATTATGATCAAACGTGTGAATATGATACCCTTGACTCTAATGTATATGATGGGATGGAATTTTGGACTGTTAGGAGCTATTATTCATGGATTTTCACATTGATGAGTTTGACTGATATATTGATGATCTTATTAATATTGACTATTAGATGTAGAGGTGATCTAGACTCTATGTTGATCGAGGACGTTACACTGCTTAGTTATGATTTGATTGATTGGGATATTAATGATCTAATAAACATGAGATCTTTATTGATAAAATGAAATTTTGGACTTGAACCTGTCGGTAAACTCGATTGGATTTGAGTTGACTTGGGGGTTGAGGAATAGACGTTGATTTGGTTGACTTGATCTGGCTTGGTAGATTTTTAAACATGTATACTTGATATATTACTAGACTTTGGGATCCTGTGATTGACCTTGATAGAGTGAGAGTGTGTGATAATCTAGATCAAATTAAAATATAAGGATTTGATTAGATGTATCAGAACTTGTGTTTATTTCAGTTATTGAGGTTCAGATATTTCGGTGACTATATTACATGTTCGGAGTTTTATGACAGTTATTGATCGATCTGATTTATTGATGACTTAGAGGATGGATATATCGATGACTTTGAGGATATGAGTTGGTTATATACATTGCCCGGATTATTCTATTCATGACAGTAGATCATTACTCATCATGAATATCTTGATTTACATGAGGAACTTGATTGTTTATACATGATATCTACCTGATATTATTGTCCATGTCACTTAATTGCTGGGAAAATATTGTTACACGGTAATGACACCTTCATGTTGTACTTGTTACATATTCCTGTTATACCGGTATCTTGTTCATTGATATTATATATTCCTGTAATACCGGTATTCTAATTACATATTGATATTGTTACCGTGACTACCACCGAGTTATCCCAGTGATTCAAGTAACATGCATATTAAGTAATCTTGATAAACTAATAACATGACATTAAACAACTTACACTGGGATTGGGGAAATTGATGGAGGAGACAACGTCTGTATTTTGGGTGGACCTAGGATTTAGGTTGTGCAGCCGAAAGAGGGTTCTACTGCAGGGTTCCCGTGGGGTGACTGGCACCCCGTCCTGTTCCTATTATACATGTTATACATGTACCTGTTCCTGTTATACATGTTCCTGACTACCTTGCGGTAGGTCCTGTAAATCACCTAAAGGGGGGGTGAATAGGTGATGGCTAATCTAATGGTCACTAAATGCGGAATTATAAACTATTATAACCTAAACAAAACTATTACACTAAACACCACGTATAACACAAGAGTGTAGCCGAATTCCCCGTGAAGGGCTCTAGACTAACTCCTCTAGATTCCCCTAGATAAGGGTTGAGGTGCGGCGTTGGCTCTCTTGGATGAATACAAGTGTTAGCAAACAATCCCAAGCATGTATCAATTAAGCACACAATGTATATCAAGCATGTAATGTTAAAGACAATAAGAGCATGCAAGATATAAAACAATAAGGGAGAGAGAGAGTAAGAGCAATCGCAAACACAAGGGATTTGTTTCGAGGTTCGAGCACCCTTGCTCTACATCCCCGCCTTCGACACACGAAGGATTTCCACTATAATCGATCCCACCGGATCACTCGGTGCCGCAACACCTACAAGCCGAGTTCACACTTGAACTCCTTGGACTCTCTAGCCCGTACACACCGCAAGCCCACAAGCTCGCCGAGGCCGCACCTCAAACAACAAGTTCGCACCCGAACTCGAAATACCGCGAACACACTTGTCCGCCTCCTCAAAGAACAAAGATGAACTTTGGTGATCACAACTCTTGATCACCTAAAATCCTCTTACAACAAATCCCTATGGGTAGATATAGTAATGGATAGCTCAAGTGTTGTGTGAGAAAAACAAGGATTGAATCTATGGTGAAAAACACAAGAAAATCTATTTCAAACACTCTTGATAAACTCTCTTTTGATTTGAAAATATTGGCTCTAAAACTTGTGGATATAACCACTGAAATGAGTGGAAAAAACTAGCCCAAAACTCTTCTTGAAATCTTATGGAAAACAGCCCCTAAATGCCCCAATTTATAGGGCTTAGAAAAACTAGCCGTTGGGGTCTGACAGAACTGTCGGTCGACCGCCCGGTCGACCGGCCAAAGGTCATATTCCAAACCGTTGAGCCATCGGTCGACCGGTCGGTCGACCGAGGCCAGGATACAGAGAGCAAGTCTCTCTGTCCGGTCGACCGCCCGGTCGACCGGGGCCTTTCCAGAGAGCAGAGCTCTCTGGACGGTCGACCGGGTCGGTCGACCGGCCCTCCTACCAGAACTGGCTGTGCACGTCTGTGCACGTCGGTCGACCGCCCGGTCGACCGGCTGAAGCCAGATCAGAAAACTTATGGATTAAAAACTTGGTCTTTTGGTTAAAATAAAATCCCATAAAATACTGAAAAATCTACAAAAATAGTTTTACCAATATACTTTGATAAACAAACATGCTTGCACAAAATCAAGGCATGTTACAAATAATTTGGACTATTTTTGTAACTTGGGAAATATTGGTTCAAAAACGTATTTTTCCAAACTTGATTTTTCAAAACTTGTTTTCCAAAACTTCTCCAAATACAAAAACAAGATATTTAAACTCATTTAAAGCATAGTGTGTATGGATATGATCCACTATACAAACATGGTGAAATATCTATATTTTTGACATTAAGCTCTAAATATGGTTTTGGTTAAAACATATAAACTAGAATACCAAAATACAACTCAACCCGGTTTGGTTTTTGGTTAAAATTCTTTTGTAAAAACAAAACTAAATCAAGAGTGTGAGTGTGTATATAGATACTTGAGCAATCCACCAACTATTCTATCCTTTACATTTTATCTAAAAATAAAATCTTATAAAAACAAACCTAGACACAAGTCTTCATCTTCTTGAAGTCTTCACTTGAAGTCTTCTCATCTTCTTGACTTGGTCCAAACACGATCCACCGAGCTCGACTCCTCTTGAGTACTTGATGTGGTCTTGATGCATAGGCTCGTGAATCAAACGGTGCTAGCTCCAAAACTTGACTTTAAATCCTTTGTTGAAACTCCACACTACTAAGATCTTGATCATGAATCTGTCACTAATTAAACACAAGATCATTAGTACAATACTACATGAGTTGATCATCATCAAACTAGAGTGATGGGCCTTCGGGCCAACAATCTCCCCCTTTTTGATGATGACAAAAACTCATGAAGTTATATATGCATGGATTAAAGTAAAGCTTCAAAGAAGCTCCCCCTTAACTCATGCATAGCAAATAAACAAATAAATACGGCAATGAAGCACATAAACTATGTATGCAAATGTATGGAGAGAAACATGTTAACAAGTATAAAACAAAACAAATTCTTTTTCTCCTATTTGCAAAACAAAAATATATGCATAAACATAAATTCTTCTCCTACTTTAATAATAAAGCAAGGAAAACATGCATATACATCTCAAATACTTCTCCCCCTTTTTGTCAATCATCAACAAAGGGGTTAAAGTAAAAACAAAATTTTTCTCCCCTTTTTGTCATAAACAAAGAGATCAATAAGGGGTAAAATCAATAAAAGGTTATATGCGATATACATTCACGAAGAGGAAGACGCTAAGTTAGCTTCCCTACATATATGCACTATATGAAAGAGGGATGACAAGCCCTAATTCACATAACACATAATCTGTAATGCATAAGAGGAGATGTGAAGCTCCCCCTACACACGTGTAACACATAAAGAAGAGTTGTCAAGCTCCTCAATACAAGATACACTCAACATGAATCTATATGTAGAAGAGATGTTAAGCTCTCCTTGCATATAAGAAATACAAATCAAAATGTTTTTAATTTTTCTTAAACAAAATTTTAAAGGTATCAGAGCTTTTGTAAAACAATCAAATTTTAAGATACCAAATTGTAAATAATCATTATTGTAAATCATATTGATACCAATTGAAATTTACAAATATGAAGTTGAAACATATTGATACCAATAGTAAACATAATGATCAAATATTTTTATTTTTCATCATAAACTTTGTGCTTTAAAAATGTGAATCAATTGTAAATCAAGCACATGAAAATCATATATTGTATGAAAAGAGAATACCAATAGCAATTGATATTATGGAAATTATGAAGCATACATATATAAGAAACAAAATATGAGTATATACAAAATTATTAATTTAGATACCAATGAAAAGATCCAATGATACCAATTGTAAATAACAATGTAAATCAAGTATATAACTCATAACCTACCACCCTTCATATGCTCAAGATAAAAGATATTCAATAAGGCTTACAAGGCATACTCGCCCAGCCATCCGCCCATTGGAAGGTAGGAGTTTTCAAAAATAGATTTGAAAATAGTATAGCATTGAAAATCACTACCAAATGAAGAAAATTAACTAGTTGAAGAGAATTTTGAAAAACTAGTTAAAGATTCTTCAAAACATGAAATCAACACATATGTTTTTCATGAATCATACCAAATACACAAGAGTTGACACTCAAATCGATAAAGCTCAAAAAGAATCATGAAACAAAGTCATGAATAAACAAATAAAGTGTGAGTGTACAAGGATCATGTGTTTAGCATTTTCCATGAAAATAATCAATGAAGCTCAAAACACAAATATCATTTATCAAAATAAAAATCATGAAAATTCATTTTTCATTTTTTTAAAATAAACTTCTACGTATATGTATGATTTATCCAATCCTAACAATATACATACATCCCAAACATAAAAGAGTCTATTAAAGGTATTTGCATGAAGGCAAGAGACTCACGGGTATACATGTATATTTATTAGATTTGAATACAAAATACATATACATGAAGTAAAACATGAAAATTGGCAAAACATGTATAAATGAGAGAATCATCAAAACTAGCTTATACATGTGCATATAGTGGGTACAAATGAGCATGAAGTGCAAATATATATGAATCAAATGTTGCTCACTATTTGTACATGTATAAATGCAAGTTTTGACAAATACTACATCTAAACAAGATTTTACCACATGAAGCACAAACATGAACATGCTAAAAATATGATATATGAATAAGCATGTAAACTAAGAGTTTTAGAGATAGTTACCAACACATGAACCATACTCCAAAGCTCCAAGCATGGTGGTTGACCCACCAAACTTCTTGATAGCGATGCATCTATATATGTGTCCATCAAGTCCATGTGCATCCACCATTAAGGCACCAAATCTCTCACGTCTTGTGAGAGCCCTCACCTACATCAAAAACAAAAGGTGGGGATTTTGGTAACCATTTTCTTTTGGGTCCTTGGGGGTTAGCTTTGTAAGGACCCAAAAATTTTTATTAGCAAAATTTACATGATGAATCCTATCATAACAAAACTTTGCTAAATGGCCTTTGCGGCCACAATGTGTACCTTTGTACACTCTAGCATGCATATGTTGTATGTGTGTGATCATGACGTGCAAAGTGAGCATATGCATGAGGGTGATGTGCATGAACATGTGGAGTTTGTTTCTTTGAAAACAAAGACTCCAATCTTTTATGGTTAAATGCACAATTGCTCAAGGTTGAGCTCAAACAATTTATTTTATTTTTCAAACATTAATCTCACTATCATTAATGGTGGCATGTAAAGCATGGTGAGAATGAGAATCATTTTTCTTATTCTTTTTAGAAACATTTTCTTTTTCAAAAATTTTTCTTTTCAAAGAGGTGTTTTCTTGAAAAGCAACTTCCTTTTGTTTTTCCACCAAAACAAGTTTATTTTTCAAAGATATATTTCCTTCACATAAATCATTCAATTTAGACATTAAGAAATTTTCTCATCTTTCAAATTTTCATTTTCTTTTTCAATGCATGCACCTTATTTTTCTAATGAATCCTCTTCATTAAGCATGCAATCAAATTTCTTTTTCAAAATTTTATTATCTTTTCTAACATGTCATATTTTTCAAGAGTTGTTGACAAAAACATGCAAGCTCATCATATGACATGTCATCTTCATCTACCTCGGATTCGGTAGTTACCTCAAGGGGGCTATCCCCTTGGACCATATAGCACATGTTGGAGCGTCGCTTCCAACATCCGAATCGCTCCCCGCATAATATAGATCTTTTTCGTCAAGGGAGGTGATGATGTTCCATGCTACAAAAGCCGAATCAATGTTAGAAACCCTAGATAAATATTCATCATTTAGGGTTGACTTTAAAGCATGAATGGCCTTTGCATTAGCCTCAAAATTATTGCCATTAGAACATATGAATCTTTAGTGATGGCAAGATAAACATGAATGCCTAGGGCCTTGAGGTACAAATACATCTTAACCTTCCAAATTTGGATGTTAAGAATGTCAAAGGTGGGTGGTGACATGAAGTCCATGGTGTGTGTACAAATATTGTGATTAGCCTAAAAATTAGGATCTTTAACTCTAGGTTGTAAGACCCAAATCAAGAGCACTTGCTCTGATACCAATTGTAAATCACCTAGAGGAGGGGTGAATAGGTGATGGCTAATCTAATGGTCACTAAATGCGGAATTATAAACTATTATGACCTAAACAAAACTATTACACTAAACACCACGTATAACACAAGAGTGTAGCCGAATTAGATAAGGGTTGAGGTGTTGCGTTGGCTCTCTTGGTTGAATACAAGTGTTAGCAAACAATCCCAAGCATGTATAATTAAGCACACAATGTATATCAAGCATGTAATGTTAAAGACAATAAGAGCATGCAAGATATAAAACAATAGGGAGAGAGAGTAAGAGCAATCGCAAACACAAGGGATTTGTTTCGAGGTTCGAGCACCCTTGCTCTACATCCCCGCCTTCGACACACGAAGGATTTCCACTATAATCGATCCCACCGGATCACTCGGTGCCGCAACACCTACAAGCCGAGTTCACACTTGAACTCCTTGGACTCTCTAGCCCATACACACCGCAAGCCCACAAGCTCGCCGAGGCCGCACCTCAAACAACACAGTTCGCACCCGAACTCGAAACACCGCGAACACACTTGTCCGCCTCCTCAAAGAACAAAGATGAACTTTGGTGATCACAACTCTTGTCACCTAAAATCCTCTCACAACAAATCCCTATAGGTAGATATAGCAATGGATAGCTCAAGTGTTGTGTGAAAAACAAGGATTGAATCTATGGTGAAAAATACAAAAAATCTCTTTTCAAACACTCTTGATAAACTCTCTTTTGATTTGAAAATATTGGCTCTAAAACTTGTGTGGATATAACCACTGAAATGAGTGGGAAAAACTAGCCCAAAACTCTTCTTAAAATCTTATGGAAAACAACCCCTAAATGCCTCAATTTTATAAGGCTTAGAAAAACTAGCCGTTGGGGTCTTACAGAACTGTCGGTCGACCGCGCCCGGTCGACCGGCCAACGGTCATATTCCAGACCGTTGAGCCATCGGTCGACCGGTCGGTCGATCGAGGCCAGGATACAGAGAGCAAGTCTCTCTGTCGGTCGACCGCCCGGTCGACCAGGGCCTTTCCAGAGAGCAGAGCTCTCTGGACGGTCGACCGGGTCGGTCGACCGGCCCTCCTACCAGAACTGGCTGTGCACGTCTGTGCACGTCGGTCGACCGCCCGGTCGACCGGCTGAAGCCAGATCCGAAAACTTAGGGATTAAAAACTTGGTCTTTTGGTTAAAATAAAATCCCATAAAATACTGAAAAATCTACAAAAATAGTTTTACCAATATACTTTGATAAACAACATTCTTGCACAAAATCAAGGTATGTTACAAATAATTTGGACTATTTTTGTAACTTGGAAATATTGGTTCAAACGTATTTTTTCAAACTTGATTTTTCCAAAACTTGTTTTTTTCAAAACTTCTCCAAATACAAAAACAAGATATTTAAACTCATTTAAAGCATAGTGTGTATGGATATGATCCACTACACAAACATGGTGAAATATCTATGTTTTTGACATAACTCTAAATATGGTTTTGGTTAACATATAAACTAGAATACCAAAAAATACAACTCAACCCGTTTGATTTTTTGGTTAAAATTCTTTTGTAAAAACAAAACTAAATCAAGAGTGTGTGTGTGTATATAGATACTTGAGCAACCCACCAACTATTCTATCCTTTACATTTTATCTAAAAACAAAATCTTATAAAAACAAATCTAGACACAAGTCTTCATCTTCTTGAAGTCTTCACTTGAAGTCTTCTCATCTTCTTGACTTGGTCCAAACACGATCCACCGAGCTCGACTCCTCTTGAGTACTTGATGTGGTCTTGATGCATAGGCTCGTGAATCAAACGGTGCTATCTCCAAAACTTGACTTTAAATCCTTTGTTGAAGCTCCACACCTACTAAGATCTTGATCATGAATCTGTCACTAATTAAACACAAGATCATTAGTACAATAAATACATGAGTTGATCATCATCAAAACTAGAGTAATGGGCCTTCGGGCCAACAGGTCCTGGTTCAGCACTAGGAGTCTGGGCGTGGTCCCGGGTATGCACGGGACCCACCTAAAGCATGGACAATGTCTCCAACCGATCAGTTTCAATAACTGAGGACCTCGATTGGCATGTGTGGTAGGCGTAGTATGGGATGCGTCTATTACATGTGGCAATTGGTGTTCGCTGACATAATTAATAATAATAAACTGTTAATGTATTGTGACTAACCGTGATCACCCGACTGTATATATATGTATAAATATGATAGATATAGGATTGAACATCAAACTAGTGTCATATGTTAGGTTATACATTATGACATCAGTTGTTTGTTTACAGTTATTTTACTTGTCTTTATCTGCACGCTTATTCATGTTATTGTTATTCAGTTGTTTGTTTATCATGTTATTTAGTTATCCTATGGTTGCAGTTATCTTGTTATTATTCTGTGCACATTGTTTATATACACGAGCTCTCCCCTTTACACACACAACACTCACCAGGTCGCTTTCTGACGACCCTGGATTTGCACATCCAGATATTGACGCTTTGTTTCTATTGTGCAAGTGTTCGAGGAGACGGTACGCTTCGCGAAGAGCTGGAGCTTCTCCCTATTTGATTTCGGTATTCTTATCTTTCTTGTCTTCATATTATTTCCTGATTCTCGTTATATCAGACTCATTTGTTATTCCAGTTCTTTATTCATATGATATCATGCGTAGATGCTTATATGTATTATTGCAGTGGTCGTTGACTCATTATAGTATAAATTTATAGCTTGTTTTGGGTTACTTAAGGCTTAGCGGTATACGTGAGGTATTTTTTCTTGCGTATATGCGTCGTCGACTCGTGTCGCGTCTCCGCACCAGCGTATTTTGGGAAGCGGGACGTGACAGGATTTTCTTGGTATCAGAGTCAGGTTCAACATAAAAAGAGAATCTAGTTCTTACCAGTAACTTGAAACAAGTTATGATTACACTGCAATATATATATACTATTCACACGATGATATTGAGTCCATTTGAATTGATCGTTCCCCCTTTTGATATCCATCTCTTTGATCTGTTGATATCCCTAATTCTAACTTTTTTTTCTAGAGTAATCTGCGTTCCATCTTGATTCCTATTCTTTTTCAATTCTATTTCCTTGATTTTGCCTCCTGAGTTTGATCACTTTATTTTAAAGCCGGTAGCAGAGATCAGAGCGCACAGCGGAGGGAAGCGTGGTGAAGTGTCGATGCAGTGAGAAGTGGTGTGGAAGCTTTATCTTCTCTCTTAATTTGATTTTTATCATTCCCCGCTTTATTGAAATTTCGAGGACGAAATTTTTATTAAGGTGGGTAGAATGTAATATCCCTAATCTAAAATACTGTATTTTTATTTTGTGAGTGTTTCACTTATTTGTTTTGTAAGTGTTTCTCTTCTTTGTTTTGTGAGTGTTTGCTTTTATCTTTTCCGTTATTTACCATTGTCAATAAATACTTGTGTTTCACTTTCATCATTTCATGTGACTGTTTGAGATATTTTACTATTATTATCACTTGTATCACTTTATGAGACATTATTGATTGATCTACTTATTTGTGTAGTGACCTTGTATCAGTATCATTTCATGTGTTGATAGATCGCTGTTGTTGGCTTAAGTCTAGTATTGATATACCTTAGACCAGACTTGACCTTGTAACTGATTTAGTGGTGATAAATCGTAGAATATAGTATATTGATCTTGAGGCTGAATGATTGATGATTGAGGACTAGAGATTCATATTTTATCTGTGATATTTTTCAGATAAATTGTTTGGTGACTATTCCGACCGAAACTCTTTAGAGATTATGGATTGGTAGATATGAGACTTTCTTGATTTTTGATCGATATAGACTTATTTAGAGCTAGGTTTGACCTGAGCTTCATATTCTTTTATTGGAGTCTCGAATGATTGGTAGATGGAATGTATGATGGTTAGATTATGATCAAACGTGTGAATATGATACCCTTGACTCTAATGTATATGATGGAATGGAATTTGGACTGTTAGGAGCTATTATTCATGGATTTTCACATTGATGAGTTTGACTGATATATTGATGATCTTATTAATATTGACTATTAGATGTAGAGGTGATCTAGACTCTATGTTGATCGAGGACGTTACACTACTTAGTTATGATTTTAATTGATTGGGATATTAATGATCTAATAAACAGGAGATCTTTATTGATAAAATGAAATTTTGGACTTGAACCTGTCGGTAAACTCGATTGGATTTGAGTGACTTGGGGGTTGAGGAATAGACGTTGATTTGGCTGACTTGATCTGGCTTGATGGGATTTTTAAAACATGTATACTTGATATGTTACTTGACTTTGGGATGCTGTGATTGACCTTGATAGAGTGAGAGTGTGTGATAATCTAGATCAAATTAAAATATGAGGATTTGATTAGATGTATCAGAACTTGTGTTTATTTCAGTTATTGAGGTTCAGATATATTGGTGACTATATTACATGTTCAGAGTTTTATGACAGTTATTGATCGATCTGATTTATTGATGACTTAGAGGATGGATATATCGATGACTTTGAGGATATGAGTTGGTTATATACATTGCCCGGATTATTCTATTCATGACAGTAGATCATACTCATCCTGAATATCTTGATTTACACGAGGAACTTGATTGTTTATACATGATATCTACCTGATATTATTGTCCATGTCACTTAATTGCTGGGAAAATATTGTTACACGGTAACGACACCTTCATGTTATACTTGTTACATATTCTGTTATACCGTATCCTGTTCATTGATATTTATATTCCTGTTATACCGGTATTCTGATTACATATTGATATTGTTACCGTGACTACCACCAAGTTATCCCAGTGATTCAAGTAACATGCATATAAGTAATCTTGATAAACTAATAACATGACATTAAACAACTTACACTGGGATTGGAGAAATTGATGGAGGAGACAACGTCTGTATTTTGAGTGGACCTAGGATTTAGGTTGTGCAGCTGATTGTTATTCATTTTTGCATCATTTTCCACATCCATATCATGCATTATATCAATAAAAATAGGTTTTTTACTCTTTTTCTCTCTATTTTTGCAGGTCCATCATTAATGGAGAGGAGGCCCATAATCCATGGAATTATCAAGAATTAAAAGGGATTAATCAAAGGCCAAAAGAAAAGCCAAAAAGTCTAGCCCATGATCTGGAGACATCCACGCATGCACTCATCCTTCTAGAAGCTCCAACATGGCCAGCATGCTGCAACAAAACGCCAACAGAATTCGCTGGCGTAACGGCCTAGATTCTGCCGCGGAAACGCGGCTCTGGCCGCGAATCCGCGGCAGAAATCTGGCTGTTGAGCCAGAGATTTGATCCGACGGTCCAGATTTGGGAGCCTCCTCTTCTGAAGCCTATAAATAGACCATCAGGGCCTCTGGCGAGAGGGGAGGAGAGACTCGGAGAGAGAGAGAGAGAGAGCTTGTATTTTGAGAGAGAGTTGTAGGGATTTTCTCTAGTTCTTTAGTGCTCTTGTATTCTCCTTCTTCCTTCTAGAAATTCTGCAAAAGAGAGAAAGAGAGTGAGTGAAAGCTTGTAATCAAAGGGGTGACAACTTTAAAGAAGGATTGATCCAACTTTCTTCTCAACTTTGTCATTTCTAGTGCTTTCCTTTCTTGCTTTACTTCTTCAAAGCTTTACTTTCATTGTATTTTCTTCATGAATTGTTGTTTTCTTTTCCATGGCAATGTCTAGCTAACTTTCTAACATGACTAGCTAACCACTAATTTTGCTAACTTCTAACTCTTTGGTGATTGCTAAACTTTTAAATACTTGCAATGTTGAGTCTCTTAATCCACAATGAAGTTGAGTTACTTTCATTCTTGGCAAGTGCTTGTTGTAATTCCATATGATTCATGTGAGCCTCATTTAGAGCCTTGTCTTTAGAACAAGTGCTTTGATGGAACATGGAGATGGATCACCTACTTTGCAATGGGTTTGTAGTGCAAGTTTCTTACTTCAATGCTAGCTTGATTATGGCCTTGAATGACTAATGAATCTTGTATCTCCCTCCTTAGCATTCCCTTGAGTGGCACTCCTTGATTCCACCATTGAAATTCTATCTCGGGAGCCGATGAATCAATGAGTCTACAAGACGAGACCGAGAAGATCACTCATCCTCCAAGTGGGAAGTAATTTGACCAACAAGCAAGATATACCCTTGCCGATGAATCAACATGAGGCATGCATCACCATATTGAGATTAGTAAGTTGGCAAATTAGAAAGGTTAGCTAGTCGTGGTCTTTCCCGTCCAAAAGCTTTTTCAAAAGTTTCCCTTCGCTAGTTTTTCTTTCCAAGCAAGACAACTTTTCCAAGTTCTTTTTCATTTTTCTTTTACATCGGTTTTCTTTTCATGCAACCAACCACAAAAAAATTTCTTCCTTTTCTTTTTCGTGTTGTTTTCTTTGAACATAGAAGAACCTTCGTTTTCTCTCTCTTCAACACTTAACCGCAAAGCTTTCATCGCGAGCTCTCCCTGAGGATCGACCCGTAATAGTTAAATACTACTACGGCGATTCGGAAGGAGTACATAAACATTGTGATACATTCTTGGAGTTTTGAGCATTACAATTGAACGAAAAAGGTTGACTCTAAAACCCTCTATCTCTGAATTGAGTACACTTCTTCCTTCCGAACAATTTTTTGGCGCTGTTGCCGGGGAGAGCAACGGTTTTTTGATTCAATTGAGAAACTAAACGAATTTTCTTCTCTGTTGCAGGTTACAGGTGAAGAAATAGGAAACCAAGTATTGCAGTAACATATAAGTGGCCTTGGGCCTCTGCTCTAGAAAGCAGAGACTAAGTGCCCTCGGATTTGCCGCGATTTCTCGGCAAAATCCGCGGATCCGCGGCAATGATGAGTTGACTACTCACAGTTTTCTGCAGGGTTGCTTGCTTTACAAAAATAACAGCTGCTGCAATTCTAATTTCTTGTATGTTTTCACCAGGATCCTGCTAATAAAATCAACAGTAAAACATTTGTTGCAAAAGTTAAAAAATTGATTAGACGTTTGCATTTCTAGGCACGTGTCTTTTCAATTCATTTACTTTACTGTTGAAGAGTGCTGGAGCAAGGTACGTTCACATTGCATATTGTATAGGACTCACTTCTTGTTGATTTACATCGCTTTGAGTGAACCTTGTTTGCATATACTGTACACTTGCACAAAATTGACTTTAAGGGCATCAACCCAATAAACAAGATAAGGTGGGGATTTCATCACCCTTTCCTTAGCCTAAAAATCACCATCCCAGCACTCACAATCCCAAGCTTTTAATAAAAACTGATAGACGTTGGCCCTAGGGACATTCGGACTCAGTAGGAGATCGGCTGAAGTTGGAAGTTGTTTTTGATTCATACTCCGGTGAAATCAGTGTCTAAGGCTGGGGATTAAGAGGTTAAGCCTCGAAGATACCGTGGTTTGGCGTAATTAAGGCCCGTTGATTACGCATGGATACCTCCCACCGTATTTTGCCCCTACCTGGCTGATTAACTGTGGTCTGATTCAAGCAACAACCTTCTTTGGTTCATCGAACAGTTAGGAGTCGTCTAGGTCCAGGTATCCTAGATAGCTTGTGATTGATTTTTCTTTTTTTGTTTGTTATTTTTCACTTTCTTTCGCTTGTGTGATCGGTGAACGTTGATTGTGTATGCAAGAGTGGTACCGGGATCCAGATTCTGCTAGGCTTGTGAGAATTTCTACACTTGCACAAACACCACCACTTGACACAATCCCAATCATGACCAATAACATTTCGCTTCAAGACAAGTTCTACCCGATTCGCACTTCACTTCCATCATGCATTCTTCTCCCAACAACCATGGAAATAATTTTGAGCTAAAGCCACAATTCATAAACACTCTTCCCCGATTTCATGGCTTAGAATCCGAGGATGCGTATTTCTTCATTCGAGAGTTTGAAGAAGTATGTCTATGATGAGAATTTCCCATTGACTGAGGACGCTATTGACTAAGGTTCATACCCTTTGCGCTAAAAGACATAGCTAAGAAATGGCTTTACAATCTTCCCGTCAGCTCGATTTCTTCATGGGATGATTTTGTAAAAGTCTTTCTTAAAAAGTTTTATCCTATTCATAAAACAGCCCTCATGAGAAAAAACATCATGCAATTCAAGTAAGAAGCCAATGAACCATTCTGGAAATATTTTTGAACGCTTCAAAGACCTACTAGCCCTATGTCCTCATCACGGCATAGAGAAATGGCGTCAGTGCCAAATTATCTATGACGGACTTGATTACCAAACTAAGACACTCCTTGAAACCATGTGCCAAGGGAAATTTTTAAAGAAAGATGAAGATCAGGGGTGGGATCTCTTTGAAGCCTTAGCCGAAAAAATGATTCAGTGGAGTCATGTCCAGAGAAAACCACACCCACCACTTCCAGAACCGGTTTGCATTCTATAGAATCCTCCATAGCTGCTGAGGCTAAAATAACACAACTGATGAAGAGGATAGAATTGCTTGAATCAGGGAAAATTCTGCGGTTAACCAGGTCAACCCATCACCTGTGGTCAACCCGGGTTGCACCTATTGCCAGATCTCAACCACGTATTCGAGGAGTGTCCTGTATACCACTCTCAAATGTATCAGGAGAACACGAATGCTGCATATACCAGACCTAACTACAACCCATACTCCAAAACGTACAATCCGGGATGGCGAAACCATCCAAATTTTTCTTGGAGTCAGTCTGGTCCTGAGCAGTCTAGGCCATCATTTCCACATCAATATCCTACTCAGTCACATCAACCCAATTTCCACTCATACCAAAGTCCACCTCAATTCAAGTCATATCAAAATCCACCACATTACCAGACAAACTTCCAGTCTACGTATCGGCCACATCCACCACAAAATCCTCCAGAAAAAAGAATATCAGATTTGGAAAAATGATAGAAACCTTGTCTAAAACTCATCACCAGGACATGAACAAATTACAGGTCCAGATAGGGCAATTGGCTATTATCTGAATGAACGACAAAAAGGAATGCTACCTAGCCAACCAGTGCCCAATCCAAAAAATCACTTCCCTCTACATGAAGTTGATGACATGGGCCCCAGTCAATGCAACACTGTTCATATCCTTAGATCTGGAAAGCAAGTAGATAACAAGGTTCAAATCAACCCACCAAATCTGTGTCAAAGCCAACACCTTCTGTTTCAGTCCAACCCATTCAAGACAATCCTTCTTCAAGTACACAACCATTCACTTCCCAATCCAAAGGGAAAGAAAAGATTGATGAGCAACCATACAAGCCTGTTTATAACCATTCTCAAATAGGCTAGCAAATTAAAAGATGAATGCTCACATGGAGAAGATAAGAGAAATGTTCAATCAAGTCCAAATCAATGTCCCTCTTCTTGATGCCATACAACAAGTTCCATCATATGCCAAATTTTTAAAAGAAATGTGCACCAGAAGAGGAAAGCAAATGTCCTAAAAAAGTCTTCCTAGCTTCAAACATCAGCGAGTTGCTCACTGGTCCAATTCCTTTGAAATACAAAGACCAGGGAGCCCAACCATTTCTTATCATAGGACATACTACCATCAATAGGGCATTGCTTGATTTGGGAGCCAGTATCAATCTTCTCCCCTTTTTCTGTGTATCAACAACTAGGGTTAGGCGACCTTCGTCCGACTCAAATGACGATACAACTGGCTGATCGCTCTGTAAAGATTCCCAAGGGGGAGATTACAGATGTTTTAATACGGGTCGGGGAATTCATTTACCCCGTAGACTTCATTGTTCTTGAGACACAAACCCGTACATAATCACAGAGCACAGACACCTGTCATTCTCGGACGCCCTTTCCTAGCCACCGCAAATGCTATCATTAACTGTAGGAATGGCTCGATGCGTCTGACCTTTGGAGATATGACAAAAGAGGTGAATGTTTTCACCTGGGAAAACAACCTCGGATTTGATAATGATTCTTTTGAAGTAAACTTGATAGAAGGTTTAACAAGTGAACATGATGAGGAGGTTGAGTATGAATCCGAAGAGGAATTTGAGTTGGATCTGATAACTTCAACCTTGATCAGATTGTTGAGTCTACTGTGGAATGGGCCACTAATACCACCCCTATTCTTCCCTTACACCAAGAACCCAGTGATAGATCCTGTCCCTTCTTCTGAGCTTAAGGTTCTTCCCAACCATCTCAAGTACAAGTACTTGGATGAGAAGGAAGCCTTTCCCGTAATCATTGCATCCCATCTAACGGAACAGCAAGAAGAGGATCTTCTTACCGTGTTAAGAGAGAATCGAGAAGCCATTGGTTGGACCATGGCTGACATCAAGGGGATTAATCTTCCATAGTCCAACACCGGATTCATTTGACGGAGGATGCCAAGCCAAAACGAGACCCACAGCGTAGACTAAACCCAATCATGCAGGAAGCTGTTAGAGCTAAGATTTTGAAACTATTAGACAATGGGATTATCTATCCCATATCCGATAGCCAGTGGGTAAGTCCGGTTCACGCTGTGCCTAAGAAAGCATGATTTACTGTGGTAGAAAATGAGAAGAAAGAATTGGTACAAACACGTCTTCCAACGAAGATTCGAGTTTGTATCGATTACCGAAAGTTGAACACTGCCACACGTAAAGACCACTTTCCTCTTCCGTTCATTGACCAAATGCTCGAGAGATTAGCGGGACATGAGTACTACTGTTTCCTGGATGGATATTCAGGATATAATCAAATCCCGATCGCTCCCGAGGATCAAGACAAAACCACTTTCACCCTGTCCTTTTGGAACATTTGCATACCGAAGGATGCCCTTCGGCCTATGCAATGCTCCCGCAAACGTTTCAACGTTGCATGCTGAGCCTTTTTTCAGACATGGTGAGAAAATTTCTGGAGATTTTCATGGATGATTTTTCAATTTACGGTGATTCCTTTGAACAATGCTTTGTACCATTTGAAGCTGGTTCTACAACGCTGTATGGAAAAAACTTGACACTTAACTGGGAGAAGTGTCACTTTATGGTCAAGCAAGGAATCGTTCTTGGCACGAAGTTTAACATAAGGGAATTGAGGTTGACAAGTCGAAAGTGGAAGTTATAACAAAGCTCCCTGAGCCAACATGCTTAAAGGACATTAGATCATTTTTAGGGCACGCCGGCTTCTATAGACGATTTATTCAAGGGTTTAGCAAAATTGCTAGACCCCTGACAAATCTCTTAGGAAAGGATGTACCCTTTATATTTGATGAAGAATGTCAAAAAATCCTGGAAGGAGCTTAAGTGTAGACTTGTCTCAGCACCTATCATTTCTGCACCTGATTGGACCAAGCCTTTCGAGATTATGTGTGATGCCTCGGATTTTGCTATTGGCGCTGTTCTAGGGCAGCGTATTAATACTAGGCAACACGTAATCTATTATGCTAGCAGAACGCTGAATGAAGCCCAACTCAATTATACAACTACTGAAAAGGAATTTTTAGCTGTTGTCTTTGCGTTGGAAAAATTTCGCCAATATCTGCTAGGGTCCAGGACGATTATTTTCACCGATCACTCCGCCCTAAAATACTTAATGCAAAAAAGGATGCTAAGGCAAGACTTAATCGATGGATACTTCTTTTGCAAGAGTTTGATCTGGAGATTAAGGATAAAAAGGGCGTTGAGAATATGGTAGCTGATCACTTGTCAAGAATTCCCAATGCACCAAAGAAGAAAATACCCATAAATGATGATTTCCCTGACGAACACATTCATATAATGCGTGGAGAGCCCTGGTATGCTGACATAGCAAATTACCTTGCAACCGGGCGAACACCTTCTAATTGGTCAGGTCAGGACAAACACCGTTTCATGAGTCAAATGCGGTTCTTCTTTTGGGATGAGCCGTATTTATTCAAATATTGTCCTGACCAGATAATACGAAGGTGTCTTCCTAAGGAGGAACATCAGAGTGTCTTGACATTCTGTCACAAGCTAGCTTGCGGTGGACATTTTGGTCCACGGAAAACTGCTGAGAAAGTACTTCAGAGTGGATTTTACTGGCCCACTCTCTTTAAGGATGCATATACTTTCTGCAAGCTATGTGATAGGTGTCAAATGACGGGTCGAATCACGCGGAAAGACATGATGCCCCTTATACCCATCTTAGAGGTCGAAATTTTCGATCTATGGGGATCGACTTTATGGGACCCTTTCCTCTGTCCTATGGCAACCAATACATTTTGATAGCCGTCGATTATGTTTCAAAATGGGCTGAAGCAATTCCAATAAGGACAAATGACAACCAAGCTGTCATCAAGTTTTACGAGAAAATATCATCTCTCGCTTCGGAGCCCCCGTGCGATAATAAGTGACAATGGGAGTCATTTCTGCAATCGGGCTTTTGAAGCCCTGATGCGCAAATACTCTATTTCCCACAAATTATCCACGACATACCATCCTCAAACCAACGGGCAAGTAGAAGTTACTAATAGACAAATAAAACTCATTTGGAGAAAATCGTTGGACAGAACCGTAAAAGATTGGTCCATCAAACTCACTGATGCCTTATGGGCATACAGGACCGCTTACAAGACTGTCCTCGGTATGTCTCCATATCGAGTTGTATTTGGGAAACCTTGTCACTTGCCTGCGGAGTTATGACACCGAGCTATGGGGCTATAAAGCAGCTGAACTTGGATTTAGATAAAGCCGGTGCCTTGAGAAAATTGCAAATATCCGAGCTAGAAGAGCTAAGAAATGAGGCATATGACAATGCTCGGATAGCAAAACACAGAACCAAGCTCTTTCATGATAAATCCATTCACCGAAAAATTTTTGTCCCAGGACAAAAGGTTCTGTTGTACAACTCAAGACTCCACCTCTTCCCTGGTAAATTAAAACCGGTGGTCAGGACCATATGTTGTACACAAAGTCTTCTCACATGGTGCAATTGAGATTTTTGATCCAAATAATGGCAATAAATTCACTGTGAACGGTCAACGTTTGAAGCCATTTTTTACCATGAATTTGTGTCACAAGAAATTCATGAACTGGGTCTTTGTGATCCAGTCTATAGGTGACCATCCCACTTGTACATTGTCCCTGAATTCTCTGCATATTATTTTGGGACCCTTTTGTAAAAAAAAAAAAAAAATTAAAAAAATAAAAATAAAACATAAAACATAAAAAATAAAAACTCCAAAGATGTGGGACTTTTTGTATCAAGAGTTCCACTCCTTTACAACTTTCAAATTTCAAATCCACCTAGGTTTGTAAATATCACTTTTCACCTAGGTCAAATTGGGATTCCAAACTTTTTCAACTCTATATATATCCTATTTACCCTACCTCTCTTCCCTCAAACGAAAAACGCCTCCCAGATCTACAACCCTCTCCTCAATCGCCGCCCTCCGATTTTTTCCTTCCACCGAGCCCTCCTGACTGCCGCGTTTGCGCGACCCAGGCCGCAGATCCGCGGCAATCCTGCATTCTCTGGAGCGCCGCCAATTTTCTGACGCTCGATTTCTTGCGCTGGTGGCCGATCTGGTGCCAAATCTTCCCAAAGCCTTCTCCTGTACCCTCTGCAAGCCCAAATTTTTCTCCCCCCACGTATTCTGGGGGCGGTTTGAATTTCGATCTCCCAATTTATTGATTTGATCTAGACTTGTAGCATGGCACCCAACTTATTTCCTGAAAAGGATTTTTCAAAAATTCTATGTGATCCTAATGGGTATGGGCATATATTTATAGATCGGATTAGGGCATGGGATTGGTCCGCATTGGTGTATGATAATACTGATAACGATGCCTTCTATTGTCCCGACTTAGTGACATTGTTCTACAACTCTATTGACCATGCATAAGTTAATTTACACACTTATCAATTCACAGTTCACATGCCCTTAGGCGACCTTTTTATCACGCTTCCTCTCCTTGAGGAACAGACGCATGTCCCTTTTTGCCACAGCATAGCGACCCCCTCCCACTTATTGATTACATGACAATTATGGGGGCTCGCTGCACTGAGCAAGACCGCGGGCTAAAGGCCAGCACCACTTTTCGAAATGTACATTGCGTTGGACGATGGATCCAACGCAACATCTTAGGTCTGGACCACACCACATCATTTAACGCCTGGTGTTGCAGCTTATTCACGACCTGATGACTAGGCAACACACGGTCTGTCTCAACAAGACCATCTTCCACGCAATAATTGCCACTCCTCACGCACCCGGGGTGCCAAACACTCCCACCCCATTCTGATTACGCGTTGTGTAGGACTTTCCTACCGAACGCCGTATTTGACTCTTTTGCCCGGTGTGTTTGTGACACAAGAGCGACTCACTAGTTCCTACAATAGTTGCTTACACGCGGTCTGGACCCCTAGTGTCCAGCCCGAGGATGTACCGGTGGCGTCCTCTTCTGAGGAGAGTTTAGAAGAGGGAGATGATCCAGCATTTTGGCAGCAGGACCCCCCTACGGACTCACGTGCCTTCATGTCACCATCTGGCGGAGCATGAAGAAGATTTTTAGGGGGCAAGTTCGTCTGAGGAAGAAAGTAGAGGAGCAATCCTCTAGGTTGGATAGGATTGAGGCTGGACTGAGGCGTTTACAGTCGGCTGGACGTAGCACCACCGCGGGTCCAAAACGACAACGGGAGTGATCATGATCCTTTACCTTTTCATGCATATTTTTATCTTGCATACATTGAGGACAATGCATAGATAGGTATGGGGGGTAGATACTAACTTAGGATTTTTATTTCTTTTTTAGGATTTTTATTTTTAGGATTTTTTCTTTTCTTTTAGGATTTTTTTTAGATTTCTTTTTAGATTTTTCATTTTCTTTAGATTTTACATTTTCTCTTTTTAGAAAAAATAATATAAAAAAAAAGAGAGAAAATTTTGATCCATTTTTGAAAAAAGAATCAAACTTGATTTTAGGGATTAAGGAAACTCTTAACTAAAATTTCTTAATATAAGTGGAAAAGAGGAGTTTTGTTGGATTTTTAGGTTAAGTGAAAAAGGATAAGAAAGATAGCTAGATTTAATTCTTACTTTAGCATATATACATTAAACATATTGAGAGATTAATCAAAAACTTAGTGATTCTATTTACATATATATAAAAAAATTAATAATAATAATATAAGTATAAATAAATAATTACTTAGCCACTAATTAAGCTGGTTGGCTGTGCCTCAAGAAGCATGGCCAGTCACGCCTAAAGGTGGTTAAGTCCTTAGTATTCGTGGCCTAGTTTACTCGAGTCCTCGAACCTTAGGGATGTATCTTCATCTGGTGCCTAAGACCGACTGGTTTGGGAGTCATCGGTAAGAGGCTCGTTACATGGGTAAATTAGAAGCCCTAAGGAAGTTAAGGAAGTGTAAATAAATAAATAAATATAAAAAAATTTATATTAGTAAATAAATGATCTTTAGTCCAAGAGAAATCCTTCATATTTATAGATGTATATATGCTAGGTTTGATGCAAAATCCGGTCTTCACTCTATTCCTTAGAAACTTAACCTAAGTTGAAGATAAAACTCTAAATAGAAACTTATATAAAGAATGACGAGTTTAGGGTAACCTGAAACCTATAGATCAAGTGAAGTTCTTGAAAATAATGGATCAAAAATTTCTCACTAACCTTTTTCTTTTTCTTTTTGGATTTTGTGGGTGCAATCCGCTGAAAACCCTCAGGAGACAACACTCCTCCTCTAGGGTAACCTAGAGGTTTAACGGCTTGTTGCACGTGCTCAGTGCAATCGTGTCACCTACGAAAGTGGTGCAATAACTTAGCTAGGATTCTTTTTCTTTTTTTTCTCTTTTTTTGCTCGGGGACGAGCAAAAGCTAGGTATGGGGGTGTGATTGTTATTCATTTTTGCATCATTTTCCACATCCATATCATGCATTATATCAATAAAATAGGTTTTTTTTTACTCTTTTTCTCTCTATTTTTGCAGGTCCATCATTAATGGAGAGGAGGCCCATAATCCATGGAATTATCAAGAATTAAAAGGATTAATCAAAGGCCAAAAGAAAAGCCCAAAAAGTCTAGCCCATGATCTGGAGACATCCCGCATGCACTCATCCTTCTAGAAGCTCCAACATGGCCAGCAAGCTGCAACAGAACGCCAACAGAATTCGCTGGCGTAACGGCCTAGATTCTGCCGCGGAAACGCGGCTCTGGCCGCGAATCCGCGGCAGGAATCTCGCCGTTGAGCCAGAGATTTGATCCGACGGTCCAGATTTGGGAGCCTCCTCTTCTGAAGCGTATAAATAGACCATCAAGGCCTCTGCGAGAGGGGAGGAGAGACTAGGAGAGAGAGAGAGCTTGTATTTTGAGAGAGAGTTGTAGGGATTTTCTCTAGTTTTTAGTGCTCTTGTATTCTCCTTCTTCCTCCTAGAAAATTCTGCAAAAGAGAGAAAGAGAGTGAGTGAAAGCTTGTAATCAAAGGGGTGACAACTTTAAAGCAAGGATTGATCCAACTTTCTTCTCAACTTTGCTATTTCTAGTGCTTTCCTTTCTTGCTTTACTTCTTCAAAGCTTTACTTTCATTGTATTTTCATTCATGAATTGTTGTTTTCTTTCCATGGCAAGGTCTAGCTAACTTTCTAACATGACTAGCTAACCACTAATTTTGCTAACTTCTAACTCTTTGGTGATTGCTAAACTTTTAAATACTTGCAATGTTGAGTCTCTTTAATCCACATGAAGTTGAGTTACTTTCATTCTTGGCAAGTGCTTGTTGTAATTCCATATGATTCATGTGAGCCTCATTTAGAGCCTTGTCTTTAGAACAAGTGCTTTGATGGAACATGGAGATGGATCACCTAACTTTGCAATGGGTTTGTAGTGCAAGTTTCTTACTTCAATGCTAGCTTGATTATGGCCTTGAATGACTAATGAATCTTGTATCTCCCTCCTTAGCATTCCCTTGAGTGGCACTCCTTGATTCCACCATTGAAATTCTATCTCGGGAGCCGATGAATCAATGAGGCTACAAGACGAGACCGAGAAGATCACTCATCCTCCAAGTGGGAAGTAATTTGACCAACAAGCAAGACATACCCTTGCCGATGAATCAATATGAGGCATGCATCACCATACGTCCAGATATTGGACGCTTTGTTTCTATTGTGCAGGTGTTCGAGGAGACGGTACGCTTCGCGAAGAGCTGGAGCTTCTCCCTATTCGATTTCGGTATTCTTATCTTTCTTGTCTTCATATTATTTCCTGATTCTCGTTATATCAGATTCATTTGTTATTCCAGTTCTTTATTCATATGATATCATGCGTGGATGCTTATATGTATTATTGCAGTGGTCGTTGACTCATTATAGTATAAATTTATAGCTTGTTTCGGGTTACTTAAGGCTTAGCGCGTATACGTGAGGTATTTTCCTTGCGTATATGCGTCGCCGACTCGTGTCGCGTCTCTCGCGCACCAGCGTATTTTGGGAAGCGGGGCGTGATAGAACTCTTGGACCTGCAAGTCCCTCACTCATTCCTACAAGAATCAAATACACAAGCCAACAAGCTCGATCGAGGCCGTAACCTCCAAACAATCAAATACAATAGAATGAAACACTTGGTGATCAACTTCTTAACCATAAACAAAGTAGTCTCACAAACAAGGATCCTATAAGATAGATAAAGAGATGATAGCTCAAGCTTATGTGAGAAAATTAAAGAGATTGAAAGTTGAAAAACTCAAGAAAATTTTTGGAAAACTCTCTTAAGATTTGAAATTGAAGATCTAAAACTAGCACAAGATTGCTCGAAAAAAATACTGGAAAAATCTTGTGAAAACTGGTAGAAAAACCTAACAAAAAACCTTATTTATAAGCCCAACAGAAAAACTAGTCATTGCGGCAAACAGGGCTAGAAATGTCCTGTCAATTGACCACTTGAAAATCTTTATGAAACTGGTTGCAAAACCCAATCAAAAACCCCTATTTATAAGCTTAAGAGAAAACTAGCCATTGGGGGCAAAAAGGCCAAAAATGCATGTCAGTCGACAGCCCAGTCGACCGCCCATGACAATTTTTCTAGTCGTTAGGGTCAATCGGCCGACCGTCAGTCGACCGATGTGAGAACAAAATTGGTCTCACAGCCCTCAGTCGACAGCACGGACCCACGACCAAGAGAGCAACTTTTACTCTCTGTCTATCTGTCAACTGCACACCGTCAACCGACCAGAGAGAGCATTTTGCTCTCTAGCAAACTGTCAACCGCCGAATCGACCGTGTGCACAAGATAAATTCTTGTGACTTTCGGTGACCTCGTGGTCGTTCGACCTTAGGCCAAAACTATTTTTTCCATTTCATTTTTAAAATTAATAAAATTTCAAATAAATCTCTATGAAATCATCAAAAATAAATTTACTTAAATATTATTTAGCACAAATATGTGTGATCAAGAATCATCATATATTATAAACATTTGAACTTCTTTTTGAGATGTTAAAATTCATTTTTGAAATATAAACCATTTAAAAATATATTTCCGAATACTAAACATAAAACTTAAGCAAGTTTGTTCCAATACAAGAATAAGTTTCTCAAACTTCATTTAAGGTCTAATGTGTATGGACAACACCAATACACATTTTAAATAATAAAACTTGTTTTTGAGATTTTCTTCTTATAAAATCAAATATTTGAAAACTAAACCATAAATCACAAATTTATTTTCAATTAAACTGATCAAACAAATAAATAAAACTTGTGTCTGTGTGAGATTGAGCAATTAATATAACCTAAAATTTAGAAAGAATCTAAACAACCTTAAAAACATGATTCTTCTTCTTTATTTGATCTTTCTCTTCATCTTTACTCAATCCAAACGTGTTTTATGTTGAGTTAGACTCCTCTTTCAGTACCTGATGTGTCCTTTGTGCTTGAGCTCTTGAATAATCCATGTTGGCTTCAAAACTTAACTTTAAGTCTTTTGAAGAAGCTAAACACTAAAATCAAGATCTTGATTAAATCTGAAACTAAAACATTACAATATCATTAGTACTATAACTACATGAGTTAATCATCATCAAAACTAGAGTGATGGGTTTTTTGGGCCAAAAATATCCAATAAAAGTTTTGTTAAGGACTAATATCCAAGTAAGAGATTTGTTAGGGACCTAGATTCTAAAAACTCTGTAAAAATTTTGTTAGTGGTGGAGAGATGATTTTGAGCATGGCACAGTATAGCGATGACCAAAATTTCAAGTTTCATTTAGTTATTTATTATGAAAATAGATGTTCTCATTAAAAGTTTCATTTAAAATGCAACTGGAGACATATTGTTGTGCTTGTGTCATGGCTCCCAAGAATATTATTATTGATCTACTTGAGGGCAAAAACTGGATAGTGACAATTATGGATATCTAGTGCCAAAGATCCATCACTTACTCAATGACGATGACACACTGGCGGTCCACATTGAGAAGATGGATCCATCAGCGAAGAGAACTTCTGATGAGGAGAAATAGTTGTCCTAGTCCAAGGCCAAATGATCCTAGAGTTAGATATATGATAGTGGAGCTAGATGATGAATGGTCTAACTGAGTTGTTCAAGCACCATAAGAGTGTCAGGACATGTGAGATGGACTCTAAGAGAGTTTTGGAGTTACTCAGTTGCCTGCCTACTTATTCTAATTACCAAGTTTTTACTATAAGAAAAACCCACATCATAACATGAAAAAGAATCTCAATGTTTTGGTTGCAATGATTCGGTACATGCACGCCACTAGGCATATTATGAGCAATTAGAGAAATCCAAGATGTCTTGTATTCCAAGCAATCTCATAGTCCTTGCAGTAGGTAATTCCTAAGAAATTTGTCCACGCATCAAAACAGGGAAGTAGATGTAGCCAAATCATAGAGAAGTCAATCGCAAACACAGTGAAATATATGAAAAACTCGAAAGGAAAAACACCACGAAAAGAAAGAAAATTCACTATGTCAATGGCGATTACAATAGGGTTCTCTAGATTTGGGTGATCGTGATCCCTTTCTCGCTGGAAGGGATCCTCTATTTATACAAGTCATGTCCAATAGATAAGACTAGGGATCCTGCTCAGTTTGAATACTTTAATTCTGTGTCTTGATAACAATTGAGCCGAACACCTTGATTTGAATCAATATAGGAGAGAGTCCATCTCGATCTTGTGGTTCGCGCTCGGCTGTAGATTAAAATGAACCGCTACCGAGAGTTTACTACCTCGTTTGAATTAGGATTGGAGTTAAGAATAAATACTCTATAATCAGATCTAATTCTTTAGTTAATACCTGACCCGTTCGAAATTTGAACTGGGTGATGGGTTAGATGTTCTTGAAGTAGCCACGCGTCACATATCTGTTAGAGGCTGAATAAACATGCGTCACGATTTCGGACGGGTCAGAAAGTAACCACTACAGATGCCCCCATCTACTCCCTTTTCTTCAGAAGAGGTCGGGACTCTTCCTCTGAAGATTTCTAGTTCCCGGAGTCTCCGATGTAGAGAGGGGAGCAGAATGAAATGAGAACTTCCTGGGCCTGGACTCAAGGTAAAACGCCCCAATTCCGTGGGTACGGGGACTTTACTGAGACGTATATATGTAGGTCGGAAATACCCTTACATATATACGCTAAGCATCAGTACAAGTAAGAATCAGAGTACAAATGTACATGGTGCATTATACATTCCAACAAATGAGTACAATTACAAAGTTATCATAGGATGTGACACAACATTACAAGAATATTACATCATCCATAGGCACAAATGCGAGAATACAAGAGATATACAATGATGAATAGTATCAAATGTGCTCACGAGTTACAAGAAGAAAACTCGAGAGATGAGCAGGAAGCCTGAGAGGATGGGATTCTAAACGGTCTGCCGATGATCCACGCTTCAGCTGTGCATCTCTAATCAGCATTCGAGGGAATTCATAAGCTCCAAGCTCCGGGATCTGGACATAAGAATCCAGGGGAGTCAGAAAATCCCAACGAGTGGTGATGCCAAGTGGCATGCAGGGACAAGCACATGTGTATCGATAAATCCAAATCAAAATCCTGCATTAGAAACCGTGTTGTGAGTATACACCCGTACAGGAATAAGGCATCAAATTAATGGGATAAACAGAAGTGACAAAACCAGTTGTATGGGATCAGTAGATAGATTCATGAGATTGATACCTTGAGGGGATAATCCAAACAAGAAAATTCTCATTTATATACCATATACCACATGTTTTCATCAAATGAGTATGCACAACTTGAGTTGTCCATAACCTAAGTTGTCCACAATAACAGCTAAAATAGAACAGTTTGAATCATCAGAGAAATTATACGGTAACTGTGTATCCGTATAAACCAAGAATAAACAAGTCAGGAGATTTGGCACAACAATACAAGTGTAATATCTGGCAAGAGGTAGGCTGTGTACAATAGTGAATAGCAGGAGATTTAAGTAGTACACAGGTGGTAAAACCAGGAATATATAATATAATAATAATTAGTAGAAAAATTGAAAAATTTGAATAAAAACCCGATGAAAGCAAATACGGCAAAACTAGTAGTACAGTTCAGATTATGACTTCAAGAGATAAGTACGTCGAAGGAATAATCCAAATAAGGAACCCCCATCTATATACTGTATATCTCATGTTATCGTAATCTGAATATATACAACCCGAATTGCAAACACAATGAATTATTAATTAGTATCTTATTTTCATTACTCGTCCTACCTATATATCTAAGTATGTGTTACCGATACACTTACATCCATATATGTGTAAGCCGAGGTGTTTATTGAAAACTGATGAAGAACTGATGGACCATATTTGTAGTGGGTCCCCGCCTCCACCCGGGACTACAACTCAGAATGTCAGGTTATTGCTCTTGGGTCTTATCATTTCGCGCCCCCACACACGACACTTCAGTATATAACTCCTGCTTCTGGGGACTTATCATTACGCGCCCCACATGACACTTCATTGATGACTGAAATCACCTAGAGGGGGGGTGAATAGGTGATAATGCTAATCTAATGAACTAAATGCGGAATTTAAAAAACTAATTGCAATTACACTTAATGCAACCAAAAAGTGATGCACACACAACCAAGCCAAGCATATAAATATGAATGATCAATATGAAATAATGCAAGACACAATACAAAGAGAGAGAGTAAGAGTCAATGGATCAAGCGCAAACAACAAGATTTGTTTCGAGATTCGAGCACCCAGCTCTACATCCCCACCTTCCACCCAGAAGGATTTCGAATCCACTAGCTTGTCCACAAAGAACTCCCACACAGGGAACCTCCACCGAGGATTTGGGGCAATATAATAACTAGGAGTACCCAACTCCTCTCTTTACAACCACAACCTCTCACTAGAGGCAAAGCACCAAGCCAACCAAAACAATCACCTCACAACTTGAGGGATAAGCACAAAGCTACACAAGGATCACCTCACAACTAGAGGGATGCAACCCACTTGCACAACCTCCTCAACACTATGAGGGAAAGGCACAAAGCCAAGCAAAAATAGGGTTTACAACTTGGTGATCAAAAGATCACAAACCAATCTCTTTTTCCACAAACACAAAGACCCTATAGATAGGATAGAATGAAGCTCAAGTGTGGAAAACAAAGTGTTTAAAACAAAGAAAAATCACTTGGGAAATCTCCACAAAGATATAGAATGATTAGACCAAAACAAATTCCCAAAAGACTATTTTTTCCTTGAAATAATGAAACACTTTTAAAACAATAAAGATTGATCTTTTTGGCACAAAGAAACTCTTTTCAAACTTGTATAAACACTAGAGAAAGCTCAGAAATTTTAGCCCAAAAATTCTTGATGAAAACTGGTCACAAATGGGGTTTTTATAGCCTCTTTAAAAATATAGCCTTAGCAGCAATTTAGGCCAGATTTGACCTTCCGGTCGACCGGCCAACGGTCGATTTTTGACCGCTAGCTGCTACCGATCGACCGCCCGGTCGACCGGGCCCTGAACCAGAGAGCAACGGCTCTCTGGCCGGTCGACCGCCCGGTCGACCGGAGCAACCCGAGAGTGGGTTGCTTTCAGTCGGTCGACCGCTCGGTCGACCGCTAAATGGGCAGGCCAGCGTGCACGTTTGGTGCACGTCGGTCGACCGGTCCGGTCGACCGACTCTCGGTCCGGTCGACCGGTCCGGTCGACCGCCAGAGCCTGGCAGGCTATATTATGGGACAGAAAAACTTGGTTTTTAATCTCTTAAAAATTCTCATAAAATCTCTAAAAATCCACAAAAATAGTTTTCTTATATTATACATTGAAATACAAACTTGTGTGAAAAATTTCAACACAAATTTCAAACATTTTGAACCATTTTTGTGTTATGGAAATTTTGCCGAAAACTAAAATCTGTATTTTTCCAAACTTGAATTTTCCAAATGAAAATCCTATTTTTTCAAAACTCATTCAAATGCAAAAAACCTGATATTTAAATACTCTGAAGCATGTTGCATATGGACATAAGTCCAATATACATGAAACATATGCATATCATAGTTTTTGACTTTAATTCCAAAAATATGTTTTGTTGAAAATACAAACCTAAAACACATGAATAGGTAAGTCAAAGTAAGTTTGTCTAGGAAGTTAAGCATGCAAGTATATAGAATGAATCTACAATACATAAACCATTTAAACTTGTTTTGATATACTATCTATTCATGAAAACCAATATCGGTTAAACCAAAAACGAAAAACCAATATTCAAAACATGAATGTGTGTGTGTTGTGAACTTGAGCATATCACACTATTCTAATCTTTACAAATGGATCTAAAACACAATCTAAACTAGGTACCGAGGTCTTCTTGTAGAGCGCCGTCTCCAAGTCGACTCGATCCAAAACTCCGAGATCCACGATCTAGACTCCAACGAGTGCTATATATGATCTTGTTGCTCGGGCTCTGGAATCACCATGTGAAAGCTTTCAAACCATCTTGTTGAACCAATCACCAACTAATATCTTGATTAAATGATCTGAAACTAAACATCACAAGATAATTAGTAAACATAACTACATGAGTTAATCATCATCAAAACTAGAGTGAAAGGCCACTGGGCCAACAATCTCCCCCTTTTTGATGATGACAAAACTCATGGAGTTATATATGCATGGATTAAAGTTAAGCTTCAGGAAGCTCCCCCTTACTCATGCATAGCAATAAACAATAAATATATGCAATGAATATTAAACATGAATATGCATAGACATGCATAAAACAATAAAATGACTAAAAACGTGTTCTTGATATCAATTTAAAAGTAAAACATTATTATCAATAAAACATGCTCTTGATGCCAATTAAATAAATTTTCAAAACATACCAATTGCAAAATATGCTCTTGATACCAATTTAAAAGGTAAGACTTTATTACTAATAAAAAAGGCTTTTGATACCAATATTAAGTAATGCTCTTGATACCAATAATTAAACATGTTCTTGATATCAAATATGAAACATGCATACAATTCTTCTCTTTTTAAAAACATAAAACATGCATACAAAACATGCATATAAACTCAAATTCAACATGCATACAAAACATGCATATAAACTCAAATTCTTCTCCCCTTTTTGTCAATCATCAACAAAGGGGTAAAAGAAACCAAAAAAATGATGTTCTCCCCCTTTTTGTCTAAAAACAAAATGATACCGATAAGGGGTCAAATCAAATATGATACCAATTAAAAATATGTCAATGTAGAACATTTTGATACCAGTAGAAAGGAAACATAAAAACATTTAAGAATTGATACCAATTGAAAGGAAATAAAGGCATTGATACCAATTGTGAGAAAACAAATAAAATCTTGATACAATTTAAATATTATTCTTTATAAGCATATGATACCAAATTAAAATCAATTTTCATTTTTTTAATCATTTTCATCATAAAGTAAGGGAGTGGAATACAAAACCAATGGTAAATAAAATACCAATTGAAAGATGAAATATGAGTTTTCTCCCCCTTATATGAAATACCAAATAAAATGATGCATAAGTTTGTATTAGCATACCAATTGAAAAACTAATCAATTGAAACATGATGGTCATTAAAACTCAAGCTTAGCATAATCAAAATTTGTGCTCAACAATATAGGGTATATAATAAGCACAAATAAAATATATATATGTATAAAAGTTAGATACCATCGAAATTGATACTATTTGAAGAGTAAGCATCATACATAAAAATATATGAGTATACAAGAAATATCAATATTAATACCAATTGAAAGAATCCAATGATACCAATTGAAACAATAATAATATCAAGTGTATATCTCATATTACCTACCACCCAATCATGCTCATGTTTAAAATGATTTTCAATATAAAACATACATAGGCATGATCGCCCATCAACCGCCCGTAGAAGGTAGGGTTTTTCAAAAAAGTAGGTTTGAAAAATAGTGTATGTTTGAAAAACATCTACCATAACGAAGAATCCGAACTAGTTAAATAGAAAAACTTGTAAACTAGTACGAAATCCTTCAAGTAAGGAATAAAACAAAAATATTTTTCATGAAATATGAATTCACATGATAGCCAACACTCTAAGTCAATGAAGCATAAATATGACTCATGAAAATAAAGCATGAGTAAACAAGAAAGGTGAGTGTACAAGTAAAATGTGAAGGTCATAATCATGAAAGGTAGACAATAAGCTCGATTGAAATTCCTTTAAAACATGAAAACATGAAATCTAAATTTAAAAAAAAATTATACTTCACGGCATATGTATGTTTTGACAAAACGAGAAGTATACATACATATCCCTAAACACAATTTGAGTCCATAATAAAGATTTGCATGAAAGCAAATGACTCAAGGGTTATACATGTATATCTTAAAGTTTGGCAAAAAAACATATACATGAAGTGAAAACACATAATCATAAAAATATGTCCAAAATGGGGAATACAAGTTAAAATACATGAATCATCAAAACTAGAATATACTAGTACATCTAATGGGTTCAAATAAGCGTTAAAGCACAAACATACAATGATCTATTTGTGGCCCACTATATGTACAAGTATATTTTCCTAGTTTTAATGAAAACTAACATTTAAACAAGTAATCAAATCATGAAGCATAAAAACAAGACA
Source organism: Agave tequilana (assembly GCA_038442645.1). Classification (NCBI taxonomy): domain Eukaryota; kingdom Viridiplantae; phylum Streptophyta; class Magnoliopsida; order Asparagales; family Asparagaceae; genus Agave; species Agave tequilana. The sequence continues at coordinate 302,964 of JAVJIF010031340.1, forward strand.
TAAGTCAACAAAACAAACATAAATACGATCATTATGCAAATCCACATGCTATTAGAGTTATGATTACATAATAGCTAAACATATGTGAGAACACAAAGAATGATCCATATGAACATGGGTGATCTCAAAAACTATACATGCATGTCAATGGTCTAATAATCATGGCATTTAACATTCTAATCAAAACATGAAGTATCAAAACAAAAAAAAATCATAAACATCCATAAGATCATTATGTATATGCATATGCATTAGATCTAGAACATACCTATTACTTTAAAACAAGGTGAGAACACAAAGATATAAGTCCATATTAAACATGGGTGTCTCAAATAACTAACATGTATATCACTAATCTAACTAACATAGCATAATCATAATAAACAATAAAACAAGACATGCTATAAATCAAAGACATGAAAAGCATGCAAATATAAACGGGAGTTAGAGATTGATACCAAAACCGATGAGGGCACCTCTCTAGTTCTCCAAACCAGGGTGGTCTCCCACCAAACCTTCCCTTGAAAGTGATGCATCCAAATAGTCCACATGAAGCTCGGAACGCATCCACTCTAAGGTACCGCAACTCTCACGTCATGCGAGAGCCCACACCTACATCAAATACAATAGGGGTGGTCTTTGGTATCCATACTCTTTTGGGTCCATGGGGGTTAGTCCCTTTCCTACCCAAACAAAATTATTTGCTAAATTTTCATCATGTATTTTATCATAGCAAAATCTAGCAAGGTGGCCCTTACGTTCACAATGTGTACAAGTGTACACATGAGCATACAAAGTGTGATGGGTGTGTACGTGAGGAGCATGTGTATGCCGTGAAGGGTGTGCATGCAAAGATGGAACTTGTTTCTTTCGAACCAAGGATTCCAAGCGTGTATGATTCAAAGCACATTGGCTCAAAGTGGAGCCCAAACAATCAACACTTTTCTTCAAAATATTTATATCATTTTCAATACTAGAAGATAAAGTGGAGCATGCAATAGATGTGCTTGGTGAAGCTACACTAGCATGGCAAACATGTGAGTCTATATCAATTTTTAAAGATTCATTTTTCTTTAAAACTAAATCTAATTCTTTTGTGATGAAATCAATTCATTTTTCAAAGAATGATTATATTTTAAAATAAAATCTAATTTTGAAGATAAAACTTCATTGTTTTTCAAACATCATCACAATTATTTTTTTACTTTTCAAAAATTCATTTTCCTTTAGAGCAAGGTCTAGTTGAGATTTAAGTGAGTCACGTTCACTAGCAATCTCTTCCTTCTCTTACAAAATCAATTCAAAAATTGAACACAAATCCTTATATTCTTCTTTTAGTTCAAAATTTTCTTTTTCAAAAGGTCATGTTTTTCCAAAAATTTTTAAGCTTTGTAGCAAGTTCTACATTTAAGGTTTGTACTTCTAAAACATCCATAGCAATAGGCTACTAGAGCTATCATCTAGTTGAGATTCCGATTGTACCACAAGGGAGTCATTCCTTGGACCATGAGGCAACGCTCGTCGGACTTGTCTCTCCTAGATCTCCTCATCTTATCGGTAGCTCGGGAGAAGTCAAAATGCTCCAAACTGCAAAAGCCGAATCATAGTGAGCAAACACATATAAAAGATCTTTATCAAGAGATGCTCTAAGTGTCTTAAGGGCTAGTGCATGGCCTTTCTATGCTTGCTATCATTGGGGTAGGATTCTTAGAAGTGGCATGATAAACTTTATGTCCTAGGGTTTCAAATGACAACTCATCTGGGCCTTCCAAATATCAAGTCTAGAAATATCAAACATAGGAGGGCTATCCATGAGTGCAAACTATATGTGCAAATGCAAATGAAGATTAGCAAACTAAGATCTCACTCCTAGGTGGTTAAAACCTAATATCAGGAGCGTAGGCTCTGATACCAATTGAAATCACCTAGAGGGGGGGTGAATAGGTGATAATGCTAATCTAATGAACTAAATGCAGAATTTAAAAAACTGATTGCAATTACACTTAATGCAACCAAAAAGTGATGCACACAAAACCAAGCCAAGCATATAAATATGAATGATCAATATGAAATAATGCAAGGCACATACAAAGAGAGAGAGAGAGAGAGAGAGAGAGAGAGAGAGAGAGTAAGAGTCAATGGATCAAGCGCAAACAAGAAGATTTGTTTCGAGGTTCGAGCACCAGCTCTACATCCCCGCCTTCACCCAGAAGGATTTCGAATCCACTAGCTTGTCCACAAAGGACTCCCACACAGGGAACCTCCACCGAGGATTTGGGGCAATACAATAACTAGGAGTACCCAACTCCTCTCTTTACAACCACAACCTCTCACTGGAGGCAAAGCACCAAGCCAACCAAAACAATCACCTCACAACTTGAGGGATAAGCACAAAGCTACACAAGGATCACCTCACAACTAGAGGGATGCAACCCACTTGCACAACCTCCTCAACACTATGAGGGAAAGGCACAAAGCCAAGCAAAAATAGGGTTTACAACTTGGTGATCAAAGATCACAAACCAATCTCTTTTTCCACAAACACAAAGACCATATAGATAGGATAGAATGAAGCTCAAGTGTGAAAACAAAGTGTTTAAAACAAAGAAAATCAATTGGGAAATCTCCACAAAGATATAGAATGATTAGACCAAAACAAATTCCCAAAAGACTATTTTTCTTTGAAATAATGAAACACTTTTAAAACAATAAAGATTGATCTTTTTGGCACAAAGAAACTCTTTTCAAACTTGTATAAAAACACTAGAGAAAGCTCAGAAATTTTAGCCCAAAAATTCTTGATGAAAACTGGTCACAATGGGGTTTTTATAACTCTTTAAAAATATAGCCGTTAGCAGCAATTTAGGCCAGATTTGACCTTCCGGTCGACCGGCCAACGGTCGATTTTGACCGCTAGCTGCTACCGGTCGACCGCCCGGTCGACCGGGCCCTGAACCAGAGAGCAACGGCTCTCTGGCCGGTCGACCGCCCGGTCGACCGGAGCAACCCGAGAGTGGGTTGCTTTCAGTCGGTCGATCGCTTTTCGTCGACCAGCTAAATGGGCAGGCCAGCGTGCACGTTTGGTGCACGTCGGTCAACCGGTCCGGTCGACCGCCAGAGCCTGACAGGCTATATTATGGGACAGAAAACTTGTTTATAATCTCTTAAAAAATCCCATAAAATCTCTAAAAATCTACAAAAATAGTTTTCTTATTATACATTGAAATACAAACTTGTGTGAAAAATTTCAACACAAATTTCAAACATTTTGAACCATTTTTGTGTTATGGAAATTTTGCCGAAAACTAAAATCTGTATTTTTCCAAACTTGAATTTTCCAAATGAAAATCCTATTTTTTCAAAACTCATTCAAATGCAAAAACTGATATTTAAATACTCTGAAGCATGTTGCATATGGACATAAGTCCAATATACATGAAACATATACATATCATAGTTTTTGACTTTAATTCCAAAAATATGTTTTGTTGAAAATACAAAACCTAAAACACATGAATAGGTAAGTCAAAGTAAGTTTGTCTAGAAAGTTAAGCATGCAAGTATATAGAATGAATCTACAATACATAAACCATTTAAACTTGTTTTGATATACTATCTATTCATGAAAACCAATATCGGTTAAACCAAAAACGAAAACCATATTCAAAACATGAAATGTGTGTGTGTTGTGAACTTGAGCATATCACACTATTCTAATCTTTACAAATGGATCTAAAACACAATCTAAACTAGGTACCGAGGTCTTCTTGTAGAGCGCCGTCTCCAAGTCGACTCGATCCAAAACTCCGAGATCCACGATCTAGACTCCAACGAGTGCTATATATGATCTTTGTTGCTCGGCTCTGGAATCACCATGTGAAAGCTTTCAAACCATCTTGTTGAACCAATCACCAACTAATATCTTGATTAAATGATCTGAAACTAAACATCACAAGATAATTAGTAAACATAACTACATGAGTTAATTATCATCAAAACTAGAGTGAAAGGCCACTGGGCCAACAATGACCACCATTATAAATATGACATCATACCGATATCCATCAGTTTTCGCGCCCCACACAAACACTTCATTGATGACCACCATTATAATATGACATCATACCGATATACATCAGTTTCCTCCAGCCCAATGTAAGTTGTCCTTTTTATAGTTTATTATGTAATTACCAAGTTTACGGGAATGGCAGGAGCAGGATAGGTTCAGGAGTTACAGAAGTACATAAGTACTATAAATTCAGGTCCTGTATATAATACAGGATAACAAGACAAGATTTCTGTAAATGTGATAATCACAGGTCAAGCAGTAACATGACAGGTGGCAGGTAATAAGTGATATCAAATAGGTGTCAGGTGTCAGGTAATGGCTTGTCATATAATAAGCACAGTAGATATCACTATCATATATCATAATGCAAGAAAATGGTACTGATACCGGGATCGATACAAATCCAAGAAAGTAGGACTGATACTGGATATCAGTACGAATACAAAAAATAGTACTAGTACAAAAGTTTACGAATACCGGAAAGCAATGCGATTTTGGAAAATAGTTCAAGTAAAGGTTTCAAACTCTCACAACCATCGAGAAAAGAATAGTTAAATCATCAAGCAGCTAAATGGAAAAGTAACAAGTGAGCATCCAAGTGGAGCTAAGCAGTACTGGGAATAAATTCAAGGAACAGTGTTTAATCACTAAAGTGCCAAGTGGAACCCGAGAACGACTCGGCTTAAGATGCGAGTGTAAAATCCGGAAGGGTGTTGGCCCAAAGGCCCATCACTCTAATTTTGATGATGATCAACTCATATAGTTATAGTAATAATGATCTTGTGTTTAATTAGTCTCAGATTTATGATCAAGATCTTAGTTGGTGTTTAGCTTCAACAAGGATTTAAAGTCAAGTTTTGGAGCTAGCACGGCTTGATTCAAGAGCTTGTGCATTAAGACCACATCAAGTACTCAAGAGGAGTCTAGCTCGTTGGATCAAGTTTGGACCAAGTCAAGAAGATGAGAAGACTTCAAGTGAAGACCTTCAAGATCAAGACTTGAGTCTAGGTTTGTTTTTATAAGATTTTGTTTTAAATTAAAATGTAAAGGATAGAATAGTTGGTGGATTGTTCAAGTATATCATACACACACACACTCTTGATTTAGATGAGTTTTCATAAAAGAATTTTTTTTATTTTGAAAAATACAAAAGAGTTTTCTTTTGAAAAATACCGGTTTGATTTTTTGAATTCAAAGTATATATGTTTTAACCAAAATCATGTTTAGTGCTTATTGTCAAAAACATAGATATTTCATCATGTATGTGTAGTGGATCATATCCATACACTATGCTTTAAAAGAGTTTAAAATATCTTGTTTTTGTATTTAGAGAAGTTTTGGAAAAATTCTATTTGGAAAAATACAGATTTGTTTTTAGCCAAAATTTCTAAGTTACAAAAATAGTTCAAATTATTGTAACATGTCTTGATTTTACTCAAACATGTTTGTTTATCAAAGTATAATACTGAAACTATTTTGTAGATTTTTCGTGAATTTATGGGATTTTATTTTAAGCTATAAAAACCAACTTTTAAATCCCTAATTATGGCCTGTCAGGCTCTGGCGGTCGACCGACCGGTCGACCGGACCAGGAGCCGGTCGACCGTAGCGGTCGACCGACGTGCACAGAAGTGCACAGGGGTGGGCCGTCGACCGCACGGTCGACCGCCAGAGAGTAACTGCTCTCTGGAAAAGGCCCCGTCGACCGGGCGGTCGACCGGCAGAGAGCTCAGCTCTCTGTGTCCTTGCCACGGTCGACCGGCCGGTCGACCGCTGGCTCAACGGTCAGAATTCTGACCGTTGGCCGGTCGACCGCAGGTCAACCTGGCTCCCAACGGCTAGTTTTTTCTAGCCCTATAAATTGGGGTTTTTGGGGGCTGTTTTCTATAAGATTTTAAGTGGATTTTTACACCAGTTT